>SWKU01000018.1:600000-751514 GCA_011058905.1 Curvularia kusanoi
TCATCGGCGTTGAAAGACTCGAGCTGATTGCTGGAAGTAAGACGAAGGAGCATCTTCTTAGCGTCGTCGAGACGCCCTTTCCGCACAAGCCACCAGGGTGATTCTAGAAGTCTCAGTTTGTAACAAATATTTAAAGATAATCGGCAACATACCAGGCGCAAAAGAGATTCCGATGATCAAGGGAATTGGCCAGATCCACTGCAGAGCATAAGGAATGCGATATGCCCATTGGTCTTCGCGCGTCGCGACAGCTTTAAGAACGGCAGAGGCAAGGAACTGTCCAATGACCCAACAGAGATTGACGTAAGTTGTAAGGTAAGCTCGCAGCGCCACTGGACAAACCTCGGCAGCGTATGTAGTTGTCAGAGTCTGGAAGACTCCCCATGGGATACCGATGAGAACAAGACCTGCAAGGAGTTGCTCAACGTTGTTTGCGAAGAACAGAATGAAGATCAAGAAGTTGACTCCAAGGAGGGCACCAATCATGGTTTTCTTATAGCCAAAGCGGTCAGCGATCCATCCGTTGATCATCAGACCAAGCAGTTCTCCCACGACAGCACCATTGGTAAGTCCAGTTTGCCAAGAAGTAGACAATTCGTATGTGCCATCCAGAAGTTGGTGGCCAAATTGTTTCTTGAATGCCGGAACAGCGAAGAGGTTTGCAATGAGAACGATATCAAAGCCTTCCATAATGATGGCGGCCGATAGAAGAACTGACCATCCGACAGCCTTCGGATATAGCTTCAGGCCCTGCCATAACGACATATTGTGTTCAGCCTCGGTGGCCTTCGCAGCGTCGAAGTTGATTTGATCGACATCCTTTTTGTCGATGGGTATCTCGTGGATGTTGGACGACTCGACATCAACGATTTCGGCACCAACATTGCCTCCATGCTGTTTAGACATGACTGAATAGAGGCCAAGCTATGAGAACGCCGGTGGCTGAGGAGAAGTGGTGATAAGTTCTGGAAAAAAAATGTCAAGTAGCGAGGCAGCTGCAAAGCGTGGAGAGAAGAGCTCCAGAGCCTTCGGAATCGTGCTGGATGATAGACATTTTGAAAGCGTTTCTGGTCGTTATTTGTATATCTGTGATAGTAGTACGGAGCTGAGGAAGTTTGTGGAGAACTGTACCCCGGATCAATAAACGTTCCGAGAAACATTCCGAAATCCGGGGTCAACACCACGGTCCGAGCAGGATGCGCTACGCATCACCAATTATTGAGGCTTCACTTAGTTCTTAACTTTCCGAGAAACTTTCCGCAACGTGTAGCCGAAATGATGGTCTGGATCTGGCACGATTCAACTAGTCTACACACTCTGGGTTGGAACAAGCATCAAAATCAAGGCCATCTGAGGGGGCTAGAGTTCGTCTAATCGAAAACATGGAGAATACCGGCCATGTGGCTGTTGGACTATGTCTTAAGGCATATATGCGCAAGTAATTATCTGTACCTGAGCTAGCTGGCCACCGCGGACTCCTTCGTGAAGGAGTTCACATCCGACAATGGACCAATGAAACTTCTCAAGCTTTCACTCCCACAAGAGAGGCCTTGATATCTCCATCCGGAATGCTCACCGTCCTCTGTTCGCTAGCTCTGGTGTTCTTTGCATTGGCGCACACCATACCTTAGAACGCCTCCAAATTCATGAGGGCTTTAAATCTGACACAGGACAATCCGCGATCCGACAAAGCAAAGCTGATGCTTTACGACGTCAGCAACTCTTTTGGTCAATTGATCGGGTTGAAGACGTGGCTTCATGGGATCAGCAACCCACAGTGCGTGTATACTTCGACAGACTCTCTGATATTCAGCCACTCGATCTGCTCCCAAAGAGCTCTTGATCGTGACTGTCACAGAGCGCGAGAAGTGGAATCATTTAAGTTGTCAATCAGATCTATCTTGTCATTTTTTGTCGATACAAGGTAGTGTAAAACGTCACAATCAAGCTAGGCCATAAAACATGTTAACCCAGCCATGTCGTCAGACCATACAAGCAGCTGGGTAGCCCCCGCGGGCCAACTCATAAGCATAGTCACTCATGTCGAAAAGCAGCAAATCCGCAAACACTGCTAAGATTAATGTAGACGCAAACTTCGGGCGGAGACCCTGCAAGACTCAACTGTCCAGAGAACGAGCCAATGTCTCTTTGAAAAATACTAGAAGCAAGTGTGTACTGCGGACCAGCTAGCTCAGCTCGCAGAAAGCTTATGAGCGTATGCGACTGTTTCCAAATCGTTCATTTTCCGGCTGCTGATGCATGTCATTTTGGTGTTCTTGACCCTTTCAAGAGCCTGGAACTCCTGCCCACAAACACTACCAACGTAACGCAGTAGACAGAACGCAGTATGGCCTTCGCATGTCAAAACCCGCAATCATTGGTAACAGCCGTCGGTCGCTCACTTCTTGCTTCCGGTCTTTGCTAAGCAGGTCGTGCTCTATTTGAAAGTTTTACGGTGAATCAGTGTGGGGATATAGTAAGCCTAAGAGAAAGAACATGAAAAGAGCAAACGATTGGCAGATGATCTGCAAGTTTCTTTCAGCTATATGATTATCTTTCAGGCCTTCTCCTTGGGCTTGATATGTCTCAAAGCATACTCAATCGCCGCTTCGTAACCGTACGTCCCCAACCCGCAGATAACGGCAACAGCTTTGTCGCTCAGGTAGCTGTGGTGGCGAAATGTTTCCCGTGCATGTACATTGCTGATGTGGACTTCAATGAAGGGAATGTCGACGCCACCTAGAGCGTCTCTGATCGCAACGCTGGTATGTGTGAAAGCTCCCGGATTGATGATGATGGCGTCAACATTCCCGCGTGCCTCGTGAATGCGGTCGACTATCACCCCCTCGTGGTTGGATTGTAGATGCGCGAATTTGATTAACTTTTCCGAACATTGCTTGTCGGCTGCTTCGACGACTTGAGGAAGCGTAGTTGATCCATAGATGGTGGGTTCGCGTGTGCCCAGGAGGTTTAGATTGGGACCATTGATGAGGAGAATTGACTTGGCCATTGTGTATGGTGAACTTGACCCGATAGCAATATGAATCTTGGAGCGTAGTGGTCGATGCTTCACGAGTAATAGTTGCTGTCTAGAGGTTGAACGTTATGACCGGAAGAGTGTTAGCCGCCGGAAGAGCTCTTTTCCCCGCACTCAAGCTGCCTTTCGCCTGGGTCCACCCTGGGGAAAATCTTAAGGCCGAAGCGGGAAAATCAAGCAGCGCATCTGGCCACCAGTATCCGGAGGCATTCTCCAGACGGCAGAATGATATCTGGCCGAAATTATAATAGGTGTATGATGGAAGGTTGACTTTGTAGAAGGAGCGATTTAGAAGTCGCAACTGCAGTAAGAAAGTAAATATCCCAATTGAACCTCTCTATCTCCTTATCATATCTCCGCCGCTAATCAGCGGATCGAAACGGCATCTGCAACCGAGTCATCAGCAAAATATCGTTATGTAGTCATCAATGAGCATCTACTTTCCATCTTCATACAACCTCAAGACAAGATGTCCGATATTTCTAGGGATGAGTTGGATGCAATCTACGCTTTTGCTGTCGAGCTGGGCAAGCAAGCAGGGCAGATGCTGAAGGATGCCGCGCAATTGAGAATGGGCGGAGGCGGCAATACTAAAGCACAGGATGAGCATGTCCAGAAGATGAACTCAGTTGATCTGGTCACCGAGACAGACGAGAACGTGGAGGCCTTCATCAAAACTCAAATCACCAAGAGATACCCTTCGCACAAGTGAGTCCAACCTCCAGGGTATTGTATTTGTTTCTAACGCGTACTAGATTCGTAGGCGAGGAGTCCTATTCAAAGGGTGCGAGTCGCGACTATCTTATTGACGAAAGCCCTACATGGTGCGTCGATCCGCTGGATGGGACCGTCAATTACATCCACCTCTTTCCCATGTTCTGCGTCTCCATTGCATTCATCCATAAAAGCAAGCCTCTTATCGGGGTGATATATGCCCCGTTCATCAATCAATTCTTCTCGTCCTGCGCCGGTCGTGGAGCCTTCTTGAACGAAACCCAGCAATTGCCGCTCATTCGCAACCCAATCGCACCAATGCCGGAGAAAGCACCAGCGGGCTGTGTATTCTCTTGCGAGTGGGGCAAGGATAGGAGAGACATTCCGGATGGCAACATGCACCGCAAAATTGAGAGTTTTGTGAATATGGCAGCTGAGCTGGGGGGAAGGTCAGGACGAGGTGGCATGGTCCATGGCGTCAGAAGCCTGGGAAGTGCGACACTTGATCTGGCCTATGTTGCAATGGGATCTTTTGATATTTGGTGGGAGGGTGGCTGTTGGGAATGGTAAGATCCTCGCCTAGGTGGCAAAACAACCTACTGATCAGCTTCAGGGACGTTGCGGCAGGCATTGCGATCCTGCTTGAAGCAGGCGGCCTGATGACAACCGCAAATCCACCTCCGGACGAAGCTACATGTCCTATTCCCGATGTTAAACTCGGCAGTCGATTGTATCTCGCCATTCGGTACGTCGAGTCACAGAAGGTCATGCTTTAATACTAACAGGCATCCACAGACCAGCGGGCCCTTCATTAACTGAAACTGGACGACAGAGCCAGGAGAGGACTGTACGAGAGGTATGGCGACGTGTACGAAACTTAGACTACTCACGCCCAGGAGCGTAATACAGATAGTGCTTTCGATTCAATCGCCTCTTCGGGTGTCAAGTACAGCCTATGACCCTCTGGAGACTGCGACAGGTAATATGCACTACTATTCTGGACTCTACAGCCACAGCCTTGGAGAGTGCTGGTTTCCAATTCGCTCTTGTTGTGCCGAAGTATACCCGAAGGCCTAGCCCGTCGCGCTTAAAGTCACTTCCAGAAGGCGAATCAGCGTCATAGCCGAGCGCGGTTACCCATGGCTAACTCGAGAGATCTTATCAACGCATCCCAGGATCAATTATACAGATGTTCTATGGGAGATCGTCCGCGTAAACTCTAGAGCTACTAATTTAGTCCTTCGAACCTCCCGTCGACCTCAAAACTGTGAACACAGCTCCTCTTGCTTGAAGTACACCCAACTATCGGTACATTTCATCTTCGGTCTATTTACCTTCCGGTCCATTTATCGAACACACTTTATTTCACCTTTCCTGGTCATTCTAGGACTTGTTCTCTCCCTGCTACTCTTATCACACATTTCATAGCCATGGTCTGCCGACCAGGTATCTCCTCTATGTCGTTAGGCCGGTGCTATGCCGGCCACAGTTTCGAGCACAAGATGGCAATGGCCGCTAAGCACGGCTTACAAGGCATCGAACTGTTTTACGAAGATCTCTGTGACCTTGCGCCTTCCAAATCCTTGTCAGATCTTCTTGTAGCAGCCGCATATGTACGCGAACTGTGCGACTCGTTAGGAATACACATCATCTGCCTGCAACCATTCATGCACTATGAGGGTCTGCTGGACCGACAGAAGCATGACGAACGGATAGAGGAGATGAAGCTTTGGTTACAATTGGTGCCTGTCCTCGGCACCGACATGATCCAAGTGCCATCGTCATTCTTGCCTGAATCTGAGATCTCGGACGACCTCGACCTTATTGTTTCCGACCTCCAGCAAATAGCAGACTTGGGTTTGCAACAGACACCCGTCGTTCGCTTTGTTTACGAGAGTCTGTGTTGGGGCACATATTGCGACAAGTGGGAGCGATGCTGGGAGACAGTGCAGCGGGTCGACCGACCAAACTTCGGTATCTGCCTTGACAGCTTCAACATCCTCGGCAGAATATATGCAGACCCCACATCAGAGACCGGATGCAACGAGAACGCTGATCAGGTCGTCGCCGAATCAGTGCAAAGACTTGTTGAGCGGATCAAGCCGCACCGCGAGAAGATCTTCTTCATCCAGATTGTCGACGCGGAGAGACTTGCTGAGCCGCTGAAGCCGGGCCACCCATTTTACAACCCTGAACAGCGGAGTCGTATGAGCTGGAGCAGGAATTGTCGATTGTTCTACGGCGAGACAGAGTACGGTGCCTATCTACCCACGAAAATAGTTGCGAACGCCATCATCAACGAGATCGGCTACGATGGCTGGGTCAGCTTTGAGTTGTTCAACCGTGCAATGGAGAGAAAAGACCACGCTGTCGTCGAGGAGCTTGCTTCGCGCTGCGCAATCGGTTGGGGGAAAATGGTGGTTGATCTTGGTCTCGAGACCGAGCCTCATGTGCTTACAAAGACTGCTAGCAATGAGAAGTTCATGGATACAAGGAAGGACAGCACGCGGACAAGTTTTGAGAATGCCAGGCTCTAGTTCACATTTTCAACCTGCATTTTCGGCGTTCACAGGATCATAGCATAAGCAATGCAAGCATACCATTTTCCCTTAGCTCAATCACAGTCTCATCTCGTTTCACATACTACTGTACCCGCCGTCAACAGGCAACCCAATCCCCGTGACCCAGCTCGCCTCTTCACTCGCCAAGAACACCGCCGCTCTCGCAATGTCCTCAGGCAGACCCAACCCTCTAAACGGATGCATCCCCTCAATCCTCATCTTCGCCTCCTGATCCTCCCAAATCGGCGCCGTGAAAGCAGTCTGCGTGTAGCCAGGACACAGCGCATTAACGTGAATCCTGTGAGGCGCACAGTCCCACGCCGCAGCTTTCGTGAGCCCCATAACAGCATGTTTGCTAGTAATGTAGCCGCTCGAACTCGGTCCGCCACCCAGCCCAAACACAGAGGCCAGGTTGATGATCCAGCCTCTATCGCCGTTGGGGCCGGGCTGCTGGACCTTCATGACACCGCTCGCGTACTTGACACCCAGGAAGACACCTTTCACATTCACACCCAGCGTCTTCTCGAACGCCGCTTCTTCGTACTCCCACACAGGGCGCGGGCCATGCTCACTCCCAGTCTCAATCGCGATACCCGCATTGTTGACCATGATGTCGAGTCTTCCATATTTCTCCACCGCCGTTTTGACCAATGCTTCGACTTGGTCCGCTTTGGTGGTATCACATTGTACGAAGATTGCCTTCCCACCTGCTGACTCAATGGCTGAGACGGTGCTGGGCTGGGAGGAGTCTGCGTCGTCAGAGGGGCCGGGGATACGGGCTTCTTCTCGCAAGTCGGAACAGACTACTGTTGCGCCGTGCGAAGCGAAGGCCAGAGCTATAGCGCGTCCTATGCCGGAGGAGGATCCGGTTATAATAGCAATCTTCTTTTCAAGGCGGCCGGGCATGTTTGCAACGCGGAAGAGAGGTGCTTTATGCAGCAACAAAGTTGGTGAGGTAGTAGTGGACGAGAAGTGAAGAACTCTCCCAGTTTAGCGGTCTGATATATGCTCCCCAGTTATGCATCTTGCTTGCGGTGGTGTTGGATCTCGTGATATTTTCAGGGTCCATAACAGCTACGGTGAGGGGTCGATGCGGAGACATCCTCGGTCGGTCGAGTAAGCTGAGAAATAAAGAATAAGCCAAGAAAAATATATCACTTCAAGTGTTGATGACACGTCGCTCGGATACGGGATTAGACTTGGCCAAATACTGTATGGAAAGAAGAAGCTCCGTTGTGTCCGAGAGAGGGACAGAGAGCTAGCATGTCGGTGGCTATTCGTGCTTGCCGTTGCAGATAGAAAATCATCAACTGACTTCACTCATCGAGTATGGAGGAGAATTACAATTTATTCTTCCACGGAGTTAATACCTGCCGACACCTTTTAAGTCCATCACCCGGTGTCTATCGCTGGGTTGAGAGAGGTATGCATCGATTGTGCTCAAATACCCGCCAAACCCACGCATTCGCTACCGCTCCTGAACGCCATATATGCAGCCAAAGGGCAATAACACTGCCGATCGTAAATGAAGATAATCCATTACTCATGATCCAAACGCGTAGCGCATCCCCATGCAGCGAGGCAGCAAGGGTTGACGGACCGCAGCCCCACACTTACGCAAGGTAGCCGAGCTCGTCGTCTTCCAGGCGCTCCAGGTACTCCTTCTCGAGAAGGATGTCTATGCACTTCTTGATGTCTGGAACGCGCGGCATGAAACGGTTCTTGATCTGCTGGATCGTTTCGGAGACCAGCTGCTGGTGCTTCATCTTCTTGCGAGACTTCATGATACGGACGATGGCCGACTATTACAAGTTAGCGAACTCCCTATGCTGTGCGATTGCCATAAACTTACCTGCATGAGCAGCTTTCGGTCCTCCTCAATCGTCTTGTGTGTATCTTCAGCCTCCGCCTTCTGCTCAGACTTGATACCGATGTTCAAGTTCATCTTCACCTTCTTCGTCTTGAAGGATGTGTTCAGCGTGTACGTCGTGCCAGACTCCGGCTTAGCACCTTCAGGCTGGGCAGTCAAAACCTTGGCCTTGATGAAAACACCAAGACTAGGGTCAAGTGTCTCCTTGTTCAGCTTGGTAGCCTCGGCAATGTCGTCGTAGCTGACTGTGTCACTGTCATTGAAAAGTAGCATGATCGCCATCTGGTATGTGGACACCTGGAAGGTTGGAGAGGCCTTAGAACCGGCAACCTTGCAGTAGTTCGCCTTGACTTCACCCTTGCACAATTGCCAGAGCCATGTCAGCTTACGGCCCTGATGCTTGTGGTTGTAGAAACGCGCAAATCGCTCGTAGGTCTGTACGATCTGTTGGGGAGCCGTAAAAGGTGTGGTGGGTGGCTGGAGCGGCCAGAAACCAGTACCAAGGATGTGGTAGCTGGCATCGATGCTGGCCTTGACGTCCGCTTCATCCAGATTGTTGGATTGCCATTCCTTAAATGCGCTGTTGAGATCCTTAGAAATCTGCATGTCTTGGAACATACGCTGGAGCTTGTTGGTGTATTCGAAACCGCACGCCTCTTTGAGCTTGGAGATCATGCTGGTCTCAGCGTCGTCGGAAGCAGATGTAGTCTGAACGAGACGCTTTGCCAACATGCGCGAATAGAACTTCTGGAACACATCCTTGTCTTCGATATACTTGAACACTGTCATGATCTGCGTCAAAAGCTTCTCCATGTCGTCCTCCTCGCTCATCTTGGCTCCAGAACGCTTCAACAAAGTATCGGTATACTTTGCAAGGAGCTCAGGAGACTTGTTTGATCCAGATTTGCAGATCTTGTTGCGGTTGACGAACTCTCGGCACGCATTGTCCAATGATCGTACAAACTCCGACTCGCCCTGGAAAGCCTTGTTGACGAGATCCTGGTATTGAGTGTGGACTTCAAGGAGCGCCTCGACGTAGACCTTGGGTTCCAGGGTGTCGCCTCCAGTCGTAAGCTTCTCGACCGCTGACTGGCCCGCCTTGCGGACGTGTGTCTCGAATCGGGTGCGAAGTGGGTCGAGACCTTCAGGAATGCGTGCAAGGAGCTTATACATTCTCCCGAGGTCATCTTGTTTATCTTGATCAAGCAAGATCTGGAACTCTTCACGCAGAGCTTGCGAGTGGTTAGTGATTAGCGATTGCTCACAAGTTCGCATCAAAGGAACCATAATCTCATTAAGGAGATAGAGCGGCACACGCTCCTTCTCTTCCTCGAGACGAGCCTCTGCCTTCTTCATATACTCCACGACGCTATTCTCCGCCAGGAACTGCTTCGACTCGTTGTCGTAGTATGTCGCGGTGGCCTCCAGGAAAGGCTTCTCGAAGTATTCCTTGTACACGTCCAACGTTGATTTCGAACTGTCAGCCTCATCCAAACCGAGAGACACAAATGAGTCAACGACGGACTTGATGTGGGACTGTTCGATGGTTTCGCCATTTCGCTGCTTTTCGACGAGCTTGAGGACGGAGCGCATGACGCTCTCTTGTGTGCCAGTGAACATATCCTCCTTCCAACGGACCAAGTGTAGCGTGTAGATGTCATAGATGTGCTTCTTGCCCTCATCCATCTCCCGCTTGACCCAATGTCGGTTCAGGTATCGAAACAAGTGATTGTTGTATTGGCCGGCAGTTGTGTATCGGTTCCACTCCTTGATGTAGAAGGTAAGAAGAGCTTCGTCGACATGCTCCTTGGACTGCGCTTGTACACCAGCCAGATGCGCCTTAAGGTACTCGATAAGGTGCTGGTAGAGATCCTCTCCAAGGAGATGAGCACCTCCACGGTTGTTGTTCGCTGCGAATGACGACCCCGCGACTGCCTTTTGTGCAGTACAGAAGTTGTGGATGGCAGTGTAAAGTCCCATGTATGTCTTCATGTCCATGCCCCCGCGGAGGTTGGTCATGATCTTGTCGACTCCAGCTTCGAGATATTTCCAACTGCGAGTCCTGTCAGCATTGATTTTACCAGATAATAAACGTATGCCACATGCACGATCGTCACATCCTCTGGCGACCTCACATCCCAGCTGGGCCCCTAGAACCTGCGAGGAAGAGCGTGCCAGCTTGAGAACACAGGTGAGATGACCGGCGGTGAACAGCCAGCAATTCGATAGCTTCCCATAGTCAACTAATAGCGAATACTTCGGTATTGAGTAACAATAGCAGCTTCCAAGCGTGTGTGGTGTCTCTTCAAGGCGGATGCGGTGGAGCAGCAGCAGCAGCAGAGGCCAGAGCTGCGCTGGAAGATGGCGGTCGGTCGTGGACGATATGGAAAGAGCATGGCAAGAGCAACTACGAGAAGGGAACTTACGTGGCATTAACATCGTCCTTTGCAGGGACGGGTGGCATTGTGGAAGCCATCGCGAGCGTCGCGTGCGCGGGGCACAATCGTGAGAGGCGTCTCCTTGCCGGAAAGGTGCTGTGTAGGTGACTAGATAAGTCCTAGGGTGTAGGCGGGTTTCGCGTTGCTGCCAACGGATTGGGTCGTAGCTGTGTGGTTGCGGAGGTGGTGTGGGAGGTGCGAGGAGCGGAGGCGAAGGTCACAATGCGGGCGACCGATGATGGAGGCGGTGTTGAGCTATATCGTGATGGTGTTCGTGCGCAAACAGCCTTTCACCACGCAGGAAAGAAAGGAACAAGGACGCAGGTGGTGAAAGCGCGGTGATGAGAAGGTGCAGCGAGGTTTTGTGAATCACGTAGATGTTCAGGCAACACCGAGCTTGGCTATGGGCTTCACTTCAGCCTTGCACTAAAGCTTACACACCGCAGCGGCGTAAAAGTGGGGCCGGGCTCGTCTCAGCCAAAGCTCATGAAGGTGCTCATCGCAACACCCTTATACATCTATTGTGTCTCTCGAGAGATTGTCTGAGTGTAGTGCATGACAGGCCAGTCTCAAACTGCCCCGCGCGTCTTATCTCATCTTCTGCAATTTTACACTAGGTATTTGGCAGCCCAACCCCGCATATCACTTATTAATTGTGTGAGTCCTCTATTGGAGATATGCTTGAATTCGAGGCCCTTTTGTAAGTTCTGTAAGGTTCAAATGCCTACTTCGCAGAACTTTGAGCAGTTCAGAGGCCTACATTATTTGCATACTTTGCAGGTATGACGTCTTGCGGGGTCATTGATGATACTCAAGACTTGCAAATGGAATCTGTGTAATGCAACTTCACACAAATTTCGTCGTTCTCATTTGTCTACAACAAACATGCAGATGTCTCTTCAAGTCTAGGCGTTGTCAAGCAGCTCGGTTCGAATGCGGCCTCAATCACACAGCTTTCGCCACCGAACACCCTCGTACCAGTACCATCGATTAGCAACGCCTGTCAACAGCTGAAAGAACAGGAATCAACTCAACTCAAGATGCCGCCAAAAATCAGCCTTACGCCGCTCTCTTCACTTCGTGTCTCAGCATACTACATCCCTTCCCACTCACTCATTCCCAATACAACGCCCCACAGCCACCCTCTTCTAATATACCATTCCTGTTTTCCCACTTCAACCTCTCCCAGCGCCCTAGAATCGCACCTCCCCAGCAACAACATCAACCCGCAATGGCGCTACACCATGTACACGACGTCGCACTACCACAGCACTACGCACGAGGTTCTCTGCATAGTGTCAGGGCATGCGAGGCTGTTGTTTGGGGGCGAAGAGAATCCTGGGCATGTGGAGACGGAAGTCAAGGTAGGCGATGTTGTTGTGGTGCCAGCAGGAGTCGCTCACCGATTGCTGGAGGATCTACAGGGTGGTTTTGAGATGGTTGGGAGTTATCCGAAGGGATGCAGCTGGGATATGTGCTATGGGAAGGAGGGTGAAGAGAGAAAAGCGGCAGCTGTGAAAGATGTCAAGTGGTTAGAAAAGGATCCGCTATATGGAGATGACGGACCGGTGCTGTGGAGTAGAGAGAGACTGGAGAACGATGCAAAGCGCGAATGATGGCGTGAAGAGTATGCGTAATGTACAGCACCTTGCCAGCTCCGAGTGGCCACTTGACAATTTTGAAGGATTCAACTAAGAGAGAGCACCAGGAATAGGTGACCAATTAACAGCGTAGCCATCTTAAAAACTATAACTTTCCAGAAATCTGCTCCTATCAGCTTGAAGGTCTTCAGTATCTTGCATTACGCCAAGTGGCCACTCGGAGCTGGTAAGGTGCTGTAGAATTGGGTTTCTGCCGCCTGCCTGAGTACATGCCGCCAACTCCTGGTATCTTAAGTGCGTGATATCGTACAACATCGTCCAACATGAGCTCTATATCTGTCGTTAATCCCCCCTGACCAACCCTGGCCACCGTCAGATGGATGTGCCATCGCACGGCCCACACTCTGTCAGTGGAGGATCAGCCTAGTGCCCCGCCTCTTTCTTGACCTTCTCCCCTTTTGTCTCCTCAGCGATGTGCTCAGCACCATCGTGAATTTTCTCCAATATGTGGTCGGGCAACAGGTCCTTAGCCCTCTGATCTGCTGTCCCCGTGGCAGCCTTTTCTTGTTCCAATTTCTTCTCCATCAGCTTCTCTTTGGCATCAATCGACTTTTCGACTTGTTCGACTGCACGCTCGATTTCCACTTCCATATCTGGCAGATCAAATTGCTCTGCAATCAGCTTGCCGTTCCAGCGTTGCAACACCATGACGTCCTCGCTCTCGTTGTTCGTTTGCTGATGCACCACACCAGACACACGGTCGGCCTCGATCTCGGTGGGTCGTGGAGCGGCGCGCGATAGCTGGCGTGTCGGGTACATCAAGCCGGCAGTGTAGGCCTCGTCCAGCGCCCACGACGAGTTTGTCTTGGGCTGACCATGCTTGAGGAGAAGTTCGAGGTATTTGCAGCCGTGGTATGCTACAGGGGATCAGCTTGTGCAGTCGCTTGCGCTCAATGTTTGCTTACCTTTCCAGTGTGACCAGGCGCGGTACAGTACGTAGAAGAATGGCAGATTGGGAATGACGGGAATCAGCATGAAGGGCGCGGTGAAGGGCATGATGACGACGCTCCAGATCAGCTTGCTACGGTGCATACCCTGCCGCTCTTGCGACAGCTTGGTGAGGATGTCACTAATCCTCTCCTGCTTCAGATACCGCCCTGGAAATAGAAGCTCATGCTTTGCCTTGCCCTCGATGATGTCCTGCTTTCGCCGATTGGTGAGAACGGGCAGCGTCTTCAGGCCCCATTCCTCGTACGGGATGCGCTTCAGCGCCTGGTTGCCGTAGAAGGTGACCTTCTTCTTCCAGTTGCCTGGAGCTTTCTCGTCCTTCTCCCAGGCGGCCCAGGTCTCGTTGGCTTTGATGGAGATCTTGTCGAAAATGGAGCGGTCTTTGGGGGCCTTCTCGTGCAGCTTCTCGCAGTAGATCAGCGAGCGCCGCGTCGAGATGGGGAGCAGGAACAAGCGCATCGTGGACTGCCTGTTTGGGAAGGCGGGTGGATGGGCGCAAGGAAGGCGCGCGTGGTATTAAGCGCGCACACGGCGCAGACGGTTATGCAGGTCTCAAACAAGAGCCGAGTAAGACATGTCTCTGTGCGCCGAGTCGCGTGGCACTTTTTGTGTGTAGCTGTGAATTTCTGCCGCGGTACTGGCAGAGGCGAATCGTGAAATTGCTTGCGCAGCTGCAAGGCTGTGCTAGGTGGGCGATTACATCAGAGTGCGTCCAGCCAGCAGCCATGGTTCCCTGCGCGAGTCGGCGGCGTTTGGGACGCCATCCCTGTTTTGCTGTGCAAAGACGCCCTGATCGACACCAAGCAATCTCTCCGTGCACCCATCATCGCCGCACGCTCTCGGGCCCCAACGCTCGAAACCGAAACGGAAACGTCTGCAATCCCTCTGCGTCTGCTGCCCGCTGTGCTGCTCCCAGACGCCCTGCCTGCTTGCCTGCAATGTTGTCGCTGCTGTGCACGCTGACCTGATTGCTGCTACTCGCTGCCCTGTATTCGCCAAGCGCGCCAGCCAGCCAGCAACCGCTGACGCGCTCCCAACGTGTTTGCGAACGGACGCTGGGACGGTGCTCAGTCACGGGACCCGCTTCGTGCGACGGCGAGGCCCCTCGAACCTACGCCCCAGACAGCGCATATCAAGGAATGGCCAGCAAGCCCATGGCTGAGCTCACCAAGAGCGACCATGGCCCCAATGCCTCCAGCAGCCCTAGCAGTGGACCCCGGGAGTCACTGTCATTCCTCAGCCCCAACGACGCCCTCACCTCCGTAGTCGCCTCCCACCTAAGCACCACAAGCTCCACCCACGCCGGACGCTCCGGATCCAACACGGCGAATTCTTTGCTCCCCTCTCCCATTCCACCCCCGAGCGCCTCCTCGCAGTCTTCGCAGCACCGCCCCCATTCGCGCGTCAGTGTCGTCTCAGGCGTCTCCCGTGACGATCAGAGCGAGAAGGCTGGTGTGCGGAAGAGCCACAGCCAAAGCGTTTCGAGTACACCGCGCACACTGGCGTCCTCAAAGGGCACCAGCTCGACTGCCGCGGACAACCGCGAGCGCCAGCGTGCCGCCCGCTCTCTGCCGCCATGGGTCCAGTCCGCCGACGAGGACGAGGTAGCTGAGGTTACCTCGCTGCTGCTGCCGCGGACGCCCACCTCTATCCGCCCGGCCTCGCACAACTACATGCCCACCCCCAAGTCCAATGTGCCTGGCCGCAAGTTCGACCATGCCCGCGAGGGTGCGCCAGTGACTCTCACAACACCTATGAGCGAACATGCCTCGAAATGGAAGCAATTTGCCGCTGCCTCGAACTATGAACAGCACGATCGCCCTATCTCGTCGAGGGGCCAGATTGTTGACGATGACTGGATGGCTGCGAACATGCCCGATCTGGAGAAGCCCTGGGAGCCCATTGACGAGGAGGAGAAGGAGGAGAAGATCAAGGGTTTCTGGATGTTCAGTCCAGCGAAGAGAAGGCGCAAGATGGTGAGATTCCACAACACTATCATGAATCACCCCATGGTCCCAGCACTGGTCCGTGTAGTCGTGCTCACCTTCTCGATTTTGGCTCTTTCGTTGGCTGGTGCCATTTTTCACAAGTCAGACTCGGCGGGTTGCGAGAACAACTCGTCTACTTGGATGGCCATCGTCGTTGATGTTGTGGCCATTCTCTACACCGTCTACATAACGTACGACGAATACACATCGAAGCCCCTTGGACTTCGTTCGCACAATGCGAAGATGTCTCTTATCTTTCTAGACTTGGCATTCATTGTATTCGAATCTGCGAATCTTAGTCTTGCCTTCCAGGCTCTGACTGATGACAAGTGGGTGTGTAAGACCGCTCCAGAGGGTAACAACTCCTGTGATTACGATCGGTCCATCTGCGTACGACAGAAGGCTTTGACTGCTACGCTACTCATTGCACTGCTGGCATGGCTGGCCACGTTCAGCATCAGTACTCTCAGGTAGGGATTTTTTCCCAACGCTCATCGTGAAAATACTGACGACTCAAGATTGATCCACCGCGTCGCCAGGTAGTACCTGCCATGCGCATCTCGCTCAAACTTCCATTCCCCATACATAATTGTCTATCATACACATTTCCTTGCTTTGACTGATATAAGTGTCTTCATAGAAAAGACGCATACAAGCCGACTCTCAGGTACCGCATCGCAAGGCGTGCTGGTATCTTTGTTTCCGCGCAGACTGACCGTTTCCGTTCCCAAACTCGCGACTTTGCATCTGTATCTCCTTAGTATTGATTTTTGCATACGCATGGCGTTGGCGGCATACCACAAAGTTTTCCAGGCATTCAAGTCTTGTTAGATAGTCAATACGGTGTAGTTACACCTTGCAATATAATGAGTACCCCCAATTGCTCTGGACCATACTGGATCTTGATGTTTACCGATTAGCAGCATATTTCAGATTTTGTCTGTCGGTCTGCTCTCACTTGCGAGAGGGCATCAAGGTTCCATGCTGTTACGGTGCTGGTTTGCGCGTTTGCTGTTACAAAGATGCGTAGGCAGCACCCAGTGGAGCTACACAATCAGAGCCAGATATAAAAAGGCTTGATGGATACACTTCCTCGTTGCTTCTTCTGCTCCCTTCGCACCTCATCAATTACTACAAAGCTCCCCTTCAAAACCATGCCCGGCATTAGGATCACTCATAGAGAGCTCATGGACAGGCGCTTCAAGCTCAGGCATGCCCTCGACCGGCTTGGTATAAGCATAAAAGCCCGCGAGTGGGAAGTCGACCAACTCGTGTTGAAGATCGCCAGAGGAAAAGACCCCGAGAAGAAGTTATTATGGCAAAAGGACGAGAAGGAACTCTGGGCTAAAACAAAGACCTGTAGAAATCTTCATTTACGAGCTGTGACGGCATATGAGCATCGCTCGCGTTACGATGATGAGGCGCGGGCCTTGATTGAGAAGGCGTGGAGCTTTATTGACAGGGCAAGGGAGGAGCTGAGGGGTTAGCAGGACGTTACAGAGCAGCGGTCAAAGGGGGCCCAAAGACGAGGTGCACATACTGCGCCTCGTCAGCTCCGAGTGTCTACCTGATTGTTGAAGGATACAAACGGAAAGGAGTATAACGATTAGAGAAACAATCAATCTTGTACGTGTCTTAAGATCTGTAATTTGTTCGGCGCGGCGCTAACAAGCTGTGGATAGCCTCAATCAAGACACTGTACTTTCGCATCTTGCATTGAGCCCTGTGCCAGTGAGAGCTGACAGTGCGCAGCATGTCCCAGAGTCTCACACCTATACCATGCTCGTGAGCGGCCGGGTACGATGAAGACGTGTTTTGCTTTTACTTGCGTGACACGTTATCAGAAAACTATAAAACGCCAGCCCACTGAGCTCTGTAGACAGAGTTACTCTGACACGATGGCCTTCTTGACATGCTTCAATGAAGCGAAACAAATTCACTGATCGCAATCGTAGTGAAAACAAGCGGCTGCTAATTATAGATGTGGTCAACTCCCCCAAACTTATGTCTATTTAATGTCCATTTCCTCTCCGAAGCTTCTAGTATCATGCTGTAGCACTCAAACATCAACCTCTATTTGGGAAAAGAGCATAATCATGTCAGACGATCAGCATTCGCGCCTCTTTCCATCACCGCCCAAAGATGAGGGGAGTATCGATGACAAAGATCTTACGATGGATGAATGGCAATTAGCCTTCTTGGACGCCGAACACAGAGGCTATGCGAACGTATAATTGGCCAATTTCCTGAAGGATCTCTTGCAAACCGAGAGGATTGCCCTGGAGCAGCTCGCCGCTAGTCACAACTCATCAATGGATGTTGCTGAGAGGAACAGTCTCAAAACCTCTATCTCCGCAAAGGCCGATGTGATCAAACCCCTCATCGACGACTTCAGTAAAGTTGTGCACGATCATAACACCATGTGCAGTGAAAGCCTCGGAATGAACATGAGAAAAAAGCTGGCGCGGACAGTGGGATACAGTCTAGCGGCCGTAGAGTACAAGCTTGTCCAGTATCAGCGACAACGTAGCTCTGACGCAGCTGGATTAGATGCAGAAGTGGGGGCACATACAATAGAGGAGCAAGGTAGTGGTGGTCATAGCCACGCTACAGGGCAGAAGTAGAGGGGGAAGGAAAACGCCATCTCAGGGATCTGGTCTACAAACGGTTTGAGTGGAGTGACAATTGTCTCTCTCAAGAACCCGCCGCTGTTTCCGAGCGACGGCCTGGTACGGAGTAGCAGGAGCATAGCACAGAATAGCAAGAGAACGATATAGGAAATTCAGAGCCTGGTACAGAGCCTCCTACGGAACTGTTCGCTCTCTAGTGAATCCGTCTTCGCATTAGTAGCTCTAAACAACTCCTCAGCACGTAGGAGTATTTGTTTTACAAATAGTTACTTGTCGTAGATTCATTTGATTTCCAGATAGACCAGGTGATGGGGGCAGAGCTTGCTTTGGGCAACTGTTAAAGCCACAATAATTGCCGATCTCATGAAAACCTAATCATTTGCCCAACATCAATCGCCCTCAATCATATGTCCATGTTGCTTCCAAGGGCTATAAGAAGCTGCCGTTATCGTGCTTTATTCACCTCATCACCGAGCTGCGTCCTCAATATGAACGACGTGTCAGATTCTTCAACCAGCGCTGATCCAATCCCTTTGCATTTCGTCAATAAGCAGAAGGAGTACTCCGAAAAGGCTCAAATTCTGAAATTTCAGCTCGAATTCGCGAAGCACAATATGGAAACCCTCGTCTTCCACCACGATGTGGCACCAGGTCCTGGCCAGAAATGGCACTTAAAGAAGAGGCTTGTCAAGCGAGCTGGCCAAGTCACTGACATTATTCGTACCTTTAATCTTGCCGTAGCGGGACTCGAACTTTGCCGGGACAACTATGGTGATCGCAAAGTGAATCAAAGCGTGATCGACCAAGTCGGAAGAAACTTAGAGATTGTTGATAATTCGCTCAACGAGGTCCTGAATGATGGTTGTTACGACTATGAATCGCGGGATGAGGCATTCCCTCCAACTAAGGAAGAGTTTGATCTTTACGCAAACGAGCATATATCAGCTACAAACGAAGTGAAATTTCAGCAGCAATTTATGGGTGGTGGCGGTGGGGATCAGCGAACCTCAAAGGAAATTGTAGAAGAAGCGGAAAAAGCAGTCCATGACAAGATTGACATGCCTAGAGTTTCATTCGTCGATCATGCCAGGTCTCAAGTGCAGACAAAGCCTGCTGCATGGAGTCCAAATACTTAACTAGATGTTATTGTCTCAGGCCACTTGATTGCAAAGCTCGATGTAGGTACATAGCTTATACAGATTTTAATTCATGATACACTGCCAATCATCGCAGACCTGGTTTCTTCTTGGCAAACCAACTACACTACAAAGCTTGCTTTGGTTGGAAAGCGAAGTCACAATCATTGTTGATCTCAAAGAAACCTAATTATTGCTTCACGATCACTTGCTTACACATAATTGTCTATTCTGACCCCCAAAAGTATAAGAAGCTTCAGTATTATACTAATTCTTTCTTAGCACTGAGCTGTATCCTGCTACGAACAACATGTCTCTTCTTAACGATGCCGCAAGGCGTAACTACATGTCTCGTCTTGACTATTACGCAAGGCGTCACTACACGAAGGAAATGCAAAGCAAATATCTCAAACAGGCTAATGACCTGAAGGCCAAAATCGAAGCCGAAAAGGACAAGATGGATTTTCTTGTTGTTCATCACGACTTTGCTGCAGATCCTGTCCGAAAACTCAGCATCAGGGCCAGGCTCATGCAGCGAGCTGATCAAATCGCCGTCATTGTTCGCACTTTCAATCTCGCTGTTGCAGGAATCGAATTGAGCTCTGATCCGTACGGCGAACCGGAGATTGACGGTGATGTGGTCACCATGGCTGGAATCAGATTAGACGAAATCGAGCCACTTCTTAGCCAGGTTTCAACCGATAGCAGTCATGACATGGAATGTGGAATCGAGGAGTGGCCTCTTACGCAAGCAGAGTATAACCTGTGCGTAGAAAATGTTCACAAAGCAGTCCAGGAAGCACCTGCAGATAAAACGATGGAAGGCAATGGCGATAACCAGGTACTGTCAAAGGATATCGTAGCAGAGGCAGAACAGAGAGTTGTTACCAGGGGTGAGCTGCGCGGTGTTCAGTTCGTTGATCAGGCAAGGTCCCACGTGCAGAAGCAAAGACTTATTGCACTGGGCCAATTGACGGTTTGCTTAGAGGACTTGGGCACAAGGCTCGGTTTTACCAAGTAGATTGTGTGGCTTTTGACGGGCTGCTAATTGTCGTGTATTTGTTATCTCTCAGTAAATTAGCTACACAATAAAGCTTTCTGCAGTTAGGAAGTAACAATAATTGCGATCTAGTGGAAATCGGACGATTGCTTGAGGCTGCAAGTTTGTCTGTGTATTCCCATAACCTATATAAAGCTGTCATGATCACGGTGTCCTCATCGTCATCATTATCATCATCAGTCTCTGTCCAAAACATGAACGACAACATGTCAGATCCTATACTTCATTCTCAACCTGAACCTTTCGAGCCACATGAAGGAAGTGAGGAGGAACTGGAAGATTACGAGACTGACGATTTTGCCCAAGCTTACTACAACCAACCAGATCCTGAGAGCACCAGTACAGGAGCATCTATCGCTACCTTGTCAGAACACCATGACTACGATCCTCAAATATCGAACTTGGAAGAACTAGACACTAGAGATGAAGGCATCGAAGACGCAGACACGAGTGACGATAGCACTGAAGACGAAGAACGAGCAGAGCAACGCCAAGTCTTAACCCAGCTCATCATAGAATCTCGTGACACAAACACACGGACAGCGTATGATGTAAGGATTCGCATCGAACGCCAGATCAATATCCTGAATATCCTCAATGCTAAACGACTAGGCGTTGCCCACCAAGCGAAGATCGAGGCTATTATCAGACGTCGGGCTAACTTGATTCATATCAGCGTCCTCCACTTCAATAGGGCAATGTTCGACCACAGCGACATGGAACGTGATGAATATGATCTGGACGCAAAGCAGTTGATAGCAGGAGGAGTCGAAAGCGGTTTAAAGAACGCTAAGAAAGGTATCATCAAGGCAGAACAACTGGATGGCTCAAGCGAAGAGGCGGCAGCTGATGGGACAAATGATATGAGCGAAATATCTTTCAAGGCCAAAGCTTTCCTTGATGCGTGCGGCTTCACCGTAAAGCGAAAGACTAAATCGAATAAGCAAGACTCTGATACGAAGGAGCATGAGCCTGGCCGAGAAGGGCCGCTTGTTGGAGAGTTTCCTGAGAGATGACCCTACGACTACCGCTGTACCTCACTACCTTAAATAGCTACTGAGCATATAGGAAACTTGATCTGATTCAATTAAACTCAATGGCAACAATGCACGGTTTTATCACATAGCTTGTGCGGTTTTCGACATGTTCCTGTTACCTCTTAGCAAACTAGCTCTACAATGAAGCTTGCTCCGATCAGAGAGCAACAATCAATGTTACTCCAGTGAAAAAGTATGGCCCCTTAAGATTGTATACTTATTGATTAACTTCTGAGTCTACGTAAGGCTACAAGCATCATACTATATTTGTATCGCCATCAACCTCCATCCACACTACAAACAACGACATGCCAGATACCCCAAACAACTCCGAACCTGAACCCCACGAGTCACCTGACATGATGGAGGACTCAGAAGATGAAATGGATTACGATGAATTTTGTCGGACTTACCTCAACCTCCCAGACTCCGAGAGCAACAGTCCAGCAGCATCTGTTGCCCCAAGCTCTGAACATGATGACTACGATCCTCAAGTAAGTCACTCAGAAGAAAGCCCCCAATATGAAGCCGCTGAATACCCATCACTCACATATCGACAGCGCGAACTCATGATCCAGCTAATTGGGGAGTGTCGGGATGCCAACATACGGCAAGCGCATCGGCTGAGACTTCGCATTGAAGCAGGGAAGATCGCCCTGGAGGATCTCGCTGCTAGACACTCCTCGCTAACAAACATCATGCTCAAAAGGGATCTCAAGACTCAAATACTACGTCAGGCCAAAATAATCAACCTTAGTGTCCAGCACTTCAATAAAGCTATGGCTGACCACGAGGACGTCAAAAACGACCATTACGATCTCGAAGCAAAGCATGTACTAACGAGAGGGGTCCAAAGTATCCTGCAGGTCGTTGAGAATTTGATCATCGAAGTACAACACTCAAGTGGGTCTGGCGCAGCAGCGACGGAAGCTGATAGGATGAACGACGATATGAGGGCTATTCTATTCGATTGCAGGGGCTTTTTGCGAGCGCATGGGTTTGTCTCCAAGCAGAGGGATGATATGGAGGGGCAAGAGCCTGGCTCGGGACCGCCTGTTGGGTATTTCAGAGTCCGGTAATTGTACAAGTACTGCTGTGCTTTGCTAGTTGCAAGTAGCTACCTATCATGAAGTAAATTTTGATCTCATATGGGCTAAATGAATGGACAAATTTTGTGCGATTTTGTAGCAAGAGTATCAGAGAGGAGGAGAGGGAGTGCACATTGCTGGTACCATATCTGCTACTTTAGACGAAGTATACACTTCTGCGGTTGGTATCTAACATACAATACAGAACAATGTGTTTAGAACAGACGACCCTTGGTCTGTTGCATCTTGGCCACATTGTAGTTCTTGATCAGCGTGATCCAAACCAACGTCAAACTCATGATACAAAGACCAGCAATCAACATCCTCCGTTGCGCAATACCATATGCCTGTTCAATAGCAATACGCGTCGGTGTATCCCGCTCGAAACTCAGCTGAACACTAAGATCACCGTAGATCGAATCTAAGTTCTCCAGATCCGCCTCAGGAAGCAGATTCGCCAGAGCCTGAGGAAAAGAGTTAGTCCAAATGGCACCAGAAATCGTGTTGCCGACAGCACCTCCGACCCAGCCGGAAATACTGAGCAGAGCCAGGACGGGAGCAATGTGCTGGTGATGGGCGGCTGCCATGACTGCGATCTGCTCGCACAGGATGATGATGCTGCCGCCGATGGAAATGAAGATTTGACACATGACGAGGTATCCAACGCTGGTGTTGGGTTGGCGGAAGTGTATCATCAGACCTTGGCCGAGGAGGTAGAACGGGATGGCGACAAACAGCAGCCATCTGAAGTACCCTGTCTTGCTGATGATGAAACCGCATAGCAGGAGCAGGAACCCGGAAAGCACGTCGAATGTCGAAGAGACGTATCCGGCTTCTGCGATACTGAGGTTGCTAACGACCTGCAGGAAAGACGTGAAGTAGCTGTTCCAGGCATAGTAGGAGATTTGGTATGTGAAAGATAGCAGACAGGCGCCAACAACTGAGCGATTCGACAGAAGTGTGAATGGCAAGAACGGGACCTGGGCAGTGAAGCGCTCATGGAGGCCAAAGAGCACAAGTAGAACGAATCCAACGACCAGCATGGCGATGATATATCCAGTGCTCCAACCATTGGGTGCTGAATCAGCGAGCGTGAAAGGCAGGAGGAAGATGATAAGACCGCAGGCGAAGAGGATTGATCCAGGAACTAGATTCAAGTTAGACAAACCCTATTGCTCTTGAAGAGTCCACTTACGATCGAACTCGCGAATATAGAAGACAATGCTCTGAACCAGTGTGCGCCCACTCTTTTCGCGCTGTAGCACACCCTCACGCTTTGCCTTTTTGAGATTCATCTGCAAGATGAGGAAGAGCGGGGCGGCCACAACCGGGACGATGATAGCGAAAGCACCAAAGCCCCATCTCCAGTTCTTGACGTTGTTATAGAAGCCTTCCGCAGACTTAGGGCCAGCGAAGGCTGTGATGATGTATGGGGAGGATGTGAAAGCAAACGCCAGTCCTCGATTTTTCAGGCTCGAAGAGTCGGCAGTGATGACGTCGACACAGTAGATCATTCCTCCGAAGCCAACAGTATAGAAGACCTGAGCGGCGCAGTAGGTGTAGAGGCTGTGGCTGGCGGCCATGAGGATGAGCCCAAGGGTTGCGAACCCGACCATGAGGCAGAATCCCTGGGCGCGGCCCCAAAGATCGAGCAATTTGGCCATGGGAATGTATACAGCGGCGGCCATGGAGTTGGACACAATGTTGATGACGGTCAAAAGTGAGTGTTCTTCGAATTCGCTCGTGACATATGGTGTAAGGTTGCCAGTGATGGAGGACTGAAAGGCGTTGGTCAAGTAGAGCATCCACATACTTCAACAGCACTGTTAGTTGTGCTTCCTACTTGACGTCGAGAAACTTACCAGGCAAAAGCACATGCTAGCGAAGTCTTCGTCCAAGTCAATGTGATGGCTTCGACATTCTTCACACCCTGTTGGGCGTTTGGGTCAATGGTTGTGGCTGCCTCGACCTTGCGGATGGCCTCATCTTCGTCAACGTCGAAGTTGCTCATCTCTCTCCTGGGCTCATGGCTGATATCGGCAGCGCCTTGCACTGCAGTAACAGAATCCATGTTCGCTGCCATGGTTTCAAATCTTGCCGTGCTCTATGAGAAAAGGGCTGGGATAGCCAAGCCGTGTAGGTCCGAAGGGCCCTATATACTGGACTCCATACCCGACCTCAGGGCGTCCAACCCTTCCACTAAGTACCAACATTTTCGGTTCGATGCTTGGTTGGCTTGCCAGCCTTGGGCCAGAGCTTGAATTGTGGTGACGGCTGCAGGAGGCCTCACGGGTACTAACCATCAGCCGCTTAGCCTTGATCCACTCATCTTATCAGATCCTTCCGATGGCGTGGATGTCGGACAACCCGACGAAAGCAGAACTGGTGCAACTTTGTTTGCCGAATTTCCACCAGAATCTGCGAACTCTATACGAGATGGAATGTTAGCTGACCCTGCAGAAATTTGCTCTCTCAAGCCGCAGTGCTCCACTATGTGAGCAAGCTTCGCTTGATCTTATCTAATCTAGATCTAGATCAGCGCCACAATACGGATGTTCGACCAACGGTACGACTGAGTGTCCGTATAATCCGAGTCAAGCCTTCGCTTTTCGTTATTTGCCCTTGACTATTTGATCATTGTGGCATTGAGATGATTCGCTCTGACCTATGTGGTGTACGTGATGAATAAGGACAGTCATGACTGCGCGTAAGGGCTTCACGTAGTCTTAGCATTGCTTGGCCACTCCACCATACCTTACCCTGTCCACGGTACGACTTCCAATTCGGTATACCTGCAAGTGAGACTTCCATCGTACAGAGATAAAAGAGGTTGAATGACGACTTCTTGAACGGCCTTACAAGATTCCGTCAAGCAGTCACACGGCGGCCGGTCAACACGGGACCCGAAGACTAGATACAGGGTCTCCGGACGAAAGTGTGCGGTGCCTTAACTTTCAGGCAACCCACAGAGTGTTGCAATACATAAGAACCGCCAATGTACACAATGAATGACAACTCCAAAGCAGCTACTCCAGTGTCTTCAGCTTCAAGCCTCGAAATTACATGATGACGTCTTTATTGGGTCTAGACAGGAACATCTCCTACTTCTCTGTAAGCAAGAACCACACAACAGCTTTATCACAGTCCTGTCGTTAGTAATAATATAGATACCTCCAGCATTAATACTCGCCCTAATCCCACGATTCTATTCCGGACTCTCGGGGCCGGGCGCCAAACTATTCGACAGGAACAACCCCAGAGGTTTCACCGAAACATTAAGGAAGGCGGATTTAGATGACGAGGTACAAGACCTTTACACGCGAGACCCAAAAAAAAAACCAGCATCTAATCAAACATAGCTCCGAGGCCGACTTCTCCGAGCGGAAGCCTGTTCGGCAAATGGCTTCGAGGCGCTCCCATTGTATGCTGCAGCGGTGACGGCGGGGAATGCTGCAGGCGTCTCGGCGTCTACTATGAACGCACTCACGATCGTTTGGCTGATGAGCCGGGTAGTGTATACTTATGTCTACATCTGGCAGTCAGGGACCGAGAAGCTCGCACCAGGGCAGGCACCGCTGCGGTTCAAAGTGTGGTCGATAGGCGCGATGGTGTGTATGACCATGTTTGTCATGGCTGGGTTGAAGGTCTCGTGAGGATGATGACGAGCAAATATTGTTGATTTCGGTGGCAGGTGAATGCGTTGTGAATCCACGATTCACCTCCGAACCCAAGCATTGACATGCTATTGTCAACTTATACAATGTACACCCTCAATAGTGCGCGAAAGCCAAATGATACATAAAATTTCCCAGATAGACCTCACTCCTCAAAACCCAATCCCTCTCTTATTCAGACACCATATCCTCCTCAACGCAACCATGTTCTCTACAACCCACCTCCTCGCCTTCACAGCACTCATAACCCTCGCGCAAGCCCGAGTCTTCCACCCGCTGCCACCAATCCAAGTCCGCGACACAGCCCATAACAGCACAACCCCATACCCCGCAGGCGGGAACTCAACACTCTCCCATACCGTTCCCTCGTACGATCACAGCACTGCCTGGCGCGTGTACATTGGGTTTCTTGTGTTCGGCATTCTCACGGCAATTCTGGTGCCACTCGTTGCTACTAGTCCTGATACCATGAGCTGGTATCGTGGGATGCGCGGGCTGAAGAAGGCGAAGAAGATAGGGTATGATGTCGAGTTTGCTTCAGCGGTGAAGATGTCTCAAATGAAGCGGCCGGAAGGGGCGCATATGCGGCCTGAGTGATATGAGTAGGAACAAAGATAACGTGTGGGGGTTGCTTCGATACAATGATATGTATGGTTAAAATATGATACATTCTATCAATCGCTGTTTCTTATGGACTAAACTTGCTTTAAAATTATCGTGCCGCCATGATACAACGCTTACTGCTGCTCAGGGCCCATATCGAACAACAAGAACTCAGCCGGCTTGTCGCCGACACTCTCAATCTCAATGTTCGCAGGCCCCTTGACACCATCAATGTACGCGCCATCACCCTCTCCAAGCACCGTCTCGCCGATCTTGATCTGCGCGCCGCCAGTCTTCGGCTGCGCGCGCTTGCTCATGATGACCTGCGCGAACAGCTTCCTGGGGCCCTCTGCAACAACCTCATGCGTGACCTTCTTACCGGGCGAAAGGATACTGGCATCCATGCTCAAATCAGCCTGCAACCCAATCGCATCCTTCGAATCGCCCAGTCGGTCAGTGCTCTCCATAATCCTGCACAGCTTATCCGCCTTCTGCTCATCCGTGAACTTCTTCGTCTCGTAATGCGGCGCCAGACCGCGCTTGTTGGGCTTAGCCCAGATCTGCAAAAAGTGCACCTCATCATCCCTATTGCGGTTGTACTCCGAGTGCCTGATACCCGTTCCTGCGCTTGTGAACTGCACCTCTCCGCGCTTGAGATTCTCGAGGTTGCCCATGCTGTCCTTGTGCTCGAGGGTGCCGTTGACAATGTAGCTGAAGATCAGGAACTCGGCGTGCGAGTGGGCGCCGAAGCCAGTGCCGGGCTTGACGCGGTCCTCGTTGATGACGCGCAGCGGGCCAAAGGACTCGTGGCGCGGGTCATAGTATGAGGCGAAGGAGAAGGTGTGGTATGTGTACAGCCAGTCGTGGTCGGCGTGGCCGCGGTGCGACCAGGGTCGCTTGGTGATCTTCATGCTTGCGGGTGCGGCGGCGGTGGACATTGTGCGGGCGGTGGGCTTGGTGAGAATGGATGAGAGGGTGCTGCGGAAGGAGCTTGAGAGCGCCAGGGCTACTGCTAGTAAGGCGACGAGCGCGGTGAGTGTCTTCGTGGATAGTAGAGATGTATGTGTAGTTGTAGGCTGTTCTGGCGGTGCAGTGTCTGACATGAGAAAGGAGGAATTATGACCACCCGGCAATGCGAGCGAGCTTTATAGAGATCTGGGGTTAGTCAAAGCTGAGATTAGTGAAGATCTTAAGAAGGTTCTACAGCTAGGCGTGTTCCTTGCAGCCTGCATTTGCAATGGTGAGTAAGGCGTTGCTAAGGGCTCTGGCGAAGTGGGGAACCCTTAGTGGCTTACTGATCGATGACGAGATCCGCGGGTTAAGATTGTCAGCCGCTTGTCATTGGCCACGGCCAAAAGAAGTGGGCTGCCGCTCGAAGATGAGCTTCATGAAAATACCATCATGCCGGAGCTACAAAATCGACTATCATTTGTTATTTGCCTGATTTGGCAGGCAGAAAGAGCTAGAGAAGGGACTTGATCGTACTCACGGGGGTTTTGCAGCGACATCAATTAGCCGCTAGTGGGGGGAAAGTCGAAGACAGTCACATATCAGCAAGCAGACCATGGCTTTGAAGAACTTCAACCCAGATACGTTCCTCGCGAAATGGTCCGATGAGGAGTTCAACCCAATCCACAGCGGGAAGCCCTTAGCAAGGTGCATAGGTGAATCCTTCGGCATTCCGCCAACAGATCAATACGTCTACCGTGCCCAAGGCGAGACCACATTGCACATCACCGAGCGAGCCATATCAGGGAAACGAGCTCATGGCATGCACGATTGGTACCATGACGAATCCGGGACCCCAATTGAGCCCCAGCACCCGTCTCAGGAAGAAGTCACAGCGTATACATCACTCTTCGACCCCTCCCTGAACCTCCCCAAAGCGCTGAACGCTTTCAAATCGCAATCAAAACCCAACACAATCCGCAAACAAGTCGCCGAGCACCTGGCTTCCCGCTTCCACAACACCACAAACGGGCTTCTCCCGGCTAAGAAAGATCGCAAACACGTCAACCCGTACCTCAGCCTGTGGACGTACAGCAGCGTGGAGCTAGAATGGGCTGGCCCCATCCCAAGCACGAGCTACACCAAGATATCGCACCACATCTTGCCACTATTCTACCACCATTTTGGCTGCATTGTGCCGTCATACGCAGCGCTGCACGTGCTGGCGAAGCTGGCACAGCCCGCGAAGCCCAGTAAGGAAGATGTCATTCCCATCCTGGATGTGGGCAGCGGGAATGGGTACTGGACGTATATGCTGCGCCAATTCCCATTGCCAGCGCCTGAGATGAAGACGCTTGATGTGCGGCCTATCGACAGTGGACTGAGCGAGTACCGCGTTACTTGGATCAAAGACACCATCAAGATGGACGGGAAAGAGTATCTGCGGCAAAATGAGAGCGGGAAAGGCGCTATCTTGCTGTTGGTGTATCCGCAAGCGACGGGAAATTTCACGGGGCCGATACTGAAGATGTTCGAAGGCGATACGATAGTGGTAGCGGGCACGCAGAATGAGAATGGGTTCACGGCGTTCCAGGATCAGATCGTGGATCAATGGGTGGAGAAGAACCTCAAGGCATTTGAGTTGACGCTGAGGATGCCCTTGCCGGGTTTCGCGGGCAAGGACGAAGCGCTGTTCGTATTTCAGAGAAAGAAGGCGTAGGTTAAATCTCGCTGAATGGTATAAATAAGATGGCAGTATTAGTCGAAAGTTGTACACACATGTCCTGAATAGATAAAGACAGCTCTGCAAACACTCACGCGAGGATAGATTGTAATGACCGTAAACACATTCTCGTGGGCAAACCAAAGCCTCATCACAGATGCAGGAAGTGGAGGAGATTGTGGGTGTCTCATCTCATGTGTGGCATTCCAGTGCCACATCTCATGTTCATATCATAACTTCGTATCTACCACTTAGCCTCCTTCCTGGCCAAGAACTGGTTCAATGTAGCAACAATCTTCTCCAGCGCCGAGAGGTACTTCTCGAGCTGCTCCTGAACCTTGGCATCATCAGGGCCGAGCTTCGCGTAGAAGTCCTTCCTGTACGGTGTGGCGCTCATGGCGGCGCTGAAGAGCGGCTTGACGACGAAAGAGTGGTGGGGCTTCAGTGTGCCGGCGTAGGCCTCGCGGAAGGAGTCGGCAAGCTCCTTGGTGGGGTTCGAGATGTTGTGGCGGAGAGCTTGGGCGGTGAAGTCAAGGCCGCTGTGGCAGATTGTGTCAGTGGTTGGAAGTGTATCGGGAGAATGAGACATACCGGTTGAGCCAGACAAGGCCCTCGGTGGCAGTGTGCTTCTTCTCCTTGAGCTCGTTGAGAACGAGGTCCTGGAGGGTCTCGGAGAGTGTGGGAGCGGCGAGCTGACGGTCACGGATTTTCTGTAATGTGTTAGCTATGCACTGTCACCATGCAGCAGATGCTAGTCCTCACCTTGATGTTGCCAGCCATGTCGTTCTTGACAGGCTTGAAAGCTGCGGAGCCCAGGACATCTGCAATCCTACTTAGCAACCCAGCATGTTGCAGGCTCAATTGCAGGACCTACCGAATAATGTGGTCAGGCTCTCGGCGGCCTCGAGGAACTCGGTGGTGGAGATAGCATTGTCCTTGGAAGCATCGACGGGGACGTCCTCCCAGCTCTTCTTGACGGTATCGAAGAAAGTGGACATGGTGGCTAGATGTGTAAAGGTATTGGAAGAGAGGTACGCAATGAGGTGGGTACGGTTCTGTCCGGGGAGTAGAGAGTTGAAATAGATGCAGGAGAACACAGCTTGAGCAACACGAAAGGTGGTCTCGTCTAGCGGTGAGCTTCGTGGCTTCTGGCGTATAGACGTGGGGCCCGTTTCGGCGGGAGACGCGATAGCGGGGCTCCCAGGGTCTAGCTTCCAGCACGCAGAGCGCCATCACCCATTTGGCATGGCTCGCCATCTCGGAGCTTGCGAATGCCTCCGGACATGTATTGATTCGTGCGGTCTTTGAATGTCCGGGGATAACTGTAGCCTTTGCAGAGCTATAAGAAGTGCTCTTGGGGCTCTCCTTCATAAGTGTAGTTCGATACACACACACAGAGAACCAAAAAATATCGCCATGCCTTCCCACGTTCACGAGATTGGAAAGGTCCACCGCATTGCATGCATTCCTGGTGACGGCATTGGTGTGGAGATCACCGAGGCAGCCATCCAGGTCCTCACTAAGCTGTCAGAAGTTGTTGGAGGGTTTCAGTTTGACTTCACCACATTTGACTGGTCCAGCAAGAAGTACTTAGAACGCGGATGGTACATGCCGCCAGACGGCATCGAGCAGCTCAAGAAGTTCGACGCTATATATTTCGGTGCAGTGGGCTGGCCAGACGTCCCCGATCACATCTCACTATGGAACCTCATTCTACCAATCCGCAAGGAGTTGAACCAGTACGTCAACAGACGACCAAACCGCATTCTTAAGGGGACCAAGAGTCCTCTTGAAGGATGTCAGATTGGCGACCTGGATTGGATGTTCATTCGCGAGAACAGTGAGGGAGAATACTCAGGTCAGGGTGGTATTAGCAATGAGAGCGCACCGCATGCTATTGCAACCGAGCTCACAGTCTATACTCGCGTTGGGACAGAACGTATCATGCGCTTTGCGTTCGAAACCGCGCGCTCTCGACCAAAAAAGCACCTAATTCTCTGCACAAAGTCCAACGCTATGCGTCACGGAATGGTGTTCTGGGATAAGATCTTCTACGAGATAGCCAAGGAGTACCCAGACGTCAAAACGGAGAAGATGCTGGTCGACGCCATCACCGTCCGCATGGTCCTGCACCCCAAGTCGATGGATACTGTCGTTGCTACCAATCTTCATGCTGACATTCTGACCGATCTTGCCGCAGCATTGTCCGGAAGTATCGGCATTGCACCGTCGAGCAATCTTGATCCCACACGAGCCAACCCCTCCATGTTCGAGCCTATCCATGGGTCTGCGCCAGACATTGCTGGTAAAGGGATCGCAAACCCAGTTGGAGCATTTTGGAGTGCGGCAGAGATGGTTCGATGGGTGGGTGAGGAGAAGGGCGCCGATGCTCTCATGAAGGCGGTCGAGAACGTAATAGCACGAGGCGTCAAGACCAAGGACTTAGGTGGTAGTGAGAACACCAAGGGTGTGACCGAGGCTGTATGCAAAGAGATCGAGACTCTATTCGGTAGCTCCTAGATTGACGTTAGCTTTACAAGTAACAATCATGCACCTTGCCATCCCCGAGCAGCCATCTGACACTTTGGTGCTGTGAATATACAGAATTTATCGACCCAAGTCGACTGCCTCCATCATACGCATCTCGCAGTATGCCAAAGTAGCTGTTCGATACGAGGTGCAGTAATGAAGAAGCACGTACCTGCCCAAGCTGCTCTCACGGCGGATGTCTCTTCGTTGGCATTGCATCGTCATTCAAAGCAGTATGCCTTCTCACTCCAGGAACACCCTCGGTACCTCCCCCCTCCCCTTTACGACCTTACTCCTCCCTTTCTTCTCCCGCTCATCCCCAACATCTCTCCAATCGAACCAATCCCTCCAAATCTTCACTGCCCTCCCCTCAATCAATCCCTTAGCAAGCGGTCCAAAATCCCTACTATCAAAGCTATTCCGCCAATTGTCACCCTCCACCCACACATGCCCATAGGGCACAACCACTCTCCCAATCTCAAGCTCCTCCACACTCGCACCAACAGCATCCCGATCAGCCTCAGGCAGCCCATCAAGCGTATGCGCGCGCTCCCTCCTCACAATATCAGGATCAAGCGCATACCCGCGCTTAGGATACACCACGTCTCCCGGCAGCGCAACGACCCGCTTGATGCTGATCTCCTCCGGCTTATGCGGCTTCCAGAATGTCACAATGTCTCCTCTGCGCACGCCCTCGCCCTCTTTCTGCTCGCTGTCTTGCACAAATGCGCGACCATCCTCGTATTGTATCTTGGGTGGTCGTTCGCGCACGGGAGCTATGACGACCCAGTCTTCAGCGCCCGTCTCGTGCACTGTGGGCGAGAGCGTGGGGGACATGGACGAGCCGCGGATAACGTCGATTCGGAGCAGATTATCGCGGATGAACGTTATGGCGCAGAGCCCAGCGATAACGTTGGCGCTCCATGCTACTATTCGAGCGCTGCGGCGGAGTGACGGTGACTGTATCCAGCCAGGCGGCGGTGGTGGAGGCGGAGGTGGAGGTGATGACGCCTGCGCCGGTACGGATCGCGGCGGCACTTGCCTTGCGCGAAGGGCAGGAGCTCTCTTGGGATTCAGGGTAGCATAATTCCTACTAATTACCCTGCATATTGGCCGGAGAGCCATGTTGCTCGGCGAGTGGTGCAGGTGTCACGGCCCAGATCGCGTGAGCAACTAAAGTTCATAGCTCGACTTCCCTACACAAGGGAAAGTGAGAATTAAGATACTTAATTGTAACGCGATAACTCCACCATAACTAGACACGATTTGAAACTAAGCTGAGAGGTCAAATTGTAGTATTCAGATATACCCGTGTACGTGTTATGAATATTACCACTCATCGTGAAGGCGTTGTGTCTAATCCTTGTGCACGGGAGCTCGACGCGACCTGCACCGAGGTGGAACGCTATCACGTGTCCAGATTACCTGATCAGATAAGATGCGGGGAGAAATGAATACGGATATCAACTGTCTAGCTGTCTAGCAATATCAAATGGCAGCCTTAATGTACAATGACTGGTACATATCCACAAATATGCAATCGCTACCGCACCGTCATTCCAAATGCTCATAAATCACGTCAAGTCTACTGCAAGGCCTTAATGACAGCATCGGTGTACTCGTAGGTCTTGGCCTTGCCGCCGAGATCGCCGGTGATGTACTACAAACAAGTCAGTATGGGTTTCCCAAGAAATGCTATCTGTGTCATTTGAACGTACCTTGCCAGCAGCAATGGTCTTGAAGATGGCCTGCTCGATGTTGGCAGCCTCAGCGTTAAGACCCATGTGTCGCAACATCATGATGGAGGAGAGAAGGAGAGCAGTGGGGTTGGCGAGCTGCTTGCCGGCGATATCAGGAGCAGATCCGTGGACAGCCTCGAAGATGGAGCACTCGTCACCAATGTTACCGGAGGGGGTAAGACCAAGACCACCAATCAGGCCGGCGCACATATCAGAGAGAATGTCTCCGTACAAGTTGGGCATGACGAGGACCTTGTCGTTGTAGGGAAGAGGGTCGGTGACCATCTTCAAGCAGGTGTTGTCAAGGAGCTCAGCGTCGAACTCGATGTCAGGGTACTCCTTGGAGAGCTCACGAGCGGTGCTCAGGAAAAGGCCGTCAGACATCTTCATGATGGTGGCCTTGTGGACAGCGCGGACCTTCTTCCTGCCAATGTCACGGGCGTGCTGGAAGGCGTAGCGCAGGACGCGCTCGGAGGCCTCGCGGGTGATGAGCTTGATGGACTGGACAACGCCATCGACAACAACGTGCTCGATACCAGAGTACTCGCCCTCGGTGTTCTCACGGATGAGGACGGTGTCGACGTTGTCGTAGGGGGTCTTGTAGCCCTCGATGGACCTGCAGGGACGGACGTTGGCGAACAGGTTGAAGGTGCGGCGGAGAGTCAAGTTGAGCGAGACGTGACCCTTGCCAATGGGGGTCGCGAGGGGACCCTTGAGGGCAACGTAGTTCCTGTTGATGCTCTCGATCGACTCGTCGGGGATGACCGTCTTGCCGTCGGGGTTCAGGCGGGGGGTGACGTCGCAGGTCTCCCACTTGATGGGCACGTTGGCGGCCGAGTAGATGTCCTTGACCGACTGCGCAATCTCGGGGCCAATACCGTCGCCCTCGATGAACGAGACGGTGTACTTGCCGTCGCTGCCCTTGGTGCCCTGGAACTTGGCGACCTCAGCGGGCGCCGAGGCGTAGGTGCGGTAAGCAGACTACAGCGACGTCAGTCAATCTGAGCAAACTATTTCGGCAGCCACATCTACGTCCGCTGGGCCACCGCCTGCAGCGCGAAAGCTCACCTGTGCGAATGCGGGCCTGGCCTGGCGCAGGCATTGGCGCGCGGGGGCGGCGAAGGAGCGAGCAGCCAGCATTTTGACCGATTGTATGTTCCCTACGACTCAATTGGAGCTACACAGAGGCAGTGTAGCAGGACGTGGAGGCTGAGGTGGAGGCCGGAGGTGATGGAGGTGCAGGCGCAAAGCTCGGGAACGAGCAGAAAGAAAGCTCCACAATGCCAAGCACGAGTCTTTCCTGCTCTGCGGTGGGTTGCCTTCACTCCAACATCACCAACATTGAATTCTGTTTTAGAATTTGTGTAGTTTCTGTTATACTGGGTAGATTACACATGCTACTTTTCGTACATCAATTTTAGCGAAACGTTGTTGCGCTTGTGCAGCGATCTCAAGACGCACAGTTGTGTAGCCCAGTTGTCACATGTGCGCTTGCCCAGATTGTGCCGGTACTTCTTCCGGTACTTCCTCGTGCTTGCTCCGCAAACGTCCTACACTGGTACAACAACCTGTCAGAGCATCATCAAAACGTTATACACGACAAGTCGCGGTGAGAACATGTTCATGAGCACGCTTGTGCATTCAGAGCATATAAGTAGCTGCCCAATTGCGCATCCTGAGCGGATATCATACCTCGGGGTGCATACAATGCGCATGTTTGCAGCCGCTGCTTGAATGCAGGATAGTTACACTCACCGCAGTACTTCAGTTCTGGTTGGCACAAATTCAGTAGACCTTCAGCTCTGTAAGATGGCTGAAGATGCGAGCAGTTTGATAACTATATGCCGTTCGACCATCCAAATCCTTCGAAGCGATGGGTGCTGTGTTAGAGATGGCGAGATGGTTGCAGTGTCTTCATCCGAACTTCAGATAGTGCACTTGACGAACCACAAGTACTCACTATGCATACTGCAAGATACTGAAGAACACTTGAGGATCTCAATTTCACAGGTTGAATCTGGACGACTACAGCGGTCTGTGGGTTACGAGCATATTTCCAGCTTCTACTCACTTCTCAATTTGATTCTTCCATAGTACTGAGCAGCTGCTCACATGTGGCGAGATGCATTCATCTCCACTCTCTTTTGTTCTTACTTGCTCTCATACCGACCGTTTCAGGGAACAATCGAACGTCTGCTTCGCTTCGCTACAGACAGCAGCAGCTTGCAGGGCGGTCACCGTCACATATTGCGCGTCTGGGCTCGGGGCAATACAGGCGCTCCAAATGCTCCAAGATTAAGGCAGCCGCCTTGCGTACCATCCTACGATCCAACTTCGAGAGACACGGAGCCAGTGCTCAATATCGACGGATGTACAAGATCTTGTTGTTCCTGATCTTGATTAGATCAAGGACTACACGCAAGGACCGCGTAATGATCGTTCTAGACATGACTGTGGCTGTACAGAGGTAAGCATAGTGTTTGCGTCGAGCAGCTTGAGTACTGAGCCAGACATTGCATCCTAGCCTGCGTGTGTCGTCGTAATTATGCTTGCGCAAGACGCATGCGACGTGCTGATGTTTGACGGTCTAGGCCAGTACCATGGCAGGCTACATGAGTGAATCAGCAACAACGAGACCAGTGACAATAATATCGAAGTAGCAAGAACGGCCACATAGTCATTGGAAAGTTGCCTGTTATCACCTAAGCAGCAGAAACCAGTCTCGCATAGGTAGCAGGCGATGGAATGCGGTACGCAACGCCGATGCGCAGACAAGGAAATCGAGAACGATGCAGCCGGTTCAAGAATGCTCTGTTGCAGGTTTTCGAGCTAGCTGGCTGCCGGGCATTCGCTATAGCACCTTAGCAGCTCCGAGTGGCCGCTTTGCGTAATGCAAGATATTGGAGGCCTTCAAGACTAATTGGTGCAGACATCGAAAAGATGTAGCTTTTCAAATGGCTACACAGTCGATTGGTCCTCTAGATCTTTGTACACTCTTGTGCCTCACAATTTGAACTGAAGATGCTGGTGACGTCGAACGCACTGATCGACCCGTCTCCGGTCTGCTACTTGCAAATCCGAGCAGCAAATTGGCATATCTAACGCAAGATGCGCAGGGACGGCATGAGCTTGCAATCTGATCGGAAACGAGATGCCAGCCGGGTAAGAAGCGGGAAGATGGAAGAATTCGCTCAGGGGCGATCGGTTTGAGAGGGTATACCGGAAGTGCGTAGCAATCGGGTGGCCTGGCGAGCACGCCTTCTTCACCCGGCTGCGTTTTGAATTTGTAGTGACATCAGAGCCAGGCGCTCTAAAACCATGTGGGGGTCCGACAAACAAGGCAGCGTAAAGTAGTTGGTCAAAATTGGCGCGGACTGCTTGCAGGCTGGACTGATTTGGAACACGGCTGGACGGTAATGGCGGCCCTTGGCACTGGGGAAGGCGGCTCTTCCCTGCTGATTCGCCTGGGCGACCAATCTCCACCCCCGTCGCAGCGTTGCCGGTTCCATCGCCACCGCAACAGCGGACCTCCTTGCTCTGTCGCGTTGTCTCGCAAGAACCGCCTCGGAGCTCGGTTGATCGCATGGCGCAAGTCGCAAGAGAATGCGGCTCCGAAGGAACTTTCGCCTTCACTTCAGCCGCTGTGACATCATAGTTACGAGCGTAGCTGTTTCAAACCCTGAGCAAGCCGCAAGCGATGCAACACTCTCCGCGTCTCAATACGGCTGTGGCTTAAATTTTTCCCCAAGAAGACGGATCGAGATCTACAGGCCAATCCTTTGCGGAGGCGTGTACAGCACATAGTTACGAAAGGTTGCTTGCTGGTTTCATCTTCTTGGAGCTCGTCAGTGGCTGTAGATAGCAATTGCAGTCTGTACAGCCGTAAGACTGATCTGTCTAAGCTGCCGCGAGGCTCTAATAGAGCGATTGAGCGCCCTGGAGGCCTGGATCTAAGAAGAATCAGCTAGACGGGGCTGAGCACATGGGTGGAATGCTTCCAAGCACACGAAGGCGTAGGGCCGCCCGACGCGTAACATGGCGCCATGGCGAGCCAACGGTGCACGGCGGCCGCGCTCTCACCATCATTGTCCAAGCAACGTAAGCGGTGCTAGCATCAACGAGGCGTCATGGCCAGAAGGCGGCGAAGGCGGCGATGGTGAGTGAGCTGATCCCCAGATCAAGCTTCCTCATGCAGCTCCCCACAAAAACGCTACGGGTAGGCAAGGAACGCTCCAATCACGCTCGGCTACTGCTGTACGCAATTACCGCAACTGGCATGGTTCTTTGCGAGTAAAGCAGGCTGTGGCGGCGCTAGCCAGTGAATGTCTTTACAGTTACGTAGTGAAAACGGAAAGAGGCGGTGCCATGCGGTCGTGCAAGGGAGTCCCGTTTGTTTGTTGCAGGAGCTTTAGGCTACTATGACGCCCTAAGGTGGAGCTAGAGCCATGCTGTGCTGTCGATATAAGAAAGCACTCAGCGCCTCACCTTGCTCCATCCAACATCAACCAAACAATCACTTCATCAAGCACTCCACCAAACCCACAAACCAAACCATCAACATGCGTTTCTCCACCATTGCCATGATCGCCGGTGCCGGCCTTGCCTCCGCCCAGGTCGAGTCTCTCCTCTCCTCTGTTGCCAGCCAGGTCCAGTCTGCCATCCCCGGAGGCAGCGCTGCTTCGTCTGTCATCAACTCTGTTGAATCCTCCGTCGGCTCTGCTGTCTCTTCTCGCGTCAGCTCCATCGCTGGTGGTGCTTCCTCCGCTCTTTCGTCCATTGACGCTAGTGCTTCCTCCGTCATTGCCAGCATCAGCTCCGAGGCTTCCACTGCCACCGGTAGCGCTGCTGCCTCCCTCTCCAGCAGGCTTTCCTCCGCCCAGTCTGCTGCCTCGAGCGCTGCTGCCTCCGCCAGGAGCTCCGCTAGCGGTGCCACTTCTTCCGGCATGGCCGCTGCTACCCAGGCTCCCGTCGCCATGGGTGCCCTCGCTGGTGGCCTCTTCCTTGCTGCTGGTCTTTTGTAAGCGGTTCGCGCTTTCGACGATCAGTCGACGACCATATCAAAAGTTCCACAATAGCTCTTTCGAATGGATAATACCACGCTTCGTCTCGACAAGAGAGAGGCACTGCCGGGTACGGAAATGATACATGGCGTTGGGATACCTCGGTTACCGAACATACTTTTCTAATACGAACTTCACGGAATGCACTCAAGCTACAATGATAGCTCATAACTTCATCCTGCGTTCCACCATTATTGTGACATGCCTGATTCCTACGTTTTTGCTCCTTTCATCTGCTCAACTTCACCCTATCTCCTAAATTAGTTGCCCTCTCTGCTGTCCAAGCTTGTCCAAGCTCTTGCGTCTTTGCGGTCAAGCTCATCCGCTATACCCGTACCAACGGTGAGGTGTCACGCTCGAGCAGGCGATATGGTGACTAGACTCTACTGACACGCCCTAGGCTACTACATTCGTCGTTGCTCCATCGCATCAAAGCTTCATAATGATTATTGCCTTCAGCATTCGTTTCACAGTACGGTCACCTACATTGACACGACTTAGTCTGACGTGACGTGACGTTGCGCCAGGCCGCGCGTCACGCAGATCTAAACCGCATGCGGCTTAATTTGATCTTCCGGCTAACACGGTACACTGCATATACATCCGTTCGCAGGCATTATAATCCTTTTGCCCAGCAGCAAGAATGTGTGTACAGCACCTTGCCAGCTCCGACGAGACTTTCTGCATACACAAGGAAGGCATTTAATCGCAATGCTCCAGGCCTGATTGGCTTGTTCCAACTATTTTCACAGCCCTAGGAAATGGCTGCGCGCTTGATTGGTCCTTTCGAATCCTTGCTATCCCATCGTTGAATCCTCCAGAATGTCTCGTCCGATTTGAACAGGTGCTGACAGCAAACTTGTGTGCCTTCAACCCATACCTCGGATGTGTTGTGTGCCGCACTTACGCAAAGATGAGAGAGCTGTGTTCCATGCCGGCACGGAACGAACATGGGACAGAACAGTCGCGCAACACTCACAGTCAAGGATCCGCAGAATACGAGTCCGTCAGGCTGACTCCAGCAATTCCTGGCACATGCATAACGTGATATATCTCACGTGGCCTCACGCGATCAGAAGCACATGCAAGGAGCAGTCAAGACTGTGGGACAACTCTGCATTGTGTTGCTGTCGCGATGACGACCCGATAGAGCGGCAGTCCCAGCGATCTTCTCCTGTGTTCCCCGGGCATGCAAGGGAGTGCAATTCGCGAGACCCATCGAAATCCATGTTCGTCGTGGGTCCTGTCTGCTGTCCAAATCTCAGAACAAGCATTCGCCTGCGCAGGGTCTGACGTATGCGTACTATTCTTGGAATTATAAGAAGCCTATTTCAAGGACACAAAAAAGAGGAAAACGAAGGGGCTGAGAGATGGCATTTGAGATAATTTGTGCACGAGAGAAGCTCAACAAAGAATGACAAGGAGATGGAATGTTCTGTTTCCGTGGATTTCATCACCACGCTGCTGCTACGACACGGGACACAACTGTAGCACTACATCCTCGGTTCTCCAATGACATCGCAATTCCTGGGGTAAGAGTACCCGTCGTTAAGCTTCTCCACCTCGGTGTTGTCTGGCAACGAATAGTCGCGATGATGTTCCTCATACAGAGGTGCAGGAAGTAACACTTGTGGAAGGGGCGTAAGTTCAACGGTAACAGGAGCAGGATGCGTCTGGTCTTGCCCACTAGACCTTACTGGGCGGGCCCCAATACAGCTGCAGACACAAAGCACTATTAAGATGGCACTCGCGATGCCCCAGATGATGGTCTCGATTCCATGTTCTGCCCAGTAGGATGCCATGGTAGTCCAGACAGGTGAAGATGGAGATATGGCGGGGTGAGCAGACCATAAGAACGTAATGGTTCATGCCAGCCGGCCGTGAACGCGATTGTTGAGCGACAGCTGGTCAGCACTGACGTATGCTAGGCTTCGCTGAGTAGGATACATGCTGATTTGTGGTCGACGGTGTTGGCGGTGTCTCTGAAGTCACTAATGGAGTAGCCTGTTATGGACGGCATACTGTTGCTGAGCTGTCAAAGGTGGAGTATGTGTCAGAAATGGTAGAGACCATAGGTGTTCTTACTCTCAGAATCCGTATACATTGCTCCGACTGATGCTCTCCATGGATACAGACAGCCCTCGTTATAACTAAGATAACTGAGAACAAACGAAAGCCATACAGAAACATCATCTACGGAAATCAGAGTGTAACTGTCCATAAAGTATGTACATGGCACTAAGTAGGATGATGGCGAAAAGTGCGAACAGGTAGACCTGTCTGGGATTGATAGCTTGGGATGAGCTAGATAGCCACTGACCTGTGGGGTCCATCGTGGTATTCAATCGATTGATAACCTATACGATTGATGAGGAGGGAACTCGCGACAACAGGGCTGGGAGGTGCAGAGCTTATGGTCGTGAGGAGCAAGCCCGCCGTCCGTCAAGCAGGCTGCGACAGCGCATCTAGGCTGATAACAGATTATTCTACCTGACGGCATGGATATCGCAGGTGATACCTTGTTGTTCGACACTGTTCAAGACCAACCACTCATCCCGCTCTGCGCTTTACTGGACCCTGCCAGCTCCGATGATATACTTGACGCTTTTGAAGGATTCAATGATGGAGAAGCAAACGCTTAATAGACCCAATCAGCAGCGTAGCCACCACCAAGAGCCTTGCATTCGTTGAGTTTGCGCTAATCAGAACTGAAGCCCTCCAGCCAAACTGCACTTCCTGCGTTCTGCCAAGTGAGTCATCGGAGCTGACAAGGCGCAGTATCTGGGAATGGAGTCGGATGGTCAATCACTTTCACGACGCAGTGACAGCTGTTAATCTTGCATATTAGACAGGATACCAATACCCACTACAAACGCATGTACATCCGAATGCGAGCGAACAAAAAGGCTGTAGCGCTACGCCACTGCCACACTCACCCAGAACAAACGAGCTCACCTGGCAACACTCACCGTGAAGCTAATCGCGTCGTTCTCGAAAGAAGGTGCGGCTCAACCGCGTGACACAACTAGCGCGCTTCACCCAACCGCCACGGTGTCTCCTCCTCTCCAACAACAACACAAACAACAGCACAAACAAAATGCACACTGTACACACTTTCCTGCCGCAACGCATTCCACACAAACAATGCCCGTTGGCGTTCGAGCACGCATTGTCGATTGTTGCAAACACCGCAGCTAAACGCCGAACGAGCCCCGATTGTCGAGCGCCCCACTCGCGCGACTGACGGACCCCAGTGAAAGGGAATCTGTGTAGGGTTTCCGGCAATATGTATATTTGTGGTCGTCAAACTTTCATAAATCAAAGCAACGGCCGGTTGGCGCAATGGTAGCGCGCAGCCCTCCTAAGGCTGAGGCTGTGGGTTCGAGTCCCACATCGGTCGCTTTCTTTTTTTGCGCTTGCTGCGCCTTGCGGGTGGATGTCACGTTCGGCGGTGGGTTGTATAAATTTCGTTTTGGTTCGCGAAGGGGCTACGAGCTGCTACCTATAGGTCCGCAGTCGACTTTGGGCTTGGTGTATTGTGTGGTTGGTTTTTATACGTAGGTTCGGCATTGATTATGCAGGTGATATTTTTTGGATGATGTGTGTTCCTGTGAGCAACTGGTACACGTTCAAGTCAAGTGAAAATGACTGGGCATGGATTAGAGAGTGATTAAATCTTTCATCATCTTGCGATTTATGTTCTATTATCTACACATCCCACGCTGCTTAGTTGCGCATGCCAGCCTCAGCACTCGAGTAGTCCCACTTGGGCAACTTCATAGTGCCGTGCTCGTTCAGGTGCTTGTGCATATCGTATGCGTTCCACAGCAGGTGCGGCTGGTGGCCCCAGCCCTTCCTGAGGCATTCGAACTCAGCCTTGTCGAAGTAGTCCTGGAGGATGGGCTTGTAGTCGGGGTGAGCGCACTTGTTGATAATGACCCTGGCACGCTCGCGGGGAGACATGCCACGGACGTCGGCGAGACCCTGCTCCGTGACGACAACATCGAGGTCGTGCTCCGTCTGGTCGACGTGGGTGACCTTGGGCACGATGCAGGAGACACCGGTGGGGTCATTCTTCGACGGGCGTGTCGAGGGGGTGTGCATGATGGAGTACTTGGCGGAGCGCAGGAAGTCGGCTGAGCCACCGAGACCGTTCAGAATGCGAGAGCCCATTACGCAGGTGGAGTTGGCGTGGGCGTAGATGTCGACCTCGACGGGGGTGTTCATGCTGGTGATGTTAGAGGTTTTCGTGAAGCTTCGAGCAGAGTGGACTTACCCAATGACACCAAGACGGCGGATGATCTCAGGAGAGTTGGAGACCTGCTGCGAACGGAGCAACAGCTTAGGGGAGTACTCCTCCCACTTGTTGTAGAAGCGCTGGAAGCCCTCGGGAGAGAAGCGGATGGATGTCGCTGTGGCGAAGTCAAGGTTGCCCGAGTCGAACAGGTCGAGGAAAGAGTCTTGCAGAACCTCGGTCCAGACCTTCAGGTTCTTGAAGTTGGCGCCACCGGTAGCAAGGCCCTCAATGACTGCGTTGGCGATGTTGCCAATGCCGGACTGGAGAGGGAGAAGGTTCGGGGGAAGACGTCCCTTGCTGACTTCGTGCTCCAAGAACTCAATGAGATTGCCAGCAATCGCCTTGGAAGTTGCGTCCGCAGGGGTGTTGGGCTGGGTCTGATCGGCGTAGTCACTCTCCACGATGGCGATGACCTTCTCGGGGTCAACGGGGACGTGAGGGGTACCAATGCGGTCCTCGGGGGACATGACGAGGTACGGCTTGCGGTTAGGTGGGAGGTCTGTCATTGTGATGTCGTGGAGACCCTCGTAGCTAGGGCTAGCGGTGTTGACTTCGATGATGATCTTATCGGCCATCTGGACAAGTTCAGGTGTGGCACCAACAGAGGCTCCGGGAATGATTCCACCATCCTCAGTAATCGCGGAGGCCTCCACAATAGTCACATCAAGGCGGTTCTGTGGCTTGTCGAGGGTGTAAAATCCATACATCAGGTCCACAGGGAACATGCTGAGATGCTTGTCCCAGAACTTGATCTGGCCGTTGTTGATTCCCTTGGCAATATCCTTTCCAACCTGGTGAGGCGATCGGCGGTTGATCATGTTGTTCCTCGCCCATCGGTTCTCAGTCTCTGCACCAGACGATGCACCAACAAAAAGGTTGTACTTCAGCTGGCCCTGGAGGTTGTTCTTCTCAACATGTTCAGCAAGGGCAATTGGGATCTTCCTGCGCAGTTCTCGTTAGCTCCATCCAATAGTAAGTCTGAAGCTGGACATATCCCCGGCTAAGACTCGGAGGCTTCTCGGCGCTAATGCGTGACTTCAACTTCCGTTCCCCCTCGGCATATTCTCAATCAACTCCACGTCACGTCCCCACCAGGTTTCTCCAGATAATCTGTCTCTTCCAATAGCGCTTTTGCATAGAAATTGAAGCTGAAGGCCAATTCCGTGTGCATAGTCTAGCGCCGGATAAGAAACGGAAATCTGGAGGTGGCCGCTACAACGAAGAGGGCTGTAATAGCCCTTTCAGGTATTTTGTAGGCTATTACAACCTGATTGCCGGTGGGTTGATTGTTTCCGCTGATGTTGCCTCGAACCTTCGGGGAGTCCATCTCTTGCAATCGCACCTTCGCCCTTTGCCTAGAATCTTGCCAAAATGAACAGCGGCACTACTCACTTTGGGTATCCAACTCCTGTGAATCCTGACCAACCCTATAAAGCATCAATATTCGCAACTGTAGCAGGGCTTGCGTCTGCACATACAATGTACGCATCGTTAGGAAAGTGGTGAATCAGATCCTCTGCCTTAGCAATCTTCTTCAGATAGCTGGGTCTCCTGACCCTCGCCTTGAGCGCCGCCGAAACGGACATTTTTGTGATTTTCCCCTTTTATCGGCGAAAAAAGTGTCGTTGGGATCGGAGGTCCGGTCGTGGTCGGAGCTCGGAGAATTTGTGTGAGCTCACCTTCACGTCAGGCGCGTGAAAAACAAAAGGTGAGGTCCTGGGGAAGGCAATTGGGGATTGGAAAAGGGTCAATGGGGAAGCTCAAGTGGGACTCTGGAGTATTTAAAGTTTTCTGGATATCATGACTAAGGGGTGGGTGCGCGCGAAGTTGGAGCGTCTGTGGGCTGATACGCCGATCTAGTTGAGGTGACCCACGCAAGCAAGGATGACCTCATACGCCGCATTGTGTCGTTGCGGTCAATCTGCAGAACCCTTGCAAGTAGGCATGCAGGAGCATACACCAGAGAGTGGGACTGCAGTCCCGAATTGGGTCGTTGATAGAAGGAAATCAAGTTGTGGCTCTTGTGACATCTGGGTAACGACTCTTGTGTCTTGGCTTGAAGGGGAGATGAAGAGCTCTGGAGACAACGCAACCCATCGCGAGCCACTACTCCGCGGCGCACTGATACTAGAAATGTGCTCAAGCCTCCTCAAGTGTGCGAGAAGGTACTCCGGGGCCCCAGCTAGATGGTAACAATGCCATGTTCGAGATCTGCAGGTCGGGTAGGCGAGAAATCGGAGTAGACTCGGCGAACCCTTCATCTCACCAAAACACGAAAGGTCAGGTCACCACACAGCACCTTGCCAGCTCCCAGTAGACACTTGGCATCCTGTAAGACGCCAAAAAGCAGCCCTTTGGTCGAAAGCTTTCAAGTATGATTGGCGCAGAAATCAAAATTTGATCAATCTTGATATGGCTACACAATGAAGTGGTCGTATCAACCCTTCGCTCTCTCTAAAGTGAATCTTTCAAATCTATCAAGTGTCCACTTAATGCTGATGGTCTGCTACAAAACGCGCAGCTGAAGTATCTTCAAGGTGGTATTCATTAAATCGTAATAGTCGCTGCTGATTCTACCCTTGCTTTAATCGACCACAAGATCTCGGATCGCCGAGGCTTGGAGTAAACAACAACGAACAGCATTTTGATCAGCACATGTTCAGAGTGATCGGTCAAAACGCGAGCAAAGGTATTCTCTACTCTGGCTGAACGCGTTAAAGTAACAAAATGCCTCCAATGCAACAAAATGACTGGGTATCGCCGCCACAACGCCGTCAATGCAATGCATTCGCCAAGTCTTCGAATAAAAAAGTTGGAATGTCCTACGTGGAGTAGGTGCTGTGTCCTATTGGTCATCGCGCTGGCTGCGGAGCATACGGTCCCGCTGTGTAGTGACTTGAAGTAGACATTGGTGGTTGATAGACCATTCGTCTCTCTTGAGGAGGATAGGCCTCGAACATAACGCGCCGTTGAGGTGCGCCTTCTCTCAACGAGCTGGGTCCGATAGGGTTGGCTTGTGAGAAAAGTTGAGAGTTCTTTGGGCTACTCATGAAGAGCAAAGTATCCACTGCGTCCTTTTCTGCCTGTTGGCTGGGCATGCGTAGAATGCCGGCTCGAGGTGTGGTCGGCGCTCTTTGGCCGGCGCCTACATCGCTGTGATATTTTTTCTGTGCCGATCCAAGATACGATGGTGGTGGGTGTGTAGTGCTCGATCTGCGCCGCCTTGTAGACTCAAACTGGGGCGCCGGACCAAGCTCAGTGCCAACAGTTCCACCCGTGATGGAGATAAGGTTGGCAGCAGCATTCATTGTTGGTTTGCTGGTGGGTCGCCAGTAGGCTAAGGCTCATCAGCAACATACTTTCACAGCATCATAGCTGCACTGACCTGAATCAAGAGCATATGGCTGCACCGAATTGGAGGCTGGAGACATGAACATGTAGTCAGAGTTGTCGGAAACAGCGCTAGGTCTTCGTCGGTAGTCAGTGGAAGAGGGCGAGCCAAAGGCAACTCGAGACCCGCCAGGGGCAGAATTAGGCGAGCCACGTTGTGATTGAACTTCTTCCAACTCTTCGAGTGACTGTTTCTCCCAGCCGTTCTGCACCTTGACCATGGCATACGAGAGTCGGGTCTTGAGCTGGGCGGATAGCTGCATACACATTAGCCAAATTCATGTTGGCCCTCGAAAAACAGCCACCCACCTCTCCGATTCGAGTACTGGAGTGGGTATCCATGCTCTTGGTTCGCTTGTGTGCAAACTTTCTCTCTTTTGGACTTGTTGCTGTTTCATCGCCCTTCAGAAGCCCATCTGCACTCCTCTTGAAGCCTTGACTTATCGGGGACACAAGCGGCAGGGAAGATGCTGCTGTGTGACCGGTTTGCGGCGCGTTCGCAGCGGCTAGGTCGATCCAACGTGCATCCTTCGTGGCATCCTGACCAAAGACACCACTCGACACGGATAGGATCGGCTCTTGTGCAAGCCCATTGTGAGCTGACGGGCCATTGGACTCAACTGGTGAGGCCGCATCGTGGTCCGAGGATATATTACTCGATGTCGAAGCAAGAGCTGGTGCAGAGAAAGTACTCGAGATAACAGATTCCACACTCTCCTGTGATTCTGGCACACCCAGTTTATGTGGTGTAGCAATATCTATAGGGCGGGCACCCTCGGTCTCTGATGCATGTCGTAAGTGGACGCTCATCGCGATCGTGCTAGAGACGCGACTTACGCATCGTGGCGGCGGGGTAACTCCAACGTGTAGAACGTAGAAGTGCAAATGTCCGGGAGCCAAAAACCAGAATGAATATGGATAAGAAGAGAGCGGGCCAACGTATACAGGCAGAGACTAAGTACCTCGATGGCGAGGCAAACGATGGATACGATCGGTCAACAGGCGTGTTCTTGGTGGCTTGGGCGCGTGCTGATGAGTTAAGACAGCCGTTCGCGTCACCCTGGAGACACCGAGTCCCAAACAACCAGACAGAGGCAGGACAGAGGGCACAAAAACGCGGAGAGCAAACAGTGAATCCAGCGGCGCGTCGCGTACAGCAGGTGAAGGAGAGAAGAGTGGTCCTCAACCTCCAATATGCCTGATAGCTGCCGCGCGATCACGGGTGCCCCAGAACGCGCGTGCTTAGCGGTGGCGAGCTCCCGGGCGCGGGTGCACGCGCGAGCAAGTGATTTGACCAGCTCCCTGGCCAGGCGCACGCAAATGCAGCCGCCGTGACGGTTCGTAAAAGTTTTGCGCCATCTGCCATGGGCCGGTCCTGCAGACTACTGCATGACAGAGCGTCAAGCAGCATGATCTGCTTGCCTTGCTTTGTTTCTCAACTTGCTCGTGCGTGAATTACTGAGAATCAATTAACGATGCTCCACACGCGCGTCTCCAGATGGTCCGGGCAGCCCACAATCGCGATTGCCGGTGCGTCAATGTAGCAGCCTACGCGAACGCGTGTTCGTCTTAGATATAAGCATCGCAGAATTGTGTTGCCTGCTGATCGGTCTCAAGGCTGCTGCTTTGGTAGTGGTGTGTCTTGCGCCATACCAACTCGGCCAATTTACAGCTAACCCGTTTGGAGGCTTCAATTGGGATGGAGCGTGGAGCCTATACGACCAGAGACAATCGTGGCCAACTCTATGGGCTACGCTTTCCTTCAGGCTACAGCACCTGTAGTTGACAACCTACACTACTCATTGAGAGTCTTACGTCTAATAGAGTAGCTGCTGAGCATTGGCAAGACGTAGTGTCACGAAGCAGTGTCACATTGACAGGTGTGAGAAGAGCCGAGGTCTGTACCAGAAGCAACCAATGCATTTACCCATCCCGTTCGCAACGCTATGTAAACCCTGATATCATATACAACTATCTACCCGTCAGATCCGCTGCGTCTTCGAGGCACGGACTATTCCAAGCAATTCATGCACAAACATGGTCATAACGCCGGTCGCTGTCAAAGGTATACGTGCGCTCAGAAAGCGTAGCCAACTCCGCTGGGCTTACGCTGTGTCAATCCTTGGTCGTTCCATGCTCCTCCGCGACCCTCTTCTGCAATCTTTCCACTGACATCGCGTCTGCGGCCTGTTGGTACACCAAGGTCCGAGTCATCGAATTCATAAGGATTGACGTAATCGATGCCAGATCTGCTCACAACACGAGGGGAAATGGCCTTCACAGGTGTATGATTGAACTCGCCAGTCTTGCGCAAGCTGGTGTATGACTTCTTGCCCAGACTAAAGGGTGCGTTTTCTGCGAAGCTGTTCTTGACGGGCGAAGAGTTGACAGTGTACTGGGCGGTGGCACTTGGCAGATTGTTCGGCTGAGTCTTGAAAGAGCTCTTTGTCGGAGATGTTGCAGGAGAGTTGGAAGCTGAAGCGCCATTCTTGATGCCAGCCGTGGCAGCCTTGAGGTCGCCATAGTAGCGCGATTTCGGTGTGTTGCCGCGCGACTGCGAGCGATTAAAGGTAGCCTCTGTGGAAATGGTAGTTGTTGTTTGAGTGCGCTTGAGATTCGAAGGATCGCTCTTTCCATCAAAGTTGGCGATAGGAGGTGTCGGTTGAGGAGTTGGTGGATTCATGCGCAATGGTTGAGGCATTACGGATCGTTCAACATCGTCCTCGACATCTGAAACATCGTATGAAGCCACCGTCGTGTATCCTTTCTTCTGACCGTAAGCTGACTGTCTGGGTGCCAGATAACGGGTATCGTGTTCGTCGTCATCTTTGCCCTCACCATCAACAAACCAGTTATCGTTCTGCAGAGTCTCGCGGCTATGTCTCTGCAGAGCAATATCACCGTTGGATCTAGGCTTGTCGCTGCGAGCAGTGGTAGGAGGCGTGTAAAACTCCTGCTTGGACGAAGATGTGACGTAAGAGTTGTTCCTGTCATAATTCTGCATGTTCGCCTGCTGAGCAAGGAATGATTTGCGCTGAGCCAGAGTCTCATTATCAACATTGTCGTCCCTTCTATAGACGTCGTCGCGATGAGCTAAGCTTGTGCGGGATTGGCGCGCTGTCTGGGGTTGCGAATACATGGAGAAGCGCTCCTTCGATTGACGAGCTGACTGGGGAGTATGTGGAGAGTATGCTGTTTCCGAGTTGCTGCGTGTATGCATGAATGACATCTGCGTCTTCGTGGGACTCGGGATATCCTGCGAAAGGAGTGGGTCGGACTGCGAATTTCTATCAACCGAAGTTGAGCTAAAGCGCTTCTCATCATCGAGAAACGGCGTAACAGCAGAGATGGACGAATTCTTGTGCTTGTGCTTTGACTTTCTACGAGTCAAGTTATCCTCGAGTGGGTTCATGTCCGGAGGAAGTCTCGCGATCTTCCTGAAGACGACGACAAGGTAGATGTCAAGAAACGCTGAAACCAGATGAAGTCCTGAAGCAGTGATGGCCGTCAGCCATGTAGTGAGTAAAATCTTGTCCGTATCGTCGTCGGTTGGGAACAATGTTCTCCAGCGTCCAGTAGTCCCTGCCTGCATATCGGCATTTCGGCGCGAAAGAAGCAGTGTGTAGACATAAAACGGAATGAAGCCGGCATCTGTGACCAGAGCGAAAAAGTGGTAGCTAGCGGAGCTGGCTGGGGCTCGCGACTTAGCACTACGGATGAGGTGGTAGATGGCATAAAGACATGCGACCATATCAACGCCAGGCTATGCTGGTCAGTCTCGTTATCTCACATGCTTACTGGATGACCTACTGGGATCCTCATAATCCAGCCTTCGGTGTCCTGCGCACCACGAATGAAGATGGCACAGAGCAGAAGCCCGGCAGCACCCAGCAGACTACAAACACGGAGGAAGAGCTGGACCCATCGCACAATCTTGACCCATAGCTTCGTCTTTGGGTTCATTGGCTGGGCGTCCGTCTGACCATAGGGCACCATCAGATAGCTGTCTGGATGCTTGTTGAAGTCCACCAGAGGTCCATCCTGCTTCTTCTTCGGGGGCGGAGGCGGCATGCGACTGGCCATGGTCACAGCCTTGGGGTTGAAGTTGTCCCGAGGGTCGTTCATCGACTGCCTCTCCGGCGCCGAGTAGAGATAGGGCTGCCAGCGGCCCATGATTGCGACTTGGGCAGGCAAGGAATGACGGCCCTCCTTGCGCGACGCGACCTTCGGAAAGGAAAGTGGAAAGGTTCGCTTAGCACAGGAATGCTTGCGATGAACACATGGGTCGCGCGGGGATCTGAATCGCTATGTAGTAAATATATTGTTGCCAGGCCAACAATTAGCCGCCTACCTGCCACCCCGATTTGCGCATGACGCGCTGATGGGCGGGTAGGACGGCCGTGTTCCTGCATTGGCTGAAATCGTCTCAGTGCTTTTTTGAGGTCTAGTAACCCGGGAACATGTGGGGCACCGGCGATACCTTGCCTTGGTGGAGAGCATGTCCAGGTGGGTTCCATGTTTGTTGCTCGATGCGCGACAAGGCCGAGGCCGAGGCACGACCTCAGCTTGACAAATTTACTGCACCTTGCCAGCTCCGACGAGACACTTGACACTTTTGGAGGATTCAATTGTAAAAAAGCAAATACATGACTAGTCTAATCAGCAGCATAGCTATCAGAGAGATTCTTATAATTGTTTAAATCGTGCCAATCAGAACTGAAGACCTCCAGTTAAAACGCCTTTCCTGCATTTTGCCAAGTGTCTCATCGGCGCTGGCAAGGTGCAGTACATGACAGTAGCTGTGGATCAAAGATTGAAGTGGAGTCAGATGCTCTGAAAACGAGTAGACATGCAGCAATTGTCACTTTGATGGAGGAGCAAAAATCGATTTCGAGGTTGACCGTGGCCTTAGTCAGCCTGGAAGCTGTTCGTCAATGACATCGCCATTGTCCCTGACCCTGCACACCATGTTAACCATACAGCGCCTGCTGCCATCGCCATATGTCTGCACCAGCTGCACTCGTCGCATAGCGTTTCGCAATGTACGCGCGACGCGTATCAGTGGCGCGCTGCAACCTTCGCGAAGCTACAACAGCTCCAAGGCAATATCAACGAAATCGTTGAGGACTACGCCAAAGCCGGCAATCACGCTCCCACGGCTTCAATGTAACGCGTACAGTGTCGCCGCGTCCTTGCGAAAAGGCTTGCGCATAGCAATTATAGGCTCCGGACCTGCTGGCTTCTATACAGCCCATCGCCTCTTGCAGAAGGTGCCAGATGCGGTCGTGGACATGTACGAGCAGCTGCCTGTGCCTTATGGCCTCGTACGCTTTGGTGTAGCACCCGACCATCCGGAAGTCAAGAATTGTCAGGATACCTTCGAGGAGGTAGCGCAGTCACCACGCTTCAACTACATTGGCAATGTCCGCGTAGGCCATGACATCGAGCTGGCCAAACTCAAGCCACATTATGATGCTATGCTGTTCTCGTACGGCGCAGACGAGGATAGAAGGTTGGGAATACCAGGTGAGGATCTCGAGGGCGTGCTTTCCGCAAGGGCATTCGTAGGATGGTACAATGGGCTGCCGCAATTCCAGGACTTGAAGCCTGATCTTCTGAGTGGGGAGCATGCCGTGGTCGTTGGACAGGGCAATGTCGCATTGGACGTTGCACGCATTTTACTTGCACCTCTGGACCACCTCAGGAAGACAGACATTACGGAGCAGGCAATTCAGGCCTTGTCGGAGAGTAAGGTCAAGCATGTCAGGGTTGTAGGAAGACGCGGGCCGCTGCAGGTGAGATTATACTGGAGCATTTCGGTTCCCTGTGCTGATGCATGACAAGGTTGCCTTTACAGTTAAAGAGGCTCGAGAGCTGATGAAGATACCCTCCGTTGCATTTCACGAAATCGATCGATCATTCTACCCCGCCGAAATCAAGAAGCTTCCTCGAGTACAGAAGCGAACTGCTGAAGTTCTGCTGAAAGGCAGCACAGCTACACCAGAGGAAGTCGAACGCTTGTGGGCCCTCGACTTCCTCAGGGCGCCATCTTCGATGAATGCAGAGGAAGGGTCGAACCACCTGTCATCTATGACATTCAGAAAGCAGCAGTTTGTCCCGGGAGCCGATCCACTTGACCCATCTGCACGCGTACAACCCACAGAGGAGGATGTGACGGTTCCGGCATCTCTCGCGTTCCGATCTGTTGGCTACAAGTCAACCGCAATACCTGGCTTATCGGACCTAGGCGTGCCTTTCGACTCGAAACTTGGCATCATACCGAATGACGTCCACGGCCGTGTTATAAGCCCAGACGCTGGCCCGGGTAACCTGACAGCTGGCCACGTAGCGGGCCTGTACTGCGCAGGATGGGTGAAGCGCGGCCCCACGGGTGTCATTGCCAGTACGATGCAAGATGCCTTCACATCAGCAGACGTCATTGCACATGACTGGGAGAACAACGTTCCATTCTTGAACGACGTGAGTGGAGACAACAAGAGCACACGTTTGGGCTGGGACGGCGTGAAGGCTGAGGTCGAGGGCAAGGGTGTTCGACCACTGAGCTGGGCTGACTGGAAGAGGATAGACGCAGCAGAGAGAGCACGTGGTCAGACCAAGGGTAAAGAGAGAGAGAAGTTTGCGAGCGTTGCGGATATGCTCAAAGCCTTGGATGCATAGTTGTGTCAGTATTATTGTATAAACCATCAAGACATCAATCCTCGACCCAAAACTTGCGTCTTACAACGCATCGTCTCCTTGTGCTGCTATACGGGCTATGCTTGTATGCTCACCTATACAGATGATAGATTTTGCCGCCTTTGATCACCAACGAAAGCTAGTCAAATAGCTTTCGTTGACGATCGAAGGCGGCAAAGGTGCCAAAGTGTCGAGAGATGAGTGCAAGTGTTGGCTGAAGTCAGCCGCTAGAGAAGTCATTTGCGAATGTGTGAAGATGCGCGTGTGATATTATTAATATTCAGACTGTATGTGACGCTAGCAGTGGACAAACATCTCTGGTCAGAGAGCAGTCAGTGACTGAGAGCGGTCGCTGTCCTCGCACGAGGCAAAAAGAACATCAACTAACACATAACTTAACCTCGGACCAAAGAACGTCGCTACCCAAATATCCTTCCAATCCTCTTCCAGCACAGCATTGTCCACAAAATTCCCCCAAAAACAGCAAAAAGAACAGCGAGCCTATCATACCAGTCCCCCAGCCTTTTCTCGCTGCAGAAACCCTCATCCCACGGTAGGCACCCGTAGTAATGAGGCGTTTATCAGGACTCGAACTCACGACCTCCTAGTCCGCCAGGCGTTGGGGACACCCCGCGGGTTCACCGCAGGCTGGCGTCAACCCTGGTTGTTCGGAGGCAATGGCCCAAACCCCCAAGCGGGCGCTTTCAGCCGACTTGGTTTAGATGGAGATATCTCTGTTTGGTTGGGTTTTATACAGCAATAAAGGTGGGAGATTTTGGTGGTGGGCTTGAGAGGTGAAAGAGCGCGAGATGGAAGGGTTGGAGTGAAAGGCGGTTCACATGTGTGTACGGCGAGGCTGGGGTCGGCGTGGTTGGAGTTGGGCGTTCTGTGATAACTAGATAGTCTTGACAGGCTGTGATAGCTAGGTATGCTATGTCGACTAAAGGTGAACTACGTTACTGTTGCGTTGTGTACAGCTTTGCTTGATTTATAACGTACCCAAAGTGATATTGCTGATATCTCGAAATCTCAAACATGCATTTAAACGATCCCGTGTTTAAGTGTCATGGGAACTTATTTCAATTGGCACCTGTGGGTATGAAATGTTTGATATTGCCAGACTCACATTGTGATGTATGTCTGTTGCCCTCACCTAGTACGGAGCTGTGCGCAAATGGAGTGTGTCGATTTTCAGCCCCAGGGCCACCTGGGCACCGAAACCAGATACCATCGTCTTCTGTAGGCCTCTCATCTCCTAATGGTTGCTTGTGTCGATTTAAAATTTTCTAAAGCCATCAGAATAATTTTTTTGTTGCGTTGAGTACTTGCGCAATCGAATAATTTACACTTGACCAACACAAAACACAAAACACCAAGTGCCAAAGTATAGTCCTACAAGCAGGGTAATCCTGGCATGGAGAAAGCTCAGAGACCCAGGAAGATAGAAAGGAGAGTCTCCAGCCACTTCGGTCTACCATACCAGGGAAACAAGCCTGCGCTGGCTCGCGTTCCTCCAGAACCAGAGATGCACACACCCAGGCTTCTTCCCCGCAGAAGAAGCTCAGTACAGGAGAGCTCACAGTAGAGTCATGCATACCCAGGTATCCCACATGCACTGGCTATGAGTAAGTGGCATAACGGTTCAAATATCTTCAGTAGAATTTACCAAAGAATGCTTCTTCGCGAAAAAAAGATCACAGCTCAACGATCTCCTGCACAATATCCTGCACAGCCTTCTTCCAGCTCTCCTCCGGCGGCGCAAACCACTCAGTAAACACCTTCTTCAACACCTTCTCTCCCAGCCTCATATGCTCACCCTCCGTCGTCTTAAAATGCAGCCCACCCTTCTTATCCAGCTTCTTCAAGCCAATCCAATCCTCCTTGTAAATCTGCCTATCCCTCAACTCAACCACATCCCCACTCGTCAAATTCGTCTGTGCGAACCAACCCGACTCCTTAGGCACAACCGTAGTGTCGTTCTCGAACACGTACATGACGAAGTTATCCAGCTGCGCAAGATTCTCCGCGTACGTGACATTCTTGAGCGCACGCTCGTTGTTGATGTCGGCGATGAAGTTGCTGCTCTCGAGGTACTCCTGCGTGGGCTCGCCCGTCTCCTCATCCACGGCCTTGAAGTACTGCGCCGGCACGAGATGGCCCTGGACCCACGCGCCCCAGGTATTCGCCTTCAGCAAGCCGATGTAGCCCTTGCACAGCCAGTCGTTGGGCTTGCAGATTTGGTACCGCGCAATGCCGTTGTGCTGGCTACCAAACGTGACGAGGTTCTTGACTTTGATGCCATTGTCGCCGCCACAGCGCTGCACTAGGCCGCGCAGGAACTGTCCGCCCTGAGAGAAGCCGAGGGCGTTGACGCCAGGCGCGGAAGATAGGATGGGGTCGGCGGCGATGGCAGTGCAGACGCTGGCGATTTGCTCGGTGACGTTGCCCAGAAAGGTGGCGGTGCGGTCGGAGGAGGCGTCTTCGTCGAGACGGATCATGTAGACGTAGGTTCCCGGGTTTGTTTCCTCTGCGAGAGAGGCGACTTCCGCCAGGCCATCAGCGGCGTAGTTGTCACCTAGGCCGTGCCATATGATCAGAGGCAGGGGATCGCAGGAGGACTTGGAGAAGGGGGAAGCAAGTACGCTTGCGCTGAGCAGCAGCGTTGATAGCGACAGTGATCGCAGCATTCTGGTGGGTTGTGGTGTATGGTTGTTGCGTTGCCTGGCGAGGCGCAATCGAAACGCATGTCGTCAGCGACGCGCCGGGGCCAATGTAGCCGCGGCACGTCCGTGCAATGCATCTTGGTGTCTGCCTCAGGCAGACTCATCGTGCGAGCCAACTTCCTATGCTGGATGGGCATTTCCAGTCTGTAAAGAGTAAGTCAATTCAAGTCATTGCAGAATGATCAGGACATGCCAGGAAAGTATCTCAGATTCGCAAATGGTATTCTGCACAACATGCAACAGATCTTTTAAGCCCCCTAACGCCAATGCGCCATCATATGCAATTGCCCGCTCATATCACCACCACTCATGCAATCAATGGTGTCTGTACCGAAGAAAGCGCATCCTCCTTCAGAGCTTTCCTCTTCTCCTTGCTCAGGGAGCTCTTCTTAGCAGGTCCAGCCTTCTTTGCCTTCTTCGCCTCGCGCTTCGCCTTCTTCTCCGCAAACTCGTCCTCGTCGAGCAGCTCCTCTTCCCATGCCTCCCACTTGCGCTTGGTCTGTGCGGTCTTGCCCTCGCCAATGCTCTTTGGCTGATAGGGCTCGTCGAGCACCTGCGAGTCGTCGACCCACAGCTCGTCAGCAAGCCAGATGGGCAGAGCCTTGGTAGCAGGGCCCTTGATGTGCAAGCTGCGAACGTTTCGCCAGCCCTGCTCGATGTGCTTGGGAATGATGGCGGAGATGACGGCCTCAGTGTTCTCCTTGATCTGCGCAGCTGTCTGAGAGAGGTTGCCGATCTTGATCGAGGTGTTGGCTGAGGCGCTCATGCTGAGGTAGGTGGAGTTCAGAGCAGACTCGATCTCCTTCGCAACGCCTTGCGGTGTACCGACAACGTTCTGGGGCTCCTTGTCTTTCTTCGCGGACTTGTCAATGAATGCGCCAGCAGTCAGCCTGATCGGGATGGGACGCTTGGATTTGCTGCCGTAGAAGACCTTTCCGAGGAACTCAGCAACGATCTTGATAACGCGCTCATCGACCATGAACACATCGTAGTCAGCGAGAAGGGCGCGCTTCTGCTCGAAAGACTTGAACTTCTTCTTCAGCTTCTCGACGCCAAGAACGCGGCCAACTCGCTCACGCAGTGTAGCAGGGAACGCATCCGAGGCGACAAGGTCCTTGTATGCTCGCTGGGGATCCTTGGTGAAGATACAGATCTTGGCATCGCTTGCAATGATCGGGTTGGGCAGGACACTGTACATCTGTCAGCATCTGTCAAAGCGCAACCGGTCGGGTCCAAACTGACATCTTAGTAGGCTTCAAGCTGTTAGTGTTGTTGATGTGCTTCTTGGTGGAGACGCTGAGGAAGATGGGCTGGTCACTCTGCTCGGCCTCATCCTCATCGGCCATCAGATCCTTGGCCCCAGTTGTCTCCTTCTCCTCCTTGTGCTTCTTCATGTGCGCAACGAGCGCATTTGCCGCGCGCTCGACTTGCGCAGGGTCGAGTTGGTAAGGGGTCTCATTTTGCTTCTTCGTAGTGAGCGGCGCCTCGGCCTTCTTCTCGACCTTCTTGGTGACTTGCTTCGACTTGGCCATTGTTGCTGTTTATCGATCTGGAAAAGTTCGTTCTGCAGATTTGGCGGCCAACTAGACCCTTGTCGCGCCTGACTTTTTCGTCGGCGTTCGGAAAAACCTGGGCACCCGCGACCCATATGGGGCGGGGCTGGCTCTGGTTCGCGCCTCCTCTTTCGGGAAATTCTTAGATGCATCTGGCCAATCAGCGCGTCTAGGTTTCAGCGCGCAACCACGACACGCTCCATCGCTCACATGCAAAAGATCCTTCCATGCGTTTTCCTGATATGTCGCTGACTACTTCATTCGCTTGATGATTTGATATGACTTCAGTGAACACTCTACTGATCATCTGATCAAGAACACGACGTGTTCGCGAAATAGTTGCGGAGCACGTCAGATGTGGGGTAGCTGCTAAGACATTCACGCGCAGCACTTGGTGACGCCTACACAGTTCGTGGACAGCCCTGCCTCTCTGCTTCTACTCAATCGTAGCCTGCAAACGCGAAATTTGCCTAGACGGAGTTGAGACACCGACTATTGAAGACTGAGCTTGATTGCTGTTCTTCTATCATCCGACCTGCGCTCAGCCGAAAGGACGGCGGCACCCGTGCACCGACCTCGCCATAGATCCTCGACGCGTCTAAACGCCTGTCGCGTGTTGTTTCGTAGCGTCCTGCGCGCATCCGTCTTCAGCTTCACGGCCCGATGTAAGCAAAAAGATTTTGCAAAGTGTGACGTTTTATCTGCATGCGTCTAGTCTACCCAGTTCCACTTAGGCTGCACACCTGGCTGGCTTGCTTCACCGCAAGGAACCCTGGATCATCATAGCTGTGCACCAAACAGACTGAGTACGTGTAGCTCCTGCGAGTTGTTACGCTGGGCTTACGGCAAGACTGCTTTTATCAGTGCAGTGCAGCAGCAGAATGCCCTAAGCAGGCATTGTAGCACGCCTTGAATTGTTGGTCTGGCATATTGCACTGCAGAGGGATTCATCCGGAGATTGGTGTGTCAGAATCTCACATCCCGATAACAATTGAGTTACTGCGCCGCCTTACCGGCTCCGGAAGCAAACAGGGCTGTACGGCACTTTGATCAATATGTTACATATCAGCGTGGACGTCCTCAATATTGCCCCAAAAGCTGTTGACTATGCTTGCTACCATCTGTATCCTTCAAAATGCTTGTAGCCGCTCTGCGCTGGCATGGCAAAGTAGTGTGATATCTAGGTGCTTGCTACGTGGAGACTGATCGTCCCACGCGTGAGCAGCTGCCAATTGATATGGAAGCATTAGCGAAGACATGCAGCACGAAGGGGCTGGTACACGGAGCGAAAATCAAGTTCAAGACACAGCCGAGCGGGAACCTGATGTAATAGGCGTGTTCTTTTGTGCTCGTGCACAGAGCTTATGAACGAAGAGGTGGTCGCCGAGGACCACCGCTGAGCAGCGCGTGCAAGCAAACGTGGATTTTTTATGGCAGCAGTAAGCTGGGATAGAGCCAGGGCACGCATGCATGCTGTCACGATTTAATCGAAATTGACAATTGGTGAGAACGCGAGGGGGGACGCAGGCTGGGTGAATTCCTGGTTCTCCAACCGGCCTGAGCTCCTTACGCGCTACTGTACCGAGACCTGACCTCGTTCGTCTCCACACCCGTGAACCGCGTCGACGTGCCTCAAAATCGTGTCCGACCTGATGGCTGCTTCTCTCTGATCTCCTTCTAGCCCTGCACGAGACTTTTCTCAATCTCCGCTCCTTAACAGTGCTGAGTGCACCCGGCATCACGCACGCACGGCTAGCCGCTCACGCAACACGTCCTCGTAGGCCATATAGACGTCGACACGCCGCGTGCCTCGCCTCGCGTCTTGAGCACCGCACAGCAGACAGGATGGACTCCAGCCCGAGCAAGCTGGCACAGTCCATGCCGTCGGCATCGACGCCCAAGTCGCTGTCGTCGCACTCGCAGAAGCCATCGCTGCTCCCCGCATTCGGGGAGGACAACTTCTCGTCATCGCCGTTCCCGCGTCCGGGCTCCTCCAAACGCAAGTTTGAGGAGGACTCACCCTCGTTCGCGAGACTCAAGTTCTATCCCACTCCCGTCCCAACCTCGTCGACCGGCATTCTCAATTTCTCGTCGCCGCGTCACGTAAGGCCGGCACTGCAACGCGCCGTGTCGGCTTTATCAGAGCGGACCCCCCTCGGCGCGGTGCCCACCGTTGATGTCCCTGCGAATGGAGAGCTCCTTCGCATGGGACGCTCTTCCAACTCTGCCGACTACCAGCTGTCCACCAACCGCCTCATCTCACGCGTCCACGTGCAAGCCGCGTACCACGCGCCGGACTCCACCTACCCCCGCGGGCACATCGACGTCGAGTGCTTGGGATGGAACGGAGCAAAGATCCACTGCGGTGGCCGTGTGTTCGAGCTGGCGAAGGGAGACACATACGTTTCGGAGAATCCGGACACGGAGATCATGTTGGATGTTCAGGACACACGCGTTGTCATTGCTTGGCCCGTCATCCCGGTATCCAAGTTCTCATGGGAGTCTGAGGAGGAAGACATGCCTACACCCACACGTCGTAACCCACAGGGTGCCTTCGACTCCAGTCCTCCCGTCATTCCCCGCTCGCCTGTCTCGCAGAGCCCCATGCGTCAGCCCGTCTTTGACGCCCTTGGTCCCAATGCTCCAGCTAGTGGTGTTCAGGTCTTCGAAGACGCCGATGTTCAGGACGAGGGATCTACCCTCTTAGACCCAGAGAAGACGTTCATTCGTCCTACCGTCTCGCCCATTGGTTCGCAGGAGAGCGCTGCAGCAGATAAAGATCCCAAGGCTAGCTTCACATCGTCGCTCACCGAGGATGACTACTCTGATAACGACGAGGAGAACGACCCCGTTGTCCACTCATTTGGGCCTTTCGGTCAAAACCTTCTCAGCGGCTTGGAGTCATTTACGACAGCTACACCTGGCCTCACAAACACCCCCAAGCCGCCTCGCAAGGCATTGGCATCGCCCACTGCGAAACGGTCTTCGGTCAGCGTTGTTCGCTACAAGGAGTCACCCATCAAGAACCATGTCATCAACCAGCTGGCATACTCCCGAGTGCACTCCCACCCTCTGTCGACGATTCACAGCAATCTTCCTGCTGAGTTGAAGGCATGCATCAACAAGCCCAAGAACGCTGCAGATCGCGAGGAGCGCAGCCGCTCGGCCACCCCTCTCCCTGAACTCTCGCAGTCTGATCTGAGGACCATCTTGGAGGCAACTTCTTGTGTCGGAGAGATCCCTCGCATTGGTAAAGACGCTGCCGGCAAGCCGCTGGAGAGCGAATACTACTACGTTCCCGAGATGGATCCTGATCAGATGAGGCGAGAGACCATTCAAGCCGGTATGCGCAGCACCGGTCTCCGCTCGGTCAGGAAGACACACAAGGTATGTCATGTCACGACCAGGCTCACGACGTGTACTAAACAATTGCAGCAATACTACTGGAAGAAGCCCCGTGTGTGAGCACATGTTTCTCCACTCCAAGAGACCCGACGCTTGTCTCTAACCCCCCCGTTGATATCCCACCCACAAATTACACGAAGTTCCGATTTCTCTGCATAGCGAGGCGTTTACGATACCATTTCTCCTACTTGGTGTCCGTTCTCGATTTCTATTCTTTCCTCGTTTCTTCCCCTTCTTGCGCTCTGTTCTGTTATGTATCACTACCTACCAAATTGCATAATCGGCAACTATCCATCCACACTGTTGGACCGCCCCAAACACGTCCTTGGTACGTACGCACCTGCACTGTCCAACCAGCGAAGCCCTGTTGCTAACGTTACCTAAAGATGTCCTTGACTTCTCTTCTGCCCCCGTTTTTGCGCCCCCCTTCGCCTTCCCTCGCCAATCTCCACGGGCTCTTCTCTTCTCTTCTCTTCTCCGACGCAGGTCGTGTGGCACGGTTTTGGGCCGGCTTAGAGAAAATCGTGTCTTGAGGGGCAACCCTTGTCTGCATAGGTTTTCACAATGTTTGGATGAGTTATGAGCATGTGGCGGTATACGGTGGAAAAAGTCATTCTGGAAGGGGAAACTGGGGTTCTAGGCGGAGTATTTGTAGGAAGTCTGTTGCGTTTGTGTTTGCGTTTATGGTACGTACAAGGTCGTAGTTACAATGCGAGTTGTTTGTACCTGGGATTGGTGTTTTGCCTTGGGGAAAATGGGTGGGAGTGATTGTGTAGGCGGATGCTACGGACTGCACAGCTTCACATTCGAACGTGTCACAGAATCCGCCTCTCCACCCTTGAAGACGAGAGCTGCGAAGTACGCAAGGGTCGACTGTGACGTCACGACAGCACGACGATGCACCACGGATGCGGACTCACGTGATGGCACCGCACACAAAGACGAAGGTGGTGGTGTTGATTGCTTCATGATATATCTCTGCTCGGGATCCTAGGGACAGTTCTGTGCAAGAAGGAAAGGTAGAATCGTATTCACTCTACAAGCCCCAATCCCATCATCAAGTTCCTTAGCCGAGTGATAAGCACAGATGTAACTCCATGTGCAAAAGGAACAGTGTTTTCAGCCGACTGTCCATCGCATGCATTCGTCGCATTCGTTCCACCTCGACCGACCCCGTTCTCGCCAGACGCCGTTGTGCGAATGATTTACTTGAGCTTCTTCTTGGGGCGGAGCTGGTTGGTGTGACCGCACTTCTTCTTGCGCTGTGGGATTCGTTAGTTCATGACGAGACCTGACAAGGCTGCCCTCATCGTCCAAAGACGACAGGGTGGTGGCGGGCACATACGCAGTTGACAGCCCTCGGGGGCAGGCGGGCGTAGCACTTGCGGCAGATCATCTTGTCGCAGTTGTACTTGGAGGCAAGGGCCTTGAGGGAGGGCTCGATGATACCACCACGGAGGCGGAGGACCAAGTGGAGAGTCGACTCCTTCTGGATGTTGTAGTCGGAAAGAGTGCGGCCGTCCTCAAGCTGCTTGCCGGCGAAGATCAAGCGCTGCTGGTCCGGGGGAATGCCCTCCTTGTCCTGGATCTTGGACTTGACATTGTCTGCCCAATGTTAGTGGCCTGTTCCGTCCGTGTCATGTCCTCCACTGCCACCGCAGTCCCAATGATGCTTCGATGATTGCGTGCGCGTTGTTGGTTGTGCGGTGGCGTGGCCATGTCAGGGAGTGTGCGTACCGATGGTGTCGGAGGACTCGACCTCAAGGGTGATGGTCTTGCCCGTCACTGCAGGTGAGTTAACATCAGAGGAGATTTTCCTGGCTCGCGTTCAGGTCGGCTTACGGGTCTTGACGAAGATCTATAGCGAGTACGTTAGCTGAGAAGTCCAAAATGCGCACTGGCGCAACAGCGAACGTGCGACATCCTTCCAATCGACGGGACTTGACGGGAGAAAGAAGTGCGTGTACAGCGCGGCATTCTGGGAGTTCCGACATACCTGCATCTTGACTGTCGTGAAACTGGTCGGTTAGTATCGAAGACGAGGTCGACGAGGGCGTGACCTCAAGGTTGGAAGGCGCGCACGCAAAAATTCGCTTAATCGTATCACGTGTTGCTGCCCTTACCCCACCAAAACTGGTCAACTCTAGTATCGTGTCTCACCAACAACACGAACATCTAAGCGCGTAGAGAGATCGTTTTAAATTTGCAGTCTTCTTCTGAGATTTTCTGCTTGCGCTGTGCTAATTGCTCGATGATCGAACATGAGGGACTGAACGCTGATCAAGATTTGTATCAAGCTTGCATTCGAATAACCCCAGCAACGCAGTGATGTATCGAGTAAAGGTACTACCTCGATATTATTCATGTGCTGTTCTTTCGAGATCATCTGTGGTATCAATGTGTTCGTGTTGCATTGCACTGCAAATTCGACTCTGCCTTCTCTGACTCTACCTGCAAATTACATAGCACAACTATATCGGCGCGTGTGATTCAGCTTCATCATCGCCGTTATGTGCGACAAGGTCAGGCTTCCTCGACATTGGATGTACCAGCCGATTTGTATTGATGCTTCTCTCTCTGTCTTCTGCGCCATCGCTCCATCCTGGCCTCAGTGTTCAGTACCGCCAACAACACCATGTCTATCGATAGTCCTGCCAGCCTTGCAACTTCCGTGTAGAACACTTTCGCATGCTCTGGCATGTCGTTTTCGTTTTTGTAAATTTGGTATGACTGACCGGGTCGCAGCACGCCTTGGCCAACTTCATCATCGGCTATGGCCAGCCTTGCTTGCATAGAGCCATGGACAGCTCTGACCATTCCTAATGTGTCGTTGGATGTTACCACAGCCACTTCCGTGGGACTCTCGGATGAACCTTCAATAGGAAACAAACCGTAGATGGCGCTTCTGAAGTCATCTGTGTCTATTGTGCGCTGTATCTCTGCATCATCGAGGAATGCATCTGCGTAGAAGTCCAGGTACTGATCGAGCCGATCGGGCGGCATGTCAAAGACATCTTTCTCTTCCAGTCTGGTCAGCTCCTCAATCGTGAAGCCTTGCTTGTTGTTTGCTTGTTCGGCTTTGACATGTTGGAGCTGCTCTTGCCAGCTGTTCCAGTTCAGCGCTACTGCTGCAGGCTCGGACGCTGTTCGCGGATGCCTTTTTACGCCGTCAAACGGATAGAGCAACTTGACGCACACGACCAAACAGCCAGCAAGCTGTGCTTCCGGTATATGTCTTATCCCGAGCCTCCTGTTGCCATCCTGACGCAGTACAAAGTCAAAACCAAGAAGCTTGCTAAGCCTAATGGTAAAGTCGTAGACTTCAAGAGGTAACGCAAGCTCTTTGATATATCGAAAGAGAAGGAGACGATGGTTGAGAGGCGCCCACGATATCTTGTGGTCGTTGCTAAAGCTGACTTGCAAATCAATGACCGTCGCATAGAACCGCCTGTATCTCAGCAGTGCGTTGGGGCTCAATGTAGAATGATACCTAGCCGGCAAACGATCCCGCATCGATAGAGGCAGGAGCTTGATTGCTCCCCTGTAAGCCAGCTTATCTTCTGTCGCCCAGTGGTATATATCCCCTGGCGTGATGGGTAGCCGTAATGTTAACATCCCGAGGTAGCAAAGAGCCAGGCAGTCGAGAAGGTTTGGGACGCCTCTAAGCTTGTTGTCTCGTCCCTTCGAGGTTCTGAGCGTACCTCTCGTGTCGTCAGTTTCGCTGTCATCTGTTTCCAGCGTGCTGTAGACCTGCGACTGCGACTGCGAGTCTGCACGGCTATCGCTAACAATTCTGTCGCCAAATTGAGCGATTCGAAGAGCCCACAGATCGAATATTATCAGTTCCAGCTCCTCTGGGAGACCCCTCTCCTTCACCAAGTACCATACTTGATGTCGCAAGATAAGCTGGAGACATTTGAGGTACAAGTCAAGGCCCTGCCGCCCACTAAAGTCTTAGCTAGACAGTCAGTCTACATATTGCAATGCGCAGCAAGAGTATTGATACTTACGTTTGGCTACCTTAACTTCGTCGTCGGTATCTTTTTTCTTGCGTGTTCTTGTAGTAGTTGCAAGCGTGAAGTCGTCATCATCATCTGCGGCGCGAATCAAACCCTCTCTCGTGTCAGCTCAAGATCAAGTCATCTATGTCAAGCTTCCTCACGAATTGTTGGTGCCCGTTTTGGCAGTAGCGGTATCCATCTTCGCCCTCTTCGTACCACCTCGAGCGACAATTTTCCACACCACACACAGGTCCTTTTTCGAGGCGCGAATCCATGGTTCAATACGATAAAGGCACGGTCGCACAATGTTGGCATTTCACATCAGTCGTGGTCCAACAAAGGCTGAGTGTAAAGACTGGGAGGATCCGCCAAACTCCAGCCAATAATGGCAAGCGTTGTAAGTTTTTGGAGCGAAGCTCCGTTTCTGCGGAACTCCAAATCACGGCAGGCACGATCCGTTCCTTGCAATCATCATGCGTAAGGTCCAGTTGATTCCGGTTTCGTGCAAGTTGGTTACAGCGTTCTCAAAGACATGTTTGGTGCCTGCGTCTAGTGAGGTCGAAGCTTTGCTAGCGCCAAATTATATTTTCCACGTTCACAATTCACCAATCGAAAAGCATGTATTCGCCGTAACATCATCACCTTTTTATTTCGTTTGTCGTAAGGGATATATTTAGGAAAGGGAAACGAATTCGTAAATAGTTTCCCACACATGGCAATGCAAGACCCCATTCCGTCCGAAGAACCACATGCGATGGCAACCATCAGCGCAGGCGAATCGCACTGAGACATGCCAAAGCAGCCGCAGAAAGTGCAGCTTTGCTCAAAACCGCAAAAAGTCTCGAGAACTCTGATTCCCGGTCGGAGCCGGTCAAAACTCCGCGACTTGCCCTCTGCTGACAGTCGTTTTATCCAACGCTAATTTATTTGGGAGCCTCCTTGGCATCAATAGCGGCCTCCTCACCCATGGCGGTGAGAACAATGACGCCTGCAATAGATTAGCAATTGCTCGAAATGACTGGCATATTTGTAGGAACTTACTGGTGTCCTTGCCCTCGTCGACGAAGAGCTTGTTGATCTTGTCACCAACCTCACCATCGGGGAGCTTGACGTCGTCCTTGGTGGAGCCGTCGTCAGACATGAGGGAAAGGAAACCATCCTCAGAAACGTCGACCTGTAGTGTGTTGTGAGCCTTGGCGTTCTCGGGCGGGGAAATTCAGCGGCACTTACGAGGAGGTACTCCTGGCGGCGGACGTTGGGGACGTTCATGTTGTGGGTGGAGGGGCAGAGCTCTTCAAGCTTCTTGGCGGTGAAGATGTCGATGGCGACCAAGTGAACCTTGGCGTGACCGTGCTTGCCAGTCTTGGAGGTGGTCATCTCGACGATCTTGCAAGGGCGGTTCTTGATGACGACGAAGCCGTTCTTCCTCAGAGCAGAGCACTGCATAGGGAAGGTCTGGGAGGCACCGGCATCGGCGCTCTCGAAGGTGTGCTCATGCTGTATATTCAAGTCAGCATTGTGTTGGGAGAGCGCATTGTGGGCGGCGTGATGCCTGCGCATCGAGGGCAGCAGCGAGCCGAAAAAGGTGGGGTAAAACCACTTCGAAGGCGCCTGGAGAACGTACCTGCGCGTCGTCGGCCATTGTGATGAATGAGAGTAGTGTGCGACGGGTGAAGAAGCAGCTGGTGATTTATCGGGTGTCTGGGGGTGGTGGGGAGAGAAGCCGACTTTATGGATGAAGAGAAGTCTGCGCTGTCTGGATTTTGATTCGAGCCTTGCGTGGAGGGGCGAGGGTCACGTGCCAATGAAGAGCAACCGTGGAAATCCTGTAGCGTATCCACCGGCCAAGCTGCATATCCCTGCACGGCGGAATACTATCGCCGAGATCCGCAATGGACAGCTGCCCTTGTTGATAGCTCCTGATCCTCATCCTCCGCAATGCCTCCCTGAACAGCCGTATATCAGCATGTGGGGACTAGACAGACTCTCGCAGTACTCAACGCCCGCGGGCACGCCGCCCCCGCGACGGGATTATTCACCAGCTGGTCGAAGAGGCTATCCCGCGCCGGGACCTCTACCAGTGAGACCCGGTCTGCAGCCGCGGACGTCATCGCTATCGCTCGTGTCGCCAGGTGCCTCGAACGTAAGCCTGCCTTCGACTGCACGCGCGCCAAACGGTGCACCGCTGCGCCGTCGTCCAACAGGGGGTATTCCGCCCAATGTTCCAGATCCAGTGCAGGTGCTGGTATCGATCATGGGAGGGCCTCCGAGGAAGCCAATTAGCACAAACGGTTTTGGTGGGACAGTACAGAGCAAACCAGATGAGGTGGATGCGGACATCGACTTTGGGGGGCTTAGCCTTCATGACTTCGCCGAGTCTGCAGCCCCTGAGCAGCAGCAGGACACGTCTGTACATACATATAGCGCACAATCAGTCGAAGAATGTACGTCTTTGTCTTCTGTCCTTGTGTTCTGCGCTCATCTTGCCTGCAGACGACAAGGAGAAAGACAAGTTCGAAGATCTGCACAAATCAATCATCGCATGTGACGAAGTGCTGAAATCCGTCGAAACTTACCTTACCAACTTTCAGTCAGATCTCGAAGCAGTTTCAGCTGAGATAGAGTCCTTGCAGAACCGCTCGATAGCGCTGAATACAAAACTCGAGAACAGGAAGACAGTGGAGAAGTTACTTGGTCCTGCAGTCGAAGATATCAGCATATCGCCAGCTGTAGTGCGCAAGATTGCGGAAGGTCCGGTCGACGAAGGCTTCGTTCGTGCTTTGAGTGAAATAGAGAAGCGGTCGAAGATAGTGAACGCCAAAGCCAAAGAGCAGCCAGACCTAGGGGCCCTTTCCGATATCAAGCCTTTGCTCGATGATCTGACCAATCGCGCTGTCGAACGAATTCGAGATTACATCGTCGCTCAAATCAAAGCTATTCGCTCGCCTTCCATCAACGCACAAGTCATACAACAACAGGCTTTCCTGAAGTACAAAGACTTGTATGCATTCCTCGCAAGGCACCAGGCAGAATTGGCTCAGCAGATCAGTCAGGCATACATCTTTACAATGCGTTGGTATTACTTGAACCACTTTACACGTTATCGCACATCGTTGGAGAAGCTCAAAATCCACGCGTTGGACAAGTATGATGTCCTTGGCGAGGACCCCAATGCGAAGCGAGGTGGCACGCTGCTTGGTCAATCACGCAGCGCGCCTGCTTCTTATGACGCGTTCTCTCTCGGTCGACGACGAGACGCCCTTAAGAGCTCATCTACTAACGCTCTCACCTCCCACGTTGCAGAAGAAGAGAAGTCGACGCACTATCTTGAAGTTCCCTTCCGAAGCTTCAACCTTGCACTGGTCGACAATGCATCGTTCGAGTACACCTTCCTCTCGAGCTACTTCGCGCCTTCACAAAACTTCCATGCCATATCACGGACCTTCGCAGCGATCTTCGAACCCACACTAGCAATGAGCCAAACACTCACGAAGCAACTCGTGGAATCAACAACGGACACGCTCGGTGTACTCCTCTGCGTGCGACTGAACCAGCACTTCGCATTTGAGCTGCAAAGAAGAAAGGTGCCATCACTGGACGGTTACATCAACGCCACAAACATGCTCCTGTGGCCGCGCTTCCAGCAGATCCTCGACCTACACTGCACCTCATTGCAGAAACTCACAGCCTCCCTGCCAAACCGCCCGAACACCGGCGCAGCTCTGCTCGGTGGAAGCTCCGCCAATGCGAATACCACGGCGCCGACCCCACTGACCCAGAGATTCGCTAACCTGCTACATGGTATACTGGCACTGTCGTCGGAGGCTGGGGATGATGAGCCGGTGAGCGTGTCCGTTGGCAGGCTAAGGAGCGAGTACGAAGCGTACCTGAACAAGTTCAGTAAAGCGGTTAGCGATGCAAGGAAGAAGGAGAGGTTCCTCTGCAACAACTACAGTCTTGTGTGCACGATAGTTGCAGATGTAGAAGGAAGATTGGGAGAAGAAACGAAGGCACATTTTGAGAAGCTGAGGGACGCTCATGATAAGTAGTAATTGATTATACATCTCCACGTCAAAAACTGTGTCATTGTGGTATCGTGGAGAGATCGTGTGTGGAACTGACTCTGCTGAGAACTTGCGGGGCCTCTGGAGATTGTAGCTGTGTCAAATTTGGAGCCACGGTCCAGATGATCAATTACTGATACAACGTGGGGTGGTAGATACATAACCTTACCAGCTCTGAGAGGTATCTTGGTATGATTCAAGATGTATAAAAGGCAGAGCTTTGATCGAAGGTCCCTAAGGCAAATTGGCGCACTTTTTTTTCTTCATCTTGAACCCCCCCCCCCCCAACAGCTTGTCAGATGGCCGTAAAATCACCTGGACTCCAACTCTTTCGCTCTTCTCTTATCTAACCTTTTGTAGTCGCCAAGTGGACACTTGAAGCTGAGAAGGCGCTGTGGAAACGCATTGTGCAACTTCTTATACCTTCCTCCCTTGTGGAAAACTCACAGTACTTTGCCAATTACGAGTGGACATGTGTGATCACGCAAGAAGGTCATGAAGCGGCACCAAGATTGGTATTCCTGAATCATAATCAGTACGCAACCTTAGAGCTTGCAGCTCTTATCATGTTACCCATATGGTACTTTTCACTTTTTCTCTGCTCTCTTCTGATGCAACACAGCATTTTTCCGTGTGGCAAGACACTGTACAATGCACGAGCTCAATCCTCACTACCAGCCCATCTCCTTCCCGACATCTCTGGCGCAACCAGCTCCTCACTCTCCAGATGTCAACTGGCCGGATACATCCTCTCCGTAGACAACACCACCAGCAATAGATGCACCCTTCAGCCCCAAAGCCCGCGGTCGCTTCTCCAACACCCTATAGCTCATACGCGGGTAATAGTTACCCCCGTCCAAGCGGTTGCGGAGCGCAGCAACGTCAGCATCCCGAAAGTTCGGACAGTACAACTCGAGCCTCAGCTTGCAACCCGTCGTACTAAGATGCTCCATAGCATCGACGCAGAAATCGGATAGTGCTTTCATCTCACGCGCTTTCTTGAAGGTCTCGCTATTGCTGTACAGCCCGAGCATCTTCCGCAATGCTAACTCCCGAGGTGCGAGGTCGGTGGTGTGGAGCGTGGAAGCATGCGGATGGGTCGGACGCCGTGCATGCATTTCAGGACTTGTGCAAGACATCTTGGGAAGAGGATTAGGAAGACCACGTAGTCGGGAGGGTCTGTGGAGTAAGTAATTTTGGGCTCGTTGGCTAGGATGGCTGTCTTCAGGAATGGTGACGCTTCGTCCTTGATCCGTTTGCACGTGGCTAACAGTGCAGTCTGGAATTTCATCGAGGTGAAGAGCAAATACTCATCGTCTGCTGTCGGCACCTTGTACACTACTGTGATCGGTGAGACAGGTAATCGCTCGTACACCATCAGCCGGAGTTCTGCAGGCAGATCGAGGAAGCGGAAGGGTTGCGTTGTGGACATGGTTGATCGATTGATGTGAAGCAGCAATGTGCAAAGGGATCCTTTTATACGTGCTGTCTGTACTGCGTAAGTGATCTCCAACAATGGTCGTAGCTCTCAGCCTTTCACTAGCCTGTACAACTGCGACTTCGGGGGTGAGTGAACATATTCAAAGTGTACAAGAGGTATTAATATAATGATCTACATACTCCCAAAGCCTTCCTACACATCAGCATCAGGCACAGCATTCGCCCTAGCCCAATCCTTAATATGATCGAAATTCCTGCACACATGCTCTGTCTCGTAATCCGGCCAGTAGCCGCCCATACCCTGCTTGCCCTCCTCGGTGGTGGGCTGGAAGGTGAAAACATTGACATCGGACAGACACATCAAGTTGATGCGCAGGATCTCAATGCAGTGGTCGAGATGGGCGCGCACCTTCTCGGGGGCATCGTTGGTGTCGCTCCACGAGATGGTCTTGTAATGGTCTGGGTAGGTGCTCATGCGGAGCAGATTGAGGCAGTGCAGCTGATGGAATACTTCGATGCCGACCCGGTATCCGGTCTCGCCCGTCTTGGGGTCCGTGACTTGCATGGCGTCGTCGGGCTTCTTGAGCTTGACGAAGTCGGACTTGGAGACCATCTGGTCGGGCACTGTTGTGGTGTAAGCTTACTGGTGGCTTCTATGGGGGATTGTGGAACCTACAGTATGCGATGTCCATCCATGCGTTCTCAACCTCCTCTGTAAGACCGACGTATTTGCTCGAGTTGAGCGGATTCGGTAGCGAGTACTTTACGTGGGAGTACTCTACTTCGTGCATGGCTGGCGAGAATATATCGAATTGATCCATCAACTTTGCTGCTGAGTGGCTTGAGCTATCCTTTTGGCTCATGACGGCGCAGATAAGGCTGAGCATCGATAGGGTGAATATGAAGAGATTGAAGAGTGTGAGGTAGACATAGTTTCGCCGCCGTGATGTTTCCGAGTCCTTGAGATATGATGTGTTGAGAAATGCGGCGTTTTCGTAGTCATCGTTCGACGACGAGTTGTTAAGAGTCTGCTTCTCCATATTGGTGTCGTCTGGCTGGCCGTGCTGTTGTTCAGAAGATGTATTATTGTGATATATGGTAGACCGGCCTGCGGATGATAGAAAGTATGCGCTCAGCGTAAACAGAAAAGAAAGGCTGGGTGACAAAGAGAAGAGACGTCTTCGTCTGGCTAACAGCAACGGAATTAGGCTATCGCAAATATGGATTGGCCGTACCGTGATGCATTGGCATGAGGCATCTATGGTACTCTACTGAGGCAACAATAGGCGTCTCCGACGACGCCCACCCGCAACAAGCAATTGACAAGCCTTCTGCGACACTTCATGCGGGCGATGTATCACATCGTCGTTGGTTGTCGTGGTGTTTGGGTTTCGGGATCCGCGCTAAGCCAAGACTCGGAGGTTGCAGCCCTTCACCACTGTTTCAGCTTGGCGATCGAACAGGACGGGGACCGTTTCCTCCAGTTGACACAACACATGTATGACAGAACGTGGGAATAATACTGTCGAGTATACCCCGCGCACGATCTGCTCTCATGGTTCTGTATTCGCTTATTCTGATGCCAGATAATCTCGGCTTGCTATTGGTGGATGCACGTCCAATAACCTGTGGCGCTCAAACTTGGAAATATCCCGTGCATCAGGCATTGCTCGAAAGAACCGCTGGAGCTCTGGGTCTGGATTTGTTGCCGCGCGGGAATGTCTTACTACTGACGTTATGCTGGGCGTTTGAAGCAAGCCATGCCAATGCCCGGTATTTCCGGAACTGTCAGTGTCTGCTGGCTGCCAACATCGGACGTGTCGAGAGTGGAGATGGATATCCACATGTCGCATCTTACGCCTTCCTTGTCGAGTTGGGAGCCGTGTGCAGAGTCAGCAACGCGGTTCGTGAGGCAGGGGTGGAGGCTCCCTCATACTCCGCCGTCAATGCGTTGATGTCTCAGGAACTCAGGTTTCGTCGGTTCGCGTCAGTGTCGATGCGAGTGATGCCGGGGGAGAAGGTCACCCCATATAAGGTGAGCGTGTTGCAGATGATATGTTGGCAAGCGTTGAACGTGCTCATTCCTTCTCAGACCTTCTCAGCCTGTTTCATCTTCTCATCTGCTGGCAGAATCTTCCATTCGTTCGAAGGAATTAACCCTATTAAATTTAAAACATCTTCATTATGAAGTTTTCTGCTCTTACTCTCTTGGCACTGGGTGCCTCAGCCACCGCCTATGTCGTCAATGACAAGAAAGTTGCTACCGATAGTGCCGTCGAGGCTCGCTTGGTGGTAAGTACCATATCATCTCAACTCAAGATGCCTGGCTGACTAGCATTAGGGAAGTGGCCCCGTCCGTGCATCGGCCCTGTTGGCTGCTATGCAAGCCCGCAGCCCCGAGCCCCATCATAAGGGTAAGGGCCGCAAGAACAACAAGCGTGAGGAGGAGTTCGATCAGGCTGCCGATGACGCTCACTGGGCTGATCTCCATGCTCGTGAGCCCCACCACAAGGGCAAGGGTCGCAAGAACAACAAGCGCGATGTTGAGGTTGAGGCTCGTGAACCCCATCACAAGGGCAAGGGCCGCAAGAACAACAAGCGTGACGTTGAGGATCCCGATGACTTTGAGATCCCTGACGAGCCCGAGGGTGGGTTCGACAAGCGCGAGCCCCATCACAAGGGCAAGGGCCGCAAGAACAACAAGCGTGAGGTCGAGGTCGAAGCTCGTGTGCCTCACCACAAGGGCAAGGGCCGCAAGAACAACAAGCGCGATGTTGACGACTTCGAAATCCCGGATGAGTCTGACGATGACCTGACCAAGCGCGAGCCTCACCACAAGGGCAAGGGCCGCAAGAACAACAAGCGCGATGTTGATGACTTCGAGATCCCCGACGAGTCTGACGACGAGGTCACCAAGCGCGAGCCCCACCACAAGGGCAAGGGCCGTAAGAACAACAAGCGCGACGTTGACGACTTTGAGATCCCTGATGAGTCTGACGATGACCTGACCAAGCGCGAGCCTCACCACAAGGGCAAGGGTCGCAAGAACAACAAGCGCGAGGAGGAGGCATTCGATCAGGCCGCTGATGACGCCCACTGGGCTGATCTCCACACTCGTGATGCTGAGGTTGAAGCCCGCGAGCCTCACCACAAGGGCAAGGGTCGCAAGAACAACAACAAGCGCGAAGAGGAATTCGACCAGGCTGCTGACGACGCTCACTGGGCTGACCTTCACACCCGCGAGCCTCACCACAAGGGCAAGGGCCGCAAGAACAACAAGCGCGAGGAAGTCTTCGACCAGGCTGCCGATGATGCTCACTGGGCTGACCTTCACACCCGCGACGCCGAGATTGAGGCCCGCGAGCCCCACCACAAGGGCAAGGGCCGCAAGAACAACAAGCGCGAGGAGGAGGCATTCGACCAGGCCGCTGACGATGCCCACTGGGCTGATCTCCATGCTCGTGAGCCCCACCACAAGGGCAAGGGCCGCAAGGGTAACTAATGGCTTACGCTGATGAGAAGTCTTGACCGCACTGGTGTGGTCAGGACCGTTATGAAGCAGTGCTGAGATGGTCAGAGAAGGATGTAGTTGTAGTTTTTTCTTTTGAGTCGTACCTATAAATTATAAATGCTATTAGCACATGTTCTCTCCAATATAATATTGTTCTGATATTGGTTGCCCAGCATCCACATCGCAACTTGATGGTTATTTTGAGTACTTGTTGTCTGGTCAGCTATAGCGGGTGGTGACCAGTTGTGGTGTGACGACCACACGTTCGACCGAGTAAGTGAGTGCCTTTTTAAAGGGCAGTAAAGTAAGCAATGTCATTTGGGGTATCTCTGAGGCCTATCAATAGGGATTGCGGTTTTCAAGTCGATTTGCGCCATCTCAAGTCGGACCTTTATCTCTTTCTTGTTCGTCGGGGTGCAGGCTTTGCCTTTGCCCTGTTCGTTCGTCGTGTGGTGGGAGCGCTGTCCTCCTCCTCTTCTTCATCTTCGCCTGACTCGGAGCTAGATTCTTCATCATCATCGTCCTCATTCTCTTCCTCGTCCTCTTCGGAGTCTGATATAGTGGACTGGGCCTTACTGTTTTTGGCAGCGGCGCCAGCCTTAGCTCCCTTTCCATTTTTTACAGCTGATCTGCTGGCTCTTGTACTCTTCTTCGGCGGTGGTGTTGCTTCTGCCGCGCTTTCTTCTTTGTGTGAGTGCACTCCGTCGGGCAGGTCCTTGAGTAGGCCCATGTCTGGCATGTATAGCGCCTTCTGATCTTCGATTGGGATCAGAGGTGGCGATGAGCTATCAGATGAGTCGGAGTCCCGAAAGCGCGACTGCCACATCATCTCACCGAACTCGTCTTCGGGAAGTTCGAAGTCCGGGAGGGATTCATCGTCTCTGTGAGTTCCCGAATCGGGACTGTCCCCAAACGTAAACTCGTTTTCGCGTGCGTCCAACGTCTCAAGGTCATAAAGCTGGTCCAACTTCTTCCAGATGCCGGGTATACGTGTGTGCGGGGCCTTTTCGCCTGCAAAGCCATGCGAGGTCATGTCGTTGTGTATCGATATCATGCGGAAATGCTTGTGCAGACCTGCGATGTCAGGATGGATAATAATAGCATGATTGGGGGCCGCTCACCAGTTGGCTTCCACTTCATCATGCTCTTCAACAGCTGAATCTCTTGCTCGTCTTCCCAAGGGTCGTTAAGCAGCTCATCCTGCGACAGCGTGGTTGAGGCTTGCGGCGTGCCAGGCTGGCCATCTCCCAGAGGCGTCGAAGCTGCGCTTGCTTTTGCTTTCTTGCGCGGCGGCATCTCGGTGCGCGAATGCGTGTCAAAGTAAATTGATGTTAATGGCAGCCGAGGTGACGCGCTGCAGGTACGAGAGAGCTACGGCTAGCATTACGGTGCAGGGATGCCGTAGGGCTGAACCAGTGCCTTCCCGCGTCATGCCCCACCTCGACTTTCTGCTCTCCGTCCTGACCATGGACAACGGCGATGCTGCATACGATCCGTTCTCAAGCAGTCACGTGTGGCAGCAGACTGCAGGCAACGATGATCTGGGCACATACGAGTCATTGCTGTTCGCGCAGCCTGAGCTCGACAGTAAGTTTGACCGCGACGATTGTGCGCCGACGCGTCGCATTGTGTCTGACAATGCACAGTAAACTCCATAAGGTTCGACCACCCATATGCGCCCAAACATGACCTCGGACAAGAGCTCCGCCTGCCAGATCTGGACACGTTCAACTTTGGGCCCCTTCCAGAGCTCGAGAGTCTCGACGAATCCAGCATCTCCATCGAAACTCCAGCCCTCGAGCCCAAGGAAGACCTGTGGGAGACTGCTCTCGAGTTGGGACCGGCGAACAAGGATGTACAGTTCTACACGTGGGAGAGCTTCGAGAAAGGCGAACATATCGCCAGCCGCACACACTACATCTCCGAACACGATCCCAGGACGTACGATGCTGCACTTGACCTCGACCATGGTTCAATCCCAGCTGGGAGAGTGGTGAAAGGAGACGTTCTCCTCCAGTCGCTCTGGAACCTTGGTCTAGGTCGATCGTCTATACTCTTCCAGTTCAACCCCAAGCTCAAGAGCTTCGAGCCTACTATCGCCGATGGGCGCGCTTCGGGCACCAGTCTGGTCACAGCACAGAGCTTGATTAATCGTTTCGTCCATATTGGCAACACGTTCCTGTATTTGAGGGCGTTTGTCGAGCGCACCGTCGCCTCCACCAACTCAATACCCGCACGAGTTGCGCTTGCTACCTCTATATCGAGCATTCTTGAGACATTGGAAAGTTATTTAGGCGACCAATCCAGGGGTATCACTTCCCTACTTGAGCTGCAGCGCGTCTTCACGAGACCTCGCGAAATATTGATCCATGTTGCCCGGATGACAGACTCGGTTAAGCATGCGAAGACCAACGAGCAACTAGCGTCCATCCTCCATCACCGCATACTCGAGGTTGAGGAGAGCGATGGCTACCTGTGGCAGATCTCTGGCAAAATCTTGAACCTCGTCGCCGCCCCAAGCTTGCACTTGATGGGCGAATGGATTGGGATCAAGCAAGAGCAGGGACCGCTGCCTATCCACGAGAGAGGCAGCTTCGTGGCTGTAGAAGATGACGCACCCGAACAGGGCCCGCTAGAGTACATTTACCGATCTGAGATGATGCCACGGTTCATTACACCGGAGGATGGCAATCTCGTTTTCGATACCGGTAACAGTTTGCGCTTTCTCAAGACGCAACATCTGGATCATCCATTGTCAAATCTGGACAAGTTTGATGTACGGGCACCAGAGCTCGAGTGGAGCTTTGCGTGGCAGGACATCGAATCGATTGCAGCCAAAGCCAAGGACTACGAAGAAGCACTCCGCTCAACGATACTGGACCTCACTAAGAGTAAAGGGGCTGCACTGCCGAAGGCCTCACGACCGCACAACTTACGAGAGACTACTTTGGCAGCTCCGCCTGGCTCTGACCTCGATAATATCATCGAACAGTCTATCAAGGAGATGGATTCGCAGCCCGGACAAGGCCAGAAGACGCTGCCGGACGACCTGCATATTCTTCTCGAGGACATACTCGCCTACAGGACAGAATCCAGCTCGAATATGTTTGCGCCACCACTGTCTATCACGTCTGCTTTGTCTTTCCGACCGCTCATTACCGCCCAAGCGAAGCTTGTCAATGCGTCAACCCTTCGTCTTTTCTTCCGGGCTCACCAGCTTCGACATCACTTGACCTTACAGCGGCAATATCATCTCCTCGGTGACGGTGTCTTTTCGTCCTTACTGGCCTCTGCTCTGTTCGACCCCGAACGCGAAAGTGCCGAACGTCACAAGGGCAAGATGCGCAGCGGCGTTCACATGGGCTTGCAACTCGGCTCGCGCACTGCATGGCCTCCAGCAAGTTCAGAGCTGCGTCTCGCTCTCCGTGGCGTGTTGAGCGAGAGCTACTACTCATCCGCTCTCTACCATGCCAACCTTGCATCGAAGACGGCATCTCCGACAAGCACCGCCTTGGCTGGCAGAGACACAGACTCACTACCTGGACAACTGAACTTCGCCATCCGCAATCTCACTGAAGCCGAACAAACTCTAGTCATGGATCCAGACGCACTCCCTGCATTGGACTTCTTGCGCCTGCAATACGTACCGCCCCCGCCGCTACACCTGGTCATCACAAGCGCAGCCCTCGAAAAATACGACACCATCTTCAAGTCCCTTCTACGTCTCTCCCGCACCCTTTTCGTAATCGCCCACCTCCCACGCCACTACGCAGACCCCACAGCCCGCAAATTCCGCAGCGAAGCCCATCACTTCGTAACCACGTACACCAACTACGTCTTCCAGAGCGGCATCGCAGAGCACTGGAACGACTTCGAAGCCTTCGTGTCCACACTCGAACAGCAGCTCGACGACGAAGACCGCGCCGGCGAACTGGGCGTCCGCGTCACCGAAGGCGTGTCCACCCTGCGCGACGCGCACGAAAAGTGCCTCGACAGCATCATGTTCTCGCTGCTCCTGCGGCGCAGACAGCGCAAAGTCGTCGCCCTGGTCGACGACATCTTCGAGCTCGTCCTCGCGTTTGCGAAGCTCCAGAGGCGCTGGCGCGGGAATGCGGATCTTGAGGTCAACCCGCGGAGTGAGCGCGCTGCTGCGCCGCCGATCGGCGACCTGTATAAGGAGCTCCGCGCAAAGATAAGACTGTTCCTGAGTGTCTGTAGGGGCCTCACGGGTAAGAAGGGGTATGGCCAGAAGGGAACTACAGAGGAGAATAGTATCGACAGGCTTGTTGTGGCTATGGAGATGAATGGGTATTTCGCTGCTTAGAGTATACCGTAGCAGGACTGGTTTAATCATGACTTGCTCGCCAGCCGTGTGACAAGACTCTGCATGGTCTTGAACGTGTTTAGAACCCCCCCCCCCCCAACATGCGCCTCGGTATTTCCACCGCCCTGACTATAATCACCGCAAACACCCGCGCAGCCCCAGCGTCGCATCTAAGCCCCCCAAACGGCGCCTGCACATGCAGACAGAGCACCCTCTCCGTGCATCCAACACGTGCAGACAAAGAACAGCGACGGGGGTGGGGTGAGGTGAGAGATTGCAACATTCATTCGTCTTTGATATTCTTTACAATTCCGGATCTTCAGTGGGGATCCCCCAAACTCGGATATGGTATGGTGTCACATATGGTACATGCTATGCGCCAGAAGCTATGCGGCGGCTTCATCTTTCATCTCCGTCTTTCTGCGTCTCTCTCTTGATCACCAACCCCACCTCGCCTCTCTTGATCTCCAACCAACGCCCTCGTCTCCTCATCCATCATCAATCCAAACCCCGTGTTCGTTCCCAAAGTGTACAAGTGAAGAAAGATGCCGACCATCTATGCGTACAGTACAAGTGCTGAATTATCTCCCAAGCGCGGTCGCCTTTCTCGAAAAATGTAGATATTGCGGTGTGCGTCTTTATATGTTGCCGATCCTTTTTACACAATGACCTCACCGCAATCAATCATATTCGGCCTCCACTTCGATGTGTCGAGCTCGCCCTCTGTGCTGCTGGGCACTGTGACCTCGAGTGGGCGGTAGAGGTACCAGGATTTCAGTGCTGCGGCGGCGGCTCGTGTTCGCGCCTCGTCGAGAGAGCTGCCGGCACCCTCGCCGAGCTTGTCTTTGCCGCTGTAGACGCCGACAACGAAGACGGGGTGTCTGCTCAGGCGACCGGTCTCGGAGATGAGGCGGGCAACGGGGGCCTCGAAGCCTTCTCGTGCGCAGAGTCTCGAGAGATCGCGCGTCGGGGTGCGGAAGTCGAAGAGTGTGCTGATGTCGAGGTGTCGGCTTGTGAAGTGGGCGCCAAAGAAGCGCTTGACCATCGGCGCGCCGAGCTGGAGGTGCAGTGCTCCGACCAGGGCCCTGACGAATGACTGTGCTGCCTCCTCTGTGGGGACCGGTGTGCTGGTGAGCGAGTGCGGGCCCGGCGCGGCGTTGTCAGAGCCGAACTCGTCTGTAGTCATGATCTTGTGTGTTGTTGTGACGTTCCAGTTCCATGGCACCTGGCGCTTCAAAGATGCCGGCAGATCCCCTCCTGACTGGATCCTTTTGAATTGGAGGAGACCGGGGTCAACCTCACCTCCTGGCTCTGCTGCGGCCTCAATACCCCATTCGCTGGCAATGGTGGCCAGTGCCTTTGGCCCAACGTACGCGTCGACGGCAGCAAAGACTACAGCCATTGGCAAGCGCGGATAATTGCACATGAGCCATTCTGTGGTGTAGTAGCCAAGCAGATGGCGGCCGAGGATGGACAGCGAGGCGTTGTTGAAGGCGGCGTTGGGGTCTGCGGAGGGATGCACGAGGGTTCGGGCGAGGGTCTGGAGGGGGAATCGCTGGGGGAGAGACAGTCGACTCCGGAGGGCGTGCAGCTTTACTGAGCGCTCGGCGGCGCTGGGGTGTGGTGATGGCATTTTCTCGAGGCGAGTCGGCCAGCGGCCCTGCCGTGTCTTGGGCGCATTGGGCTGTCTGGCGACGATCGAGGGCTCGTCGGGAAGCTCGACTTCCAATTCGCCGTCATTGGGTATGGAGACGGTGGTCTGGTAGCGCGTCTGTATTCTGCTGCTGCTGCGGGCGGCGATGGAGCGCTGGGCAGCATAGAGGCACGAGGGCCGGCGAGGCGACGGCGCAGCCTGCAATTGCGAGGCGCACCGAGACAGTGGTATCCGCTTCATAGTAGACACGGTCGGACGGCAGCCGGCGGAGAGACGAAGACGGGACGGTCGAGACGGCGGGCGGCGGACAAGCTCGTGTGTCGTCTCCTGGAGTCGTGATGGTCAGTTTCTCTGAGAATTTGGGAAGCGCCAAGCCGCGACTAGCGGCTGCCCTCACAAGCACCACCGACCGCACGTCAAGCAGCAGCAGCAGCAGTAGCAGCTACACCCACCCCAGATATCTCCACACCAGCACTTCACAATGGGCGGAGGAGGAAAGATCCCGTAGGCGCCGTTCGCCAATGCCTCGCCCGCCCGCTCGCTGACCACACACAGGTACCCCAAGCACGTCTGGTCGCCCGCCGGTGGTTGGTATGCGCAGCCTACCAACTGGAAGGGCAACACCGCCGTCGTTGGCCTCGCGCTCGTCAGCATCGTCGGCATGGTCTGGTCCATTTCCGCAAACCGCGAGCACCGCGACAAGATGCCCGAGCAGGGCCGTTTCTTCCCCAGCCGATAGTACGTCACACCAGACAGCGAGGAGAACGGAACATGACACTAACGCGGCGCAGCTGGAGCAAGCAGATTGTGGAGCACGAGAAGAAGCTGAAGGAGCAGGCGCAATAGAGGGGCAGAAGGGGAATGGGCGTGTAGGATCAACAACAAGCAATGAGCACTATGGCTGTACATAAATACCCAGCTTCTCTTTGAACTCTGAGAGTCTTTCTTCGACAGAAACACCGTTCCACGTCTCGCCTTGAGGACCCTGCCCAAGGACCGGCATCCCGACTTGCTCAATGGCAAAGCTTGCTGATACTGATCCCCAAGCTGCAGCCTCCTGGAGAGCTTCAACACCTCCACGTCGGACTAATCCAACTGCTAATCCGCCCAGGAAACCATTGCCGCCTCCTGTGGGGTCAATAACTTTCTCGCCGTTCTGATGGTATGAGGGCATCCATGCCCGCAGGCCTTGACGTGTGACTAAGCATCCATCTTTACCACACCGCACAACGACACCTCCTTTCCCATCCGGCCCAATGCCGCTGTCGAGCCATTGATCACTAAGCGACTCCACGAGGCGATAGTTGACATGTTCTGCTCCGTCGGTCGACTGTCCGAAGAAGCCGCCAAGCTCACCGTTGTTCGGACTGACTACATCCACATACTTGAGCGCCTCCAAACAGTTACCAGATTCTTCAGGAGTACAGAGATCGGGCACTGGCTCCCAGATGAAGAGCGGGCGCTGCGTTGTAGGTGAGGCAATGACACGCAGTTCCAAGATGTTCTTGACAAGCTCGATACACCGCAACGGTGAACAAATCAAATGAAACGATTTAGCCCATAACAGGTCTGTCTCCTTCAAATCCTCATGGGCCAACCGGAGCTTAGGGGTCATGTACCGGAACGCTACGTCAAGTAAGTGTGCGTCATATGGTCTTACAGTGGCTACTTACCTCGATGCTCGTTCTCGCCGTATCCATTCCACCCACGCGTAGTCAGTCGATGAGGTGTCTCGCGGATCACCGCGCCACTCTCCCATGACGCAATAAAATCTCGGAGCTCATCTGGGAAGTCAGAGCCGCAGTCGACAATCCAGCCCACGCTCTTCGATTGCGGTGGTGGAGAAAAGATGCGTGCCCCGAGAGCAGAGTAGGACCCTGCGCCACCAACGATGTCCGTGGCTGGCGGTTTTGGTGGAGGAAACTCGATCTCATCAATGATGAACATGCCAAGCGTGCAAAAATCGATAGTAGATGAAGCGTCCGACATGTTTGAGAATGATCATCGAACACTTTCAGTCTTTGGAATAAATGCACCGCAATTCGCCTTATCAGCGATGGCGAGATAGTGGTAAATGTAGAAACCGGATGTGAGTGCCGAAGCACGGCGTTGGATTTCCCGGGTTGCTCGAGACCCTGATGCTCCTTGTGAGAACCAATTGCTGGGAGCGTCCTGTATATGTCAAGATGTAGCGGCGTTGCGGAACTTGACCATTCACAGACCCCCGCGGTGACTGGCGTAGGCGGCGATGCTGGAGGTCCGGCCTGCAGCACTAGCAACGTAAGACCCACCGCAAGGCGATCGCCTCAGGAAGTAGCTGTCGCGACTACCTCCTGGAGCCTACGTACCTCGTCCTATACTATCGCAAGCAAGCCTGTATCCATCCGACAAGACTCGAGCTTACTTGGTCGTGCTCAGCGCCAATTATTCCATTTAAAAAGTACAGAGCGTGCACAAGCACAAGCACAAGCGCAAGCAAGCTGCAGGAGTCCGCTGCCCGTCACTTCCCCGAGCTTCTGGCCGTAGTACCAGAACCTGCCCCTGCCCTGCACAAGGTGCACCTTCCCCGCAGCCATGGCCCAGAACAACATGAATAGCTTGACCACGTTAATAAAGCGGTGTGTATATTCCTGATTCCTGGTTCCTGCCGTGCCCTCTACACCCCGTCTTGCCCGCCATGAGCGAGCCTGAGCATCGAACAATTGGGCCGCGTCCCGAGGGTCAGAAGAGGCCAGATGGAGTGCTGACTTCGATGATCCGCAGGCTCGAGGCTGCCACCTCCAGGCTCGAGGATATAGCGTCTTCCTCGTTTGCTACGGACAGCAGCGCTGCCAGCACAGCTACAGGTACAGCTACAGGTACAGGTGCACCCGCCGCAGTCGTCGCAAAGGGAGTCTCTGCACCGCCTGCAGTCGCCCCCTCCTCCCCGCAAGTCGTCGAGAGCTTGCCCCCGTCCCTCGCTGCATTCGACGAGCTTGTCAACAGCGAGCTGAAGACATGGCTGGACCTCAGCAGCAAATTGGGCCCTGTCATCGAGAGCCAGTCCAAGGCCGTCAAGCGCGCTTTCGCAGCACAGCGCACCTTCCTCGCCATTGCCAACAAAGCAAAGAAGCCCGATGACCAGACGCTCATGGGCTTTTTGAAGGACTTGCAGGCTGCTATGGAGAAGACGGACGAGGTTCGCCAGACCAACCGCGAGCGTGAGCTTAAGGACCCACTCTCTATGGTTGCTGATGGTGTCGGTTCGCTGGGCTGGATTACCATAGGAGGAGGCGGCGGCCCTAAGCCCCACGAGTACATCACTGAGCTGTTCGGAGGCGCGCAGATGTACGGCAACAAGGTCCTGAAGGAGTACCGCGACAAGCCAGATAAGACGAATGTCGAGTGGGTCCAAGCCTACTACAAGCTGTTCAAGGCTCTTGCCGAGTACGCGAAGACGCACCACCCCAGCGGCGTTGCCTGGAACAACAACGGAATCGATGCCAAAGAAGCCGCCAAACAGGTCTCTGGTGCGCCCTCGGGCCCTGCTGCAGGCGTCATCCCCCCTCCTCCTCCCCCACCCGCGGGAGGTATCCCTCCTCCACCTGGCCCTCCGCCACCACCAGGCCCTCCTCCACCACCGGGTGCTGCTCCTCCAGCTAAGAAGGCTGCGCCAGACATGAACGCCGTTTTCGATGACTTGAACAGAGGCTCCGATGTCACAAAGGGTCTCAAGAAGGTCGATGCCAGCCAGATGACACATAAGAACCCGTCGCTGCGAGCACAGGCGCCCGTGCCCACAAGGAGCGACAGCAACGGCTCTCTACGCGGCAAGAGCCCTGCTCCCCCGCGAAAGCCAGACACAATGCGTACTAAGAAGCCGCCAAAGAAGGAGCTCGATGGCAACAAGTGGATCATCGTAAGTGATTCTTTGATGCGAGGATCTCGCGAAAGGTGGTCGCTTTGCTAACACTGAGATCAGGACAACTTTGACAACCCTGGTGATATCGTCGAGTTCGATGCTGAGATCAACCACTCCATCCTCATCTCCCGTTGCAAGAACACAACCATCCGCGTCAACGGCAAGGCTAACGCCATCTCTATCGACAACTCGTCACGAACATCCATCATCATTGACTCCCTCGTCTCCTCCGTCGATGTCATCAAGTGCCCCAACTTCGCTCTCCAGGTCATTGGAACTCTCCCTACAGTCCTCCTCGACCAGGTCGACGGTGCCACCATCTACCTCGGCAAGGAGAGTCAGAACACCGAGATCTTCACAAGCAAGTGCTCCAGCATCAACATCAACCTGCCGAGCGAGGACGACTACTCAGAGAACCCGCTTCCCGAGCAGATCAGGAGCTACATCCAAAACGGAAAGATTGTCAGTGAGATTGTCGAGCACGCTGGTTAGGTGCAGGTGGAGCTGTGAACTCTTCTGTTTGGGAAAAAGCCCGCAGCGGCATTGGTCGTAGCGTTTGTAGGTAGGATAGGCAGGCGGCTCTTGGATTAGAGGTGTGTAGACTTGTATGAAAGGTTTTGAGACAGACAACTTCCGATCCGTTTGCGCTGCTTCTACACGTGCTGGAAGCGTCGTATCTTCAGCTTCGATGCATGAGACCGATTCAGAATCTGGGAGTCGAGAACAGAATCAAATGATCTGGCACCTGTGGTATTTGCAATCCATATGTACAGTAGATGCGAATCTACACCGACGCCATGACATGAGCCACTATCGAAAACAAACTTCCATGCTGGAAAAGAAAACACTTAAATGAGATTTGGGGGTATCATCTCGCTCTGAGATCCTTTCCTGACGATATTCGGGCTTGTACGTTGTGCTGCGCTGCGCTGAAGTGTGAATGCTGGGCGAGAGCGATGAAAAAAAAAAAGACAAAAGATGGCGTGTGTGTGTGTGTGTGTGTGTGTGTGTGTGTGTGTGTGTGTGTGTGTGTGTGTGTGTGTGTGTGTGTGCAAACTGTGAACTGTCGCTGTCATGACTCTCGAGGCTGGAAATGGCTGAGGTCCAGCTGGCCCTTTGCGGATGGGTGGGACTCGAGGACACTGATGAGAACGCGCCCTTCCAACCACCGAATCGATGCCGCAACGGAATCCCCCATACTCGTGTCTGAGGTCTGACTCTACCCCGACGCTGCCTGGTCGCGAGACTCCCTCGTGTTCTCCCCTCCTCCCAACCCGGCAGAGGGGATTTCGTCCTGCAGCCTCCTCCGCTTCCGTCGAGCGACGCCGAAACAACTGTTTCGCCAAGTCGCGGGTCACCCTGGGTGTCGTGCAACCCCCCTCCCCCCTCCCGCCAGAAAGCAATCATATGGGCGTTTGGGGCAGCGCCGCGCCGCTTCCAACTCACCAGCCCCCGGCGGGTTCCAGCCTGCGCGACTGCTGCTGGAAGTAGCCGTCGAAGACGCTCAGCTCCGGGCGGCGCGGGGGCGAGTGTGTGGAAGTCTTGCTGGCTGCGGCGACGGCGGCGGATGGTTTGGCCACGGAGTCGAGATCGACGAGTGTGGATGGCGAGATGTTGCTTGTGCTGCTGAGGCCCAGCAACAAACCGACTTGCCCGCTGTAGCCACCGCCGTCCAGACTGCGGCGCCGGCTTCCCCCCGTGGCCTTGCCGGAGCCCAGGCTGCCCATGATCTGACCGATTTTGATGCGCTCTTTTGGGCGTGCGACGATCATCTTCTCGATGATGCTGAGCCATTCTGCCTCGACTTTGAGCTGGCGCAGGCGTCTGCCGGATCCTTGGGCTCCCGCTCGGAGGTTGGCGTTTGTGGAGGCGACGAGTCTGGTTCGCCAGCTTCCGACTTTGTCGAGGTGGGCATGGAAGGATGCGTCTTGGGTTGAGCCGGCTCTGTATTGCGTGAATGCGGAGAGAGACTGGTTTTGGGCTACTGTTAGTATTGTGAGGAATATGCATCCTAGGGAAAAGACGTCCGCGGGCCGCTTGCCGCGAGACACTATCGCTTCCGGTGCCGCGTAGATGTAGCTTTGGTCTTGGAAGTATGTGTTCAGTTGGTCGAGGCGTTGTGAGGTAGCCGCCATGGTTGGACTGAAAGTGCCGACGTTGTGCCCGATATCGAACGGTGCAAGCACGATACGAGTGCCGTGTATCAGTATCTTTCTTGGACGAATGCTACGGTGACAGATTGATTGCGAGTGAAGGTATTCGATTGCCGAAGCAAGGTCGTACATCCAATCGATCAGTATTCTTATGCGAGAAGGGTCGATCCCGGGCGTAAAGAGGTAATCATCCAGACTGCACTGCGCCTTCTCCACGATAATGCCCACGTGGCTTGGCTGGGAATACGAACAAAGGAGTTTGGCGATATTCTTGTGTTCCAGCGTCTTGAACTTGGCTATCTGCTCCATCAACGAAGCTTTCTGGGACGGTCGTGTAGTGACAAAACGCTTTCGAACGAAGACTTTGTCATCGCTACTACCTAACATCCGAACGTTGTCCACACTCTTCTCAGAGCTCTTAGACGTGCGGACGATGCTCTCTGACTGTATTGGGACAGTCTCACGCCCAATGAAGTCCACGTGACATCCAGTCAGCGGTATCTCTTTCGACGTTGCACGCCATTGCTCTTTCACCACCTTCTGGGCATCTGCTACGATACCCTGAAGACGGTCCTCGGGAAAGGGTAGACTCTCATCCCGCAAGTCGAAAAAGGACGACTGCCTCCAGGAAGCTACATCATCGCACACATAAAGAAGTATAGCAAGGCGTGGATTCGACAGTGTCCATTGCCATATCCTCTTGATCTGGCCAGCATCCCAACCCTGTTTTCGACAGAGATCGTAGAACCATCCAGAAAGGGACTGGCCTTGTGTGGACAGAACAGAAGTGTTGATGAAGCCGTTCACCAAAGGAGATAAAGGAGCGACAGGTTGACGGTAAGGGTTGGGAGAACCAGGGAAAGCCGTGTTTAATGGTGTTGGATACTCTTGATAAGAGTCCCCGCTCACTGAAGCAGGCGGAGACATTGGTACGAACCCAGACATGGGTTGGAAAGGCCTCAGAGGCTGGGGCGCTATTGGCGTAGGTGTGGTCGACCGACTTGTATATGGTGGGGTGCGGGTTGGACTGTGCTTCGGCGTGTTCTCAGCCATCGAGCCTGTGGCCATCAGGCTCGACCAAGGATTGTTACTTGTAGTGGTGGGTGTGGCACTTCGACTGGTAGAAGTTGATACCGAAGATGATGTGGGCGAGGATGGCCCTCGATTGTACCAAGTTGGCTCATCGTGTAGGTTGACCATAGATATTGTGTGCGACAGACTGTACTGGGGTTTGGGAGGGTCCCCAGACGGCGTTCGCCATGGGGAGTTGGACGAATGTTGCATCTTTGGAGAGTTCTTCAGAGTTGCAATGAGTGATCAGTCTTCAGGTAGGTAACGTGACCATATATGAATTAGCTGTAGGGTGACAACAGTTAGGCCGTTTGGAAGGTCAGTAGCGCTGTCGATCCACCCTGTCCAGCCCAGACTGGCAAAAGTGGAAGCTAGAAAGACGTTGGGTGCTGAAGTCGCAATCACGACAGAAGTACTGGGGGCAGGCCTCGGTCAAGTCGACTTCCCCCAGGGGACCGTAAGGCTGACCTCCATCAACAGCACAGAGGCTTTTGATGTGCTGGCAGCGAGTCGCCCGCATTTGTGCCACATTAGTAGAAGGCCACAATATATGCCCTTAGCCATGTGTGTTGGGCGAATGCAAACTGGGCATCATCGCACCGTTGCGGAATAGTGGTATGCACGCGAACGTGGCCACCTGAGACTCGCCTCTTGCGTAAGAGAGCATTCTGTGCGTACGTTCGCAGCCAGACAATTTTGTGCAGTGCCAAATCACCCAGGGACTCGTATGTAGCGCGCGAGCCGTCCCGAAGGTCTTCCGCCGCAACCATCATTTGTTGTGGTGGGTGAGGCTGCATTGCCAGGATCTAGCTGCAGTGTCACGAGCACGAGCCTGATTAAATGCAGGCGTGCCGCGACGACTCAGAGCAGCGTTTGGGCAAATGAACTGGCGGGTCTTGTGGCAGTCGACTGCTTGACGATCCACAGATACTAGGCCACCTAGCTTCAGCGTCACCTGCTCACCGTATCTTTTCTACGCCCGTTTCGCTCGGCAGGTGCATCCGAAGACTCGAAGATAAGTCCTGGCGGCTCTTGTCCATTTCTGTAAATACCAGCAGAGTCCACATTCTCGTCTTGCGTTAGTGACTGCCTACGTTAGGGTATCTTGAGGACTTGCGTGACCATATTCGTACAGCACCTTGCCAGCCCCGATGAGGCACTGGGCACAAAGCAGAGAATGCAGGACTTCAGTTCTGATTGGCGTAATTCAAACAAAAGCATAGCCCTTTGTAATGACTACGCTGCTGATTGAGTTTGCTAAGTGCGTACTTTCCCATCATCGAATCCTCAAAAGTGTCTTGCTACAGCTGGCAAGGTGCTATAGCGTATGGACGCCGCATCAGCGGACGGGAATGGGTAAGCGAAGACGACTAAATCCCCACAAATCTCCGCGAGCGCTCAATTACCGGCGGTAAGCAGTGTCCGGCCAGGATGACGAACGCGTGAGCTGCGGTCAGTACGCTGCTCACGGATCAGCGTTCCTACGGAGTGCATGAGTCGAGACACAACCTTTGGCCGTGGAGGAGACTGGACTTCGTGTCGTCCGTGCGATAAGCAAGCGTGGCAGTCGCGACCCGCATACTGAGGGCACCTCATCCGTGCATCTCCTTCTTGATGGACGCAGCATTTCGCAAATGATACTGAAGAACTCTTGAAATGTGAAGGACGCAGCATATAAACAAATGCACTGCAAACAATGATCCACCGTTATTTCTTTTTCAAGGAGCCAAGAACGCCTTACAGGTCTGCGTCCGCGTCGAAAGAACGACAGCGGAGATTTCGGATGACCAAATGGCCACTGCGGCAATCACCGCAGTGGCTCAACTGCCTCCAGACGACCGTGGCGCGTACGACGGGGTTCAGGGAAGGTGTGTGAGCATGAAACCAGGCGCACGGAAGAGCTCGGTAAGCAATTCGCAAAGCCCGCTGATTGGTCTTGTAATGCCTGCCCCGCAAGCGTCTGATGCAGAGCCTCAACACCAATCGTCTCAAGGGGCAGACATCGTCATGCCTGCTCCGACCGCGCTATGGTAACAACCTTTTCCAAAGAAACATCTGGTTCGTGTCCGCCAGTGGAGTCCTGACTTATGCTTAATTTTAGCGCTACTGCACAAACGCATAGAGAATCTCCGTGTCACCTGTCGCAGACTCGAGCAGCACCGGTCTCATCTTTGTAATGGCATTTCCGTCCTGGCTTAGTGTTGCTTCTCCAGTAGGACCTCGATCTCTGCGTCACGCCATGAGGACTCCATCGTCGGACTGTCCAAGACTTCATCCTTCCGTTCTCCACCGCCGAGCCACTTTCTTGACCACGTTCGTGCCAGGTTCTTGCTACTAATGAGCCATGCAGAGCCTGTTTCCATGAATCGTTTCTAACCGTACACTTCTTCGTTCTTTTCTGAGCTCCGCTGCTAGACACTCTCTTCCAGTACGCTGCTGGCCAGCCTAAATTTCCATACTAACAGCTTTAATCGACTCTTGGTACCTAATATCAGTCTTCATCATGCTTTTCAAGACTGTTGCTTTTGGTGGGCTGCTCGCTGCTGGACACGTAGCTGCCATCAAACTCGGCGAGGTTAATGCCGCTCTTCGACGCAGTGAGGATTTGGAAGAAGTGCTTCGACGGGATGCAGGACTTCTCGCGACACTTACCCAACGACAAGACTCCAATGCTGCCGACACTGCACCATTAGCGTCGTTGATGCCAGCGTCGGGCGATGCCTCGAAGGCAGATTTGCAGAAATGGGAGGAGGACACGAGGAAGGCTTGTATGCAGACACTGAGCAACCTCAACGGCAAAGCCTCAAACCCAAGTGGCATTGCTGTATGCTACAACGTGCCCTTCTTGGACAACTCCACCGGCGTCTTCCAGGCCGAGCTACGAATGTACAATGTATCAGCACCCATCGACCCGTGGCAGAGCGTCACCGCCGCAGACGTCAGTATGACCTTGTCGTATCTGGGTGCTACAGTGCAGGCAATGAACGTGAACAACACAAAGCGAGAGGTCAGCGAGGCTCAGATGCAAGCACGGTGGAGCGATGGAACTCTGGTTCAGCGCCAAACAATCAGCGGTATGACTGAGCTTAAGACGCTCATGTATGTTGGAAAGATCAACTCCAACTTGATGGGCCCTGCTATGACCAAGTAAGTATGAGAGAATATAATTTCCTCACAACCACTAACACCTCTTACAGGGCAGCTCTCCAGCCGCTTCTCGTTCCCCAAATTGACCTTGCTGCGCGTAACCCTACCACAAACGCTGATGTCACGACCACCCTCTCCAACAAGGAAGCTCGCTTCGTCAATGGAGTCTTCGCTCAGAAGGCCGATGCAAACACACCCTCCAACGCCGATCCTACAGCCGCAGCAGCCGCTACATCGGCCGTCTTTCTGGCCGCTCCTTTTGTCGTTCCAGGCACTGCCCTTGCCTTCTTCCCTGTTGGTCTAGTCGTTACTAGCATCTGGACGCTCTTCTTTTTCCTTTCAGTGGGCCTTGGAACCTATGGTCGTATCCAATTCCGCGACCAGTACAGGAGGCGTATGGCTGCTGAGAAGGCAAGGAGTGTGCGCACGATCTAAGAAGTTGAGCAGCAAAACGTTCGTTACGAGCATCTTTTTTTGTTTCCATAGATATTGTACATAATTCACCATCCTGGCGATGCACCGGAATGATGGTATGAGCCAGATTGTTTGGTAGAGAAGCAAGTAGCATATTGAGTTAGCAAATGAATCAAATGTTACAAATCAATCGGCCGTTCGAGCAATGCATGCATATGAGTCTTGTGGTGGATACCGTCGATAGCCGGAGCTGTGTTCTCATTGGCCGCAAACTACGGCACTCCCGGCCCCACAACTACACCACGCCCTATCGTGCCTGTGCGTTCTACAAGTATGACTGCGTTGCATATCCTGAGATTGAGTCACCCCAAGACATGTACATATAGGGATAACATCGCCACTCGTTCCAATTCCGCACCAGTATCATTTGACGATCTACGTCATATTTCAGCAAGACATCTTGACAATGGGTTCCATCACAGATAGCACCATGACCTTGCCCACCAGGCAAAAAGATGGTGTCAAGTTTGGCAAGGAATTGAGAGAAAAGGAATTCATGTTTGAGAAAGGCTACCTGAACCTCAATCATGGTGAGTGAGCTACCGCCAGAGCCATCCTGCGCCTACAACATATCTGCATCACATACCTGGGTAACTTCGACATACACTGATGAATCAATGCCGGATGTGCGACTCTCTCAGATCAGTTCCTAATATGAACCGCCAGGCTCCTTCGGCACCTACCCGCGCCCCATCCAAACCGTCCTTCGCTCATTCCAGGACGCCACAGAAGCGCGCCCCGACCACTTCATCCGCTACAAGTACCCAGCCTATCTGAATGCCTCCCGCGCCGCGGTCGCAGAACTCATCAAAGCACCTCTTAACACTGTGACTTTCGTTCCCAACGCCACTTTGGGCGTCAACACCGTCTTGCGCAACTTCCAGTACGAGGAGGGCGATCATATTTTGTACTTCGCTACTATCTACAAGGGGTGTCATTCCACGGTGGAATATATCTCTGAGACTACCCTGGCGCAGACGGCGAGGGTGGAGTACACGTACCCCGTTGAGGATGAGTGGTTGGTTGATGCGTTCAAGAAGAAGGTGGAGGAGGTTAAGAGCGCCGGGGGGAGGGTAAAGGTCGCGATCTTTGATACCGTGGTCAGTATGCCTGGCGTGCGTATGCCATTCGAGCGTTTACTCGAGGCATGTAAAGAGCTGGGGGTGATGAGTCTCTTGGACGCAGCGCATGGCATCGGGCATCTGGACCTGGATGTGAGCCAGCTGGACCCGGACTTCATGACAACAAACTGCCACAAGTAAGTCCCCCCCCGCTTTCATCCCCAGTGGAGCCACAGCCACAGCCACTAAACAAACAATAGATGGCTCCACGTCCCCCGCGGCTGTGCAGTCCTCTACGTCCCCCTCCGCAACCAACACCTCATCCGCTCCACCCTCCCCACATCCTGGGGCTTCAAGAACCTGTCCTCCGTGCCCAACACCGTCAACCCGAAAGGCGCGTTCGGCGGCGCCATTGATTCCGAGTACATTGGAAATTTCGAGTTCGTCGGCACGATCGACAGCGCGCCTTACCTCTGCGTTCCCAGCGCAATTGAATGGCGAAAAGCGCTCGGTGGCGAGAAGGTCATTACGGAGTACTGCACCAAGCTCGCTCAGGATGCTGGACAGCTTATTGCGAAAGCGCTGGGGACGGAGGTGCTGGACAACGAGACGAAGACGATGAGCCAGTGTTGTATGACGATGGTGCGGTTGCCGATTGAGTTTGAGACAGCGCGAAAGGCGGGCGAGAAGGTGGAGTTGGGCGAGGCCAAGGTGGGGCCGACGATGAATATCTGGTTGCAGAAGGTGATGGTGGATAAGTACAACACCTTTTTGCAGACTATGTTTTATGGCGGGGCGTGGTGGGCTAGGTTCAGTGGGCAGGTGTACTTGGAGCTGGAGGACTTTGAAAGCGCGGTGCCGGCTTTGAAGGATCTGTGCGAGAAGGCGAATAAGGGGGAGTGGACGGAGGTGCTTGAGATGAAGTGGTGATTGTTTTGTGGTAGAGTAGCGTGGATAGATGAGCAGGGCTTGAATGGATGCTTTGTGAATAGTTCAGGGCATGGAAACTTGACATACCGAATTTGCCTACAAAAGCCGCTTGCGGGAAGCGTACCAGAACTCCTCAGCTGTGAATAGCCACTTTCTGCTTCTGGGGGATACAATATAGAGCTTGTATAAAATAAAAGTAGTCACTTCAATGCGTAGTCATCTTCAAGGTAGTTTGATTCTCGAACACGATGCCAGTTGGCGCTGAAGCATTCCGTTCATGACCCGCCTGTCGCTTTATATACCTGATGGGCACTGCACGGAGTACACGATGGACATAGCCAACATGCGCTCTGCCGGGATGCTGGCTGTACGAGGAGCTTCGTTCACAGTAAACCTAGCAGTGGAACCGCTGCAATGATAACGAGAGGTGCTCTTTGTTGGCTTTAGAAGGCTGCACTTGGAACTCTCAATTGTAGTCAAGCTACCGTAGACCAGCTTCTTAGCTGCCAGTAGGAGCGTCCAGCTCAATGCACCGCGCAGCTCAAGTCTTGTTAGGAACTGCTGAGTGCCTCCACGGTTCTTAATAATTTTCATGTTGATATGCCACGCGACCTGTATGCGGCCGTGAAATTGGTGTGTAGACATGTCCAAAGTATTGACCGCGGAGACTGATCTGGATCAACATGGAAGTGGAGTGGTACATTGAGGTAAAACATCACATCGGGATGTAGAACATTTATGTGAAGTGTTGTGGGAATCTATTTCTATCTGCAACGAGATCGACCCGCAAAATGCGCGGGCTGTCAAAGCTAGTACCTCGCAAATTTTGGAATCCAAACGCCAGCCATGACCACTGCTACCCTCATTATCATAGGCAAACTCTAAGCCTGGTATGCATGCGTAACAGTCATGAAGAACAAAGAAAGACTTTTGCAAGGGCGATACGTTTAGTCGTCCTCGTCGGAGAAGACCTCCTCGCCACGCTTGCGGCGGGCCATACGGTCCTTCTTCTGTAATGGTTGTTAGCTCAGAATGATCACTGTGGTCTTGGTTACGGTTACGAACCTTCTTGCGCATCTCGGCGGATGTGAGCTTCTTCTTCTTCTCGGTGGCGGCCTGGGATTAAGTCAGCGACGAAATTCATTAAAAGTCGAGCGTTTTCCCATACGATCTTGTTGCCCATAGCGTCGAACTGTGATGATGTTAGCATGTGTTCTTGAAGCTGTGAGTAGGTAGACTGACCTTCTCCTCCTCATCACCCTTCTCGGTGAGACGGGGACCGGCACCCTGGCCCTGGACCCAGTTGTGGCCGGAAGGAGTCATCTTGCCGTCCATGACAGCCCAGACTTCCTCAGTCAAGTCCTTGGTGAACTCGGCAGAGTGAGTGATGATGATAACACCACCCTCGAAGGACTTGATGGCCTTGGACAAGGCACCGAGAGAGTCACGGTCGAGGTAGTTAGTAGGCTCGTCAAGGACGATCAAGTGAGGACGCTGCCACGAGCAAGCGGCAAGGACGACCTTGACACGCTGACCACCGGACAGACCACGCATACGCGAGTGAGAAACAAGCTCAGCGTCGAGACCGAAGTTGGCGCAGTGAGACTCAATCTCCTTACGGACGAGAGGACGGAACTGACCAGAGGCGAGAGCCTCCTTCTGATCGACCTCAGCGACCATCTTGGCGTGGGAAGCCATGATCTCGGTACGGGGGATCCAGGCGTTGTCAGCAGACATCATGGGTGTCCACTTCTCGTTCTTCATGCCGACGTTCTCACCGAGAGCGAAGGAGCACTCGTACTCGTAGGAGTTCTTGAACTTCCTGCGGGAGTTGATACCAATGACACGACGCTGGGTACCCTCGATCTTGTAGATCTTGTCCATGGCCTTCTCGTCCTCCTCGGTGACGATCTTGTTGGCACGGTCCATGGTCTCACGGTCCTCACCGGTCTGGAAACGCCACTGAATGTACTCGGAAGGAGTGCTGTCGAGGTGGTGATCGATGTGAGCGAAAGCGTGCTGCTTGATGTAGGCAATACGGATGTTCTCGTGGTGGTAGATCTCACCGGAGGTGGGGACAAGCTCACCAGTCAAGACGTTGACGAGGGTGGACTTTCCGGCACCGTTGGGACCGATGACAGCAATACGGGAGCTGAGCGAGCACTGGAAGGTGATGTCCGAGATCTGGGGCTTGGCGGTGCCCTCGTACTGGAAGCTCATGTTGGTGGCACGGAGGATAGCCTTGGCCTTGGTCTTGACACCCTCAAGGAAACCGGGCTCGGGGAACTTGAACTCGAGGTCCGAAGCGCTGAGCTCGTGGTAAGAGCGGGCGGAAGGCACACGCTTGACGAACTCATCAAGGTTACCCTTGTAACGCTTGAGCTTGAAGCGCTCGTAGTGGACAACGTGCTGGATGACGTTGTTCAAGAACTTGCTGTCGTGGGAAATGACAATGGATGTGCAAGGGGAGCTGGTGAGGTAGTCCTCGAGCCACTTAACGTTCTTGACGTCCAAGTGGTTGGTGGGCTCGTCGAGGAGCAGAATATCGGGCTTCTCGAAGACAGCACGGGCAAGCGCAAGCTTCATCTTCCAACCACCAGAGAGGGCGGTAATAGGACCGCTAATCTGCTCCTGGGTGAAGTTGAAGTCACGGAGGGTGGCCTCGATGCTCTCCTGGTCGTCCTGAATACCGACATCGCGGAGCTTCTTGACGGTCCAGCCAATGACAGTCATCTCAGTATCGGCAGAGTCCAAGTCGTGCTCGACGTAGACGGTCTTGACCTCGTTCTGCTTGGGGAAACCCTCGACCTGCTCGTTGTTGATGGCGCGCATGAGGGTAGTCTTACCGGAACCGTTGGGTCCGAGAAGACCGTAACGCTGACCACGCTTCAGACGAAGGTGAGTCTGGTTAAGCAGGATCTTAGCACCGTAGGCCAAGTTGAATGTGCAGTTGCAGAGGTCCTCGCCCTCCTCCTCATCGGGCTCGGGAACGTCCTCAGCAGCAGAGGCGGGGAGAGACCTCTTGCGGAGGTTCTCAGTGATGTCCTTGGACTCCTCATCGCCAACGAGGACGGCAACGAAAGGACCGGCGTTGGCCAACCAGTTAAGGGGCTCGTAGTCCTTCTCGTCGATGAGCTGACCACCGATAGCACCGATGTACTCAACGACGGGGGTGAACTTGTCGTCAAGCTTGTACTTGGAGGGAAGGACGGCCTTCAGGTTGCCAGCAATGGTGGCAATGTCACCGTACCTCTCAAGCTCGGGGATCTTGCCATCCTTGACGGCACCGACACGGATGAGGGTGTCGAGACCCTGGCGGGTCTTCTCACGAGCCTCGGGATCAGCGAGGTTGTCATAGTTCTTCTCGAGAGCAGGCATGAGCTTGGGCAAGAAAGCGGCGACAATCTGGGGGTCCTCGACAAGCTTGCACATGTTGTCGATGATGACGGCGGTCTTACGCTTGATGGCAGTCTCGCGCTCGACGAGACCACGCTCAAGAAGGGGGACCATGATAGCCAGAGTAGGCTCGTGGACGTCAGTGACGAAAGTGGTAGCACCGAGCAAGTGGACGGTCTCAGGGACGTTCTCAGGCTTGGAGATACACTTGATGAGCTCGGGAATGAAGCGCTCGATATCCTTGTTGGAGATCAAGGAGCAGAGCTTCTCCATGGTGGCGTAGGCAGCCTTCTTGACCTCAGCCTTGGTGTCCCACATGGCACCAGAGATGACGGGGATCAAGTCAGGGACGCGGAAAGCCATCTGAGCGGGGGCAGAGGCGGTGAGGAGCTCAATGCACTTGAGGTCGGTCATCTTCTCGGGCCACTTCTGGGCGGTCTCGAGAGAGTGTGAGAGGTGGGGGATGATGGCCTTGACGGCGTTAGCATTGGCAGCAGTGACGATGGCCTCGGCGGCGGTCTGGGCAGCGACCTTGACGCCGGACATCTTGTCACCGACGGCAGCGAGGACGTTGGGCAGGAGGGCGACGAGGTAGGGCTCGACAGAGGCGGAAACCTGGGCGTGCTGGGCGATAGCACGAATGGCATCGAGAGCGCGCTCACGGGCAACGGCATCCTTCTTGTTGCTGAGCTGCTTCTTCAGGAGCTCAACAGCCCTGGACAGGTGTTAGTCTTGCGGCTCTTGCAGTCAATAGCAGGAGGGTTGAGCGTACTTGGTAGGGGCATCAGCCTCCTCGATGTCACCGTTGATGAAGGTGGCGATCGAGGCAGCAGAAGAGTTGATCTCATCCTGCGCCTTGGAGACGGTAAGCTTGCTGAGAAGCTCCTCAAGGACCTTGACGGCCTTGGAGTTCTCAGACTTAACAGCCTGGGCGTCGTGGAGGGCTGCGGGCGCCATGTTGAGAGAATGTGTGGTGTTGGAGGGGAGGTGGGAAAAAAGGCGGCGGGCCTCTTTATAGCGCGGTTGCGGGGCCTAAGCAAAAACCTTTCGGTGTAGAGATAGACGAAACGTCTACCAGGGTATCAAAAAAATCGCACAACGCGAGAAAGATGAATAAACAGCTCTCGAGGTAGCTGATATCGCACAGGAAACTTTTTTTTGGTGGCCCTGAGAGTGAGGGTGTGAGCTGGGAGAGCACCGCTGCGACCCCTCCACCTTCTTTAAATTCTACCACAAGCACCAACAGTATCGTAGTGGGCCCCCGAAGCGATAAAAAATCTTCGGGTCCGTGCACGCTCCGGGCGAGGTTCGCCCATACTCTGCTTGGGCGCGCCAATCACAAGCCGGCAGATTGCTCGCAGATTTCTCGTTGCCCCAGCGTCCCCGTTGTAGTGCTTGCCACCTGGTAATGGGGCTCGTTCTGTTGTTTCGAGGCACGAGCGAGGCCACCTTGCAAACATGCTGGAGCGGGCATGTCTCTGTGTGGCAACATGAAAGTACTGCATGTGCGCTCACCGCCTTCCTGGGAACTAGCCGCGACGTTCCAACCCAACAAACCGAGGGTCGCGCATTATGCAGCGTCAGGGTCCTATAACAACGCCAGCAGAGTCCCTTGCGTTGCTGCAAAGTCACTCCGCGGGTATTTACGCTCTTCGTGCTTGTTCCGGTGCAGAACCAGGCTTGACCAATAAAATGTATGGACTCGTAGCCTTTGATTGCAAGAGAGAGCATCTGTCCAAAAGATTTCTTTACGTAGGTGGCAGAATGTCTCCAGAGCCCCATGTAGCCTCGCGCTACGGCCATAAGCGGAGCGGAGGTCTCAAAGGGCTCTTTCTTCACCACGTTCCCATTCGTGCAAAACCAATTCGCCACGAAGATGGTACTCTTTGCCGAGTCTTCAACCGGAGCCACGGTCATGTCGCTCTAAATCGGGGGACGGTGTGAGGCCTGGCCAATCTCGATCGCGGCTATTCCTTTCTTTCTTTGCCCAAGGATCCTCTTTTAGCTTTGGCAGCTACGGTAAGCGGTCGCCGAAATTTTGTTCCTACACCCTTCTAGCGCGGCTTCGATATGACGCCAGGTGATCGAGCAGTCCCACGCTGAAGACCAACCTCATTCTGAGCTGCGGCAGGTTCAACTTGAATTTTAGTGTGCGCTTATTGTCTGTCCTGCGTTCCTTCTCTGAGCTGCGTGATAAAGGTACTCTGTGCCGTCGCTCACAAGCCCATACCACAGCCTGGCCTGTCGTCGTGACACAGGGCGCTGAGGAGCATGTTCTTCAGCAGTCCTGTTATCGATACCCCAGGATGTCTCCACACTATGTTCTCCACAATGCGCTTGCACCGATTGGTCCTGTGTGGCTTGCCTGAGATTGTCCTACACGACAAGAACTAGAGATATCTTCAACACGAGCATTAAAATGCAGCGACATGAAATCATCCAAAGTTGAGACCCTCTTGAAGTAGCGATCGAACTCCACCGGGACATTGCATGCAATTTGATGGAGAGAGGGAGGTTTGTCACAGTTGGACTTCTTCTGAGATGGAGACCCATGTACACCACGCTGTCAAGACGGTGGGTAAGTTTACATTCTGACTCTGTCGCTACTTTACGGCTAGCCGCCTTCAGTACTGGCTGACTTTACTGTCGATTAGGAAGGTGATCCTGAAGAGCGATGGAATTTTAATAAGATCAAGACATGTGCTTCAGATGGTGGTGCAGTTGCCAAGACGGGCCGTGCCATGGTGTTATGAGGCCCCCAGCACTCCCCAATGTCTCCTCATTTCTGCACATTGATTGGCTTCTTGATCGTAGGATCCAACAATTATTCAACTGTTCTTTGCAGATAATCTATCCCCTAATCTCGCATCGATACACAACCTTCACTTTCGTTCATACCACTTTAACAGTATGGCTACTACGCACGACCTGGACAATATATTTGGCTATATGCCTTTTGATCACTTCCTCATAGTATGGCCAAATAACCCTCGACTAATTTAGTGGGCTATCCAATTTGACCAATATTTGCTGATATTGCCAAAGGACAAGTGGAGTCCCGAATCGCTTTTCGATCAAAATGAGCAAGAACGAATTCTTGTGAAAGCATGGATTGGCCTTGGTAGACAAGGCCGTTCGGTAGGATGTCCTCATTTACCTTACGATTGTCTGGCACGTCAGCCTGCTGATGTAATTTTCATCAGCCCTACATTGAACGGTGCAGGGAGGATGGACAAATTCCTGTTCCTGACCACATTCCGAATGATCTGTTGGCATTTGAAAAGCGAAGAGAAGTAGATCCGGATGAATGGGGTGATGCTAGTGCCATCTGGATTCGGACATGGTATGGGAATCAATTGGGAGGGAGAGATCATCCGCCTGAAGAGGTAGTCATTCGTGCAACTGCCGACGCTGAGTATGAACGTCTGTGGCAGAAAGCTCTGTGGCCTCCGGAAATGCACGGATTCGATGACCACATGTTTGGCCCGCATATCTTTGATGACGATGCTGCTGCTTACGGTGTGTCGGTACGAGATGCCGATGACGAGGTGGAACTCATGGACCAGATACCGTCGTTTATTCTCAATGCTCTGGTACGATGCCCCGACGCGATGGAAGGGGTCCATCGACGAGACGCAGAAGAGGATTGGGAACAGAAGTGGTCACAAGCGTTGCTCGTGGTGGTCGCTGATGGCGAAGCATGTAAAGATGGGTGGGTGCTGTTGATAGCCATCAACGATAGGGGCCAGGTATTGCACAACCGCGTCAGATGCAAGGCTTCTGCTGTAGGATGCCAGGTAGCCTTTTGGAGGGATGACGGTGAGCCGCTAGACATTGAGGGCAGGAGAGATAACGTGATGGACTATTTGGATCCCAACCAGTCAGGTAATGGCTGGGATGATGGTTGAAAGCATACTGTAACTTATCAACTTTAACGAAACACTTGGCACTTTTGCAGTAATCGAGAATCATGGAGCAAGAACTAGGAGAACAGGCAAGGTGCGAAGTCATCTTTGACAACTATGCATTAACTCAGATTTGGCCGATCACAATTGAAGCAATCCGATGGAAACAGCTTTCCACAGTTCGTCGAGCATCTCACTGAACCATTGAATGATTGTGATTGATAGGGTCTGGTGTTAATCGCATCGCGTTTTGCATGATTTCGAAGCTTTACGAGCAGCATGTTGAGCTCTGTCAAATCGCATCTTATGCTACAAAATTCTTTTCCAATATCTGTTACGCTTGTGTAAAGCCTCACATATTGTCACGAGCGACGGATCGAGACTGCCTCGATCGTAATAAGGAAGACATTGTGTCTCTACGAGACGCTAAGCTCGAACAGGCAATAGGATGCCTAATCATCTCGTATCGACGCCTTCATCATCACACGCGCAGTGGCGCTAACGATAGCTAAAAGTACTCTGTGTGACGCGCCATCGCTATTTACCTCATACATCACAACGATACCTGCAACGACTTTCCTACCGTCACCATGTTTCGCGCGATTGCTGAGGGCAATTGGCGGAAACCCCTCGATCTCACCATTCCTAGCACTTGGGAGGGAGAATTGAAGGTACCTTTCCCGACATTTGTTCGTAACAAAGATTGGACGGTGTCGGAAACTGTGTTTCCCCAATATACAAGATTACCGGCGGAGCTGCAGCTCCGGATTCTTCAACTTTGTGATCAGCCGAGCTTGTTTGAGCTCATGCATACATCGCGCCACATCCGTGCCGAGGCCCAGAAATTGTTCTTCTCAGAGCCAAATACCTGGTATCGCGTTGAAGCAGATTGGTTGCTCGCAGGCGGTCATGCTGGTGAAACCATACACGACATGAGCTTCTTGGCTTGTGCAAAGCAGGTCTATGTTGAGTTCGACTGGATGACAGAGAGAACCTGGATGGATGAAGAAAGTCTTGAGCATTGGGTGGGTACGGAGGAAGAAGCGCTAGCTACAGGGTATGGGGGAACGGACGAGCGAATGCAGAACTTTTGGCGGACTGTGCAGCGGTGCCTGCCACAGGTGAACCATATTGTTGTCGGCGATGATCACGATCGTTCTGACTATCATGACGGACAGCTACCAACTGGTCTCTACAGAAAAGTGGGTGAGATGTGTCCTCGAGAGATTAGAGTATCCGTCGATTTACTCCGCGGCGATGGTTCAACGAATAACCGATTGAAGCGGGCCATGTGGCAATTGGCCATCGCTCAAGGAGCTGTATCAACCAAAGCCTCCCAAGCATGGAAATCTTGCCAGAGACTGACTCAGCCGAACGTCGTCCCGCCTAAGAAACCTTTTCACGGCCCTGTTGGGAGATTTCTGGAATACGACACCCTTAGTAAAGACATCCAGGAGCAGAAGCGAGCAATCCGCGTCCACCGCATCATAGCAGTGGAGAGACTGCATTTCAATTGGACCCATAAGTCTTTTACTTGCGCAAGTTCCGGCTGTCATCTCCAATTTCAACAGCCCGAGGAATACACCACACATGTTATTCCAACGAAACACGACAAACGACTAAATGAAAAGCAGGAACTGCCTGAATATCTCGAAAGGCTATTCACTCGAAACGACGAGAGACTAGATGAGCTGGCCAGATTGAGGGTCGAAAAGGAACGAAGCCTCATTGCCTGGTGGGGCCAGAAGGGATCTGCACAGCGCTATGATGCAGTAAAGGAGTCCCTGCACCAGCTGGAGTATGACCCGTTGTATGCGCAGGACAAGCCTGTCTCTGAACATAAAGTAATACAGCAGATGTCTTACCTTGACAAGATTATTTGCAAGATTATGGAGGACGAGGCCTGGTCAGAACCTGTGCGCTGCTTTGGTTGGCACCGCTGGCCAGTTTGATATGTTTTGAAAGCTAGAGCCTGCTACTACCAATATCGCCATACAAGAGACACATGTAAGACTTGCGTATGTCCCTATAGCTAGAATGACGTAGCAGTCCAACTAGAATCCAAGGAATAACCCTATACACGACTACCCCAACCAGCAAGACAAGTGAGTAGACCTGGTTGCAAGCTGCAGCCCCATCCTGCTCTCCACCCCTACTTATTCAGCTCTTTCGTAATCTGATTTTCCGATATGCCAATGAGTGCGTCCAGATACACTATCTCCTGGCCCAATCTAGCAGCCTGTGCCACCAAATCATTCCTCTCGGTCATGCGCGCAGCTCGGATCTCAGCCAGCCGTCTCACCTCCGCCTCCAGCTCACGTACAGCTCGGAGTTTCTTCTCTGACTGGTGATCGAGTAGGTCTAGTCTATTGTCGACTTCGCGATTGCTCAACGGAATAGAGGCACGAGCAATATTATGACCACGATAGCGGGGCATGGTATGAATGCAAATGGTTGCTGGTTCTTTATGGGAGTGATCTTGTGTGCAAATGTAGTCGACACATAGATGGAATGGGCATTGTGGAGCTTTTATAGGGTTATTCAAGAGAAGGTTGTGACGGGTGAATAAGGTGGTGCGTTGGCATGATGAGCTGTGACGAACTGGAGTTCCATGGAGTGCGAGTTTGAGTGTGAGTCAGCTCATAGGAGATCTTGGGTAACCCTGTGGGCAAAGACTACTCTGTTCCGAGTAAACGGATGAAGACTAAGGGTTGCTGGTGATCGAATGACAATTAAACGTTGCTCTCACTTATAAATTCTGCTCAAGTAAAGATAATGCCGCCGTCGATGACGATCGTCTGACCTGTCATATAGTCACTGTCCTTGCTGGACAAGAAACTTACTGTGTTAGCCACATCTTCAGGTACACTTGTCCTGCCCAGTGCGATGAGCTCGTCAGTGTACTTCTTGATTGTATCACCCTTCTTTGCTCCGGTCTTCTCCCCTAGTTTCTCATCAATGAGATCCCACATTGCAGTGCCAACAATACCGGGCGCGTATGCGTTGACAGTGATCTTGTGCTCGGCCATCTCCATCGCAAAAGCTTGAGTCATGCCTCTCACTGCCCACTTCGATGCGCTGTAATGCGAAAGTAGAGGAAATGGTTTGAAGGCAACAATGGATGCTGCGCCCAAGAGCTTGCCGCCGGAGCCTTGTGAGATCATCTGCTCAGCGGCAGCCTTGTAGCAGTTGAAGACACCGTAGACTAGAGGGCCGCGTCAGTAGCGGGCAATGCTGGTGGCGTCGAAAACTTGCCATTGACCTCGAACATCCTTTTGAAGTCTTGCTCATTTAGCTCCAACAGTCCCTTCACCTGCGCAATACCTGCATTGGCCACCATTGTATTCAAAGGACCTAGCTCTGAAGCAGAGGCCTTTACCAACTCTTGCACTTCTTGCAGATTAGACACATCTGCCGTGAATGCGAATGCCTTTCGACCGAGGCCTTTAATTTGATTGACCACGTCGTCACAGCCGGCTTTGTTCGCCACGACGTCGTTGATGCACACGTCATAGCCGTCGTTTGCGAGACGCAGAGCTATGGCTTTACCGCTAGATGCTGTCAGCCGACTTCTCAGGTCTGTTTAACCACTGTTGATTCACATTCCACGCGAAGATCCTGTCACAATTGCTGTCCTGGACCCTGTCGCTGATGTAGCATAGTTGCGTGCCCATCGCGGCGCCTGGTTCGCGATATGAGCTGTGGTGGTATAATTGAGCGCGGCCTGCCAAGTCGCTCTTGCTGGCAGACGAATGGACATGTTAGGCAGAGAAAGCAGTGGAGACAAGTCTCAATCCAGAATGTGCTATTACTTTGCACCGAGCTTGGTTAATAAGGATCCGTGAATTCAAGACGCGCACGAGACAATTGGTAGCATTTGTACTTTGACCAGAAGCTAAGGACAGCTCTTTCCCGGCCATGCGGAGGTCGCGTGTACCCCTCTCGCATATTCGAATCGGCAGCGTTCCATGAAGCTCAGGCGTCGGGGTACAATAACCCGGCCAATACCATGACTTGAGTGAGTAGACTTAGTGGTACCAACTGACACGTTCGTGTCGACTACAGTGCACAACGGTTCCGTTCCGCAAATAGCGCAGCCAATTTGGCCCACAACGTTGGTGTTCAGGCCGAATGGAGCTGGCGGCGGGAACAAGAGTGAGGAGAAGTTGAGAGCTTGCGGCGAAGCGGAGGTCCACGGTCTTTCCCGTTTTGGACTAGTCTAGTTCTCGCAAACAGTCGCGCGCTGCAGGTGCAGCCCGCGGGCATCAACAACCAAACAACTTTGAAGGGCAAACGTCGTCCGCCACGTGCTCGACAAGATGTCTCGACAAAGTATGGCGCCGAATCGTAACTTGTCTTTGACAGAAGAGCTGGAGAAATTAGAGCAGTCAATTACTCTCACCCTCCAAGGTAAACAATCCCAGCAATACCCCTCCAGCCCAACTAAACAAGAGCAGAGATCGACCACAACTTCAGTCGGGCACATCGAATTGTGACTACAGGCATTCTACCAATTGTGGAGCAGTATGGAAAACATTCTGAGGCTGTCTGGGAAGGCTCAAAAGTGCGCAACCCCCGCCCACCGATGCAAACAAAATACTGACTTCCCACCAGTTCTGGAAGCAGTTCTTCGAAGCCAGCGCAAACGTGTCGCTATCCGGATACGAGGCTCCACAGGACGATTCCATCGCGCAAGACGATTCGCAACAAGAAGAGACCTACGAGGATGAAGAGACGATGACTGGAGATGCGACCAGAGAAGGAGCCACTACGCCGCAGCGGCCAGCTTCCTCACAAGATGGCATGGATGAGACCATGACGCTCGACTCGCCGTCCATGGGACACAGTACACCTGGCATGCCTCATTCTCTGAGGAAAGGAAGGCATGGCGATGGCGACGAGCTCGATGCTGACGAGGAGGCACCGCAATTTGCTGGCCTTTCTTCGCCATACGAAACCCTTCGACAGGAGCTGGATGGTGGGCCTTCAGCTTCTAGAACGCCAAAATTCGAGCCGGTCACCCCTGGAAAGTCACAGGCGCTCCCAGACATGATGGGCTTTGACTCTTCCCCCTTCGTTCAACCCACGACAACGAAGAAGTTGCAATTCAATCAGGACCCACTCATGCACCGCGTCTTGGACAAGACATTCCGCGTGCAGGCTACACCACTCATAAGTCCCAGGAAATACAAGCCAACGGGCGCTTTCACACCGGGAACCGCACACCGTGTTGCGCCCACGCCTCGTGAGACTACTGCTACCTCAAGAATGCCTAAGTGGGACGATTCGTCCCCCCCTTCGTCGCCTGCACCACAGCTGCGTGCTGACATCTTCTCGCCCATGAAGACACCTCGCACACCGGGTGTGAGTGTGCAAACACCGGCGAAGGGCAAGACGCCCATGAGCATGGGGAGGAATGACGACTATGTCGACTACAGCGACGACGATGAGCTTGACTTCAGTCCACCGAAGACAATCCAGTTTCACATCCCACAAACAAAGTTGTTGCAAACACCAGGTAAACTTCCACTATTAGCTCATAAGGAATGCGCTAACAGTTATGAAGCTCGAGAAGCCAGCAGGCGCATTGTCGACGATCTACTGATGACAGCTGGAGGCGATTTTACAGACACAACAGGTGGGATGGAGGACGACAGCCCAAGCGTAGTTAGGCGACAGGTCGATTTGGACGACAGTTTTTGAGCTGAGGAGAATTGTTATGCGGATACTTCTGTTGCCGTTGTCCTATAGAATAAGATACCCACGATGCCGCAATTCTGGTTGGCAGAAAATCAAGGCAGTTTTCGCATCACAAGTACAGCACCTTTCCAACTCCGAGTAGCCACTTGGCACAATGCAAGATACCGGAGGCCTTCAAGCTGATTGGAGCAGACTTCCCAAAAGTTATAGCTTTCAAGATGGCTACGCACTTAATTGGTCACCTGTCCCTGGTGCTCTCTCTTAGTTGAATCCTTCAAAATTGTCAAGTGGCCACTCGGCGCTGACAAGGTGCTGTAAAAGTCGAAGATGATGGTCTTACCGAACAGCTGGCATGTGATGATCTGTGATTCTCCACTGGCGCTAGCGGGAGCTATTGGCTGGGGACCTGCGGCAGCTCCATCGTCATCCCCAGTAATTCTAAATCCACGCGGCTCTCGAGGAGCCAGATGTCCTTCCCTTTTTAGATACACACAGTCACTCTTTCACATCATGCCCAAAGCAAAACGACCACCGACATCAGGGTACGCTCGAATAGCGCAGGCCGAGGAGGAAGAGGATTCAGACGCTGCGTCTGAGGATGGCTTTCACCAGGAATCCATATCCAATGCGCAATATGCTCCTATCCAGCCCTCACGGAGCTCACGCATGCGAATGCCGGGCGATTCGGCCCCAGGGTCACCGAATGCACGTCGATCATCCAACGGGCGCAGGCATCGATCGAATTCGGGAGTCGACATCAAAGCTATAAATGCGCGGTTTGAACGATGGGCGGATGAGATTGCACAGAAGTTCAAGTTTAAGAAGCAGAGGGAAGGGCCAGACGACGAGCAGCTCGAGATCCACCATTCTGTCTTCCAGGCGCCCGACGGCGTGCGGCCAGCAACAGCAGAGTCGCTGCAATTCGATTACGACGCAGCTGGCTCGCCAGAGCGCATGACCAAGTTACAATTCGATGACATAGTGGAGAGCGTACGAACGGCGATCGAGATGGGTGTGCACCCAAAGCTCATCACGCAAGGCAGCTCAGGCAGCTACTTTGCGCGCAATACGCAGGGCAAGGTTGTGGGTGTCTTCAAGCCCAAGGACGAAGAGCCGTACGCGTCGCGCAATCCAAAGTGGACGAAGTGGATACATCGCAACCTGTTCCCTTTCTTCTTTGGGCGCGCATGTCTCATCCCAAACTTGAGTTACATCTCCGAAGCAGCCGCGTACGTCCTCGACACCCAACTCCGAACAAACATTGTGCCGTACACAGACATCGTCGACCTCTCCTCCAAGTCGTTCTACTACGACTTTTGGGAGAGACGCGCATTCTACAGGAAAGGGAAGCCATTTCCGGAAAAGCCTGGTAGTTTCCAGGTTTTCTTGAAAGGCTTCAAGGATGCGAATATCTTCCTGAAGGAGAATCCTTGGCCAGACCAGCATGCTTCGGTGAGCGCTGCATCTCGACGTAAGAAGCGAAGATGGGCTGAAGACTGTCGACCGAGCGGACCGCAGTCCGATAACGAGGACGACGAGGACCGCCCAGGCTCGCCGGACAACCAGCGGCGGCGAGGATTCTGGACACCTGCACTACAACAGTCTCTGAGGGAGCAACTAGAGAAGCTCGTCATTCTAGACTACATCATGCGCAACACAGACAGAGGGTTGGATAACTGGATGATCAAGATCGACCAGAAGACCCAGGAAGCTACTATAATTGCAGAACCGCCAAAACTTGACGACGAGGAAGACGGCGACGACGAACCAAGCCAATACACCCGGCAATCAATGTCAGAACTGGATCCTTACGGACGTAGGGAGCCTATGAGGGCATCCAGTCGCTCCAATACACCAAGGCAGAGTGGTCCCATGCCAGAGATCACACTCGGTGCCATCGACAATAGTTTGTCCTGGCCCTGGAAGCACCCTGATGCTGTAAGTCATCCGTTCTTCTTACAAATACCCACCTACTGACCTGGCTGCAGTGGCGGAGCTATCCATTCGGCTGGCTATTCCTCCCCGTCTCGCTCATCGGTCAACCTTTCTCAGAGGCTACTCGCAAACACTTCCTCCCACTTCTCACCTCAAAGCAATGGTGGAGCGACACACAGGCGGCACTCAGAAAATGCTTCTCTCGCGATGCCGACTTCAAGGAGCGCATGTATGCAAAGCAGATGGCGGTCATGAAGGGACAAGCTTGGAACGTCGTGGAGACACTGAAGACGCCGGATCATGGGCCATTAGAGCTTACGAGACGCGCACGTGTGTGCGTCTGGGATGACATCGTCGAAGTGCCTATCGCTGTGCCATTGCGTGCGCCTTCGGCAGAGATGCGGCTGAAGCAACACTCAAGCCGTCATAAGAGGCTAGACGAGGAGCAAGAGGAAATGGACATCACTGCCCTCCAAACACCGCCGCAGAAACCGCAGCCCGATCTTCTGATGAACTCCCCACCTCTCGATTCGGCACATGAGAACCGCTTCAACCTTACTCGCGATTCATCATCATTCGACACGCGGCGCCCTGATCGAACCAACAATACCAATGGCCCCATGTCGCCCGCTACTGTCAACGACATGCCATGGGCTAGTCAAAATGTATCTGAAGCGAACGGGCGGCCGGCACACCGTTCGCGCATGAGTTATGACCACCCTCGCCGAGATAGCAGTAAACGACATCGCCGCTTTTCTCTAAATATCCACAGAGACGATTATGACGAAGACGAGGGTGACTTGGGATACGCGGCAAATGAGGATATGGAGGGCAATCGTAAAAAGGTCATCGTGGAACGTCTGGAGATGGTAAAGGGCAGAAACCCAGTATTCACCTGGTGTTGATGAGTTTCGCGTTGGTACCTGATGAGATGATGTGGACCTAGGAAGGATGGGGGCGTTTTGCATAGCCGGTGTTGGATTGGGCGTTTTGCATGATGGCGTTGGGCGGATGCAACCTTGTAGCAACATCATACATTCGCGTAGTAACACATATATTTCGCGGCAATGGTTAACCCGCGGCGCGATCATGAATTACGATAACACTTTCTCCGCCATGTCGGACTATTGCCAATTTAGTGATGTTTCGGGCAGAATATGGCGCATCATCAGCGCCCGGGAGGTCTGAAAGGCTTGTAAGTCATGTGGTCATTCTGGCACCTGGCAGGCAGACGGTGGGTCCGAGTGTGGCTAGTGCCATCTTCAACAGAACGCGAGAGTCGACTACATCGCGAACTTCTTATCAATGTTTGCTGCAGTGCGCGCATTTCCCGTCTGAAATGCATTTGTGAGCGGTGCGTCTCTTGACCTACGACTTCTGGACCGCGACATGACAATCAGGAGCCCACTGCCTCACCTTCCACTTTCACTTTCTCGGCCGCCCGATCTGAGTGGCGCGTGACCTTGTACCTCAACCGCGTCGACGCCAGGGATTTGCACGCAACGGTCGTTGTTCTGACTTCAGAAAAGCGTTTTTCCCACCGAGTCTCCTGTTTGTTAGTCTGAAAGATCCCCTTTTAGAACTGGCTTGCTGCGGCGACGGCGACTTTTCTACCATACTGGTGTTGAATGCGCTGTGCCAGCGAGCATCCAAGCATCGAAATAAGAGAGTGGTAGTCAGATCGGCTGAAGTCTGCGGGAGCTATCTCACCTGTAACAACACCTGTGCTTGCGCCTGTACACTATGAATCCTGCTCTTTTACTTGACCCTCGCGGGGCGCGCAAGAAAGGTAAACTCTTCGTCCTCTTTATTTCTATCAACTTCCGCCCTTCAATCTCTTTTTGTCTGAGACATAGTCTTCTTATTGGCCGTCATGGACCTCAACGATATCGATTTGGACATGGGCGAGTCGCTCTATGGGGCTGATTCGAGCATGTCGACATTGGCTGTTCAGCAATGGGTTGACGAATCGTGTGAGGGTCACCCAATCGATCCGACAGCTTGCAACCTGCCGCCTGAACTAAAACCTCCCGACATCAAGCTAACAACGCATCCTCCAGGCGAACAAGCTGCGCAACCAAGTCAGGCAACGACGACCCCGCGCTTTGACCCTGCTGCACTTCTCAACCCGAAGTCAGCGGCCAAGCGACCAGCGTCCTCATCAGAGCCCAGCGCGAGCACCCGCTCTGAGACCGCCAGCGCAGGCAGTCAAGTTTCACTTGTAGAACGCCTGCACAACGTCCACGAGCGTGCCGCATCCCCAGCAAAACGAGTGAAGACGACCGAAGAGCAACGTAAAAAGAAACCTTCGAACGGTTCTCAGTTTGGAGGCAGCGGCTCCCTTGACCTGAGTAAGAGCAACGGCAGTACTCCTGTTCCTCAACCGGCCACATACGATCTAACAATGAGTATGCACATAGCACTCCACACAGAGCCATAGACTAATGATGTCAGGTGACGACGAGGAAGACGAAGTCAAAGTTGTTCAGGACAACATGTCAGAGCTGATCTGTGTCGGCAAACTCGAACAGACATATGTTATGGCGCATTGTGTTCCCTATCCGGACCCCAAGAAATACAACGGAAACTACGGGGCGTTTGGCAGAATCAGAGTGAGCTTTCGGAGAGCACCTGGTGCACGCAACGACCTTACCATCCACGTCGTAGACCCAACAGGCAGAGAGTTCGGCAAGGTCGACAGCAAGACCGCAAACGCCATTGTCGCGTTGATGGATGGTTCCGTTGCCAATGGCCTTAACTGGGTTGCTTGGACAGATCCGAGGAAAAAGACCAGCGGTGAGCCTACGACCCCTGGCGCCCAACATCACGCCCTTATTTCCATGACGCTACAGTTATACTGTCCACGCAAGCATGCTCATACCATCGGCAAGTATCTAAAGAGCAGGAATGCTCGCTTGACCAGACCTTTGTTCGAGCTTGAGAGGTTCGACTACTTCAATCCACAAACACAAGAGGCTGCCTCAAAGAACCAGACCCAATATCCAACCCTCGGCCACACGATGCATGCAGGACATGCTACAACCTCCGCCACGGTCAACTATGTGTTGCGCAGTGTTGATGAGATCCGTGACGATGTCCAGAATGTCTTTGATTCTGTCGTTGGCAGCTCAGAGGAAGTGGCAATGCGGGAGCCGTCATCACACATCAAGACCGAGCTCTATCCCCACCAAAAGCAAGCGCTTCATTTCATGTGGAAGCGAGAGCAGGATCATACTGGCGAAGAAGCCGACAAGAGTGACCCGCTATGGAAGCCACAGTATCTCGACAATGGCCGCAAGGTTTTCGTGCACATCATCACTGGCGAGAGGAAGGAAGAGAAGGACCAGCCATGTCGCGGCGGTATACTTGCAGATGAAATGGGTCTGGGAAAGACGCTCAGCGTTCTGTCTCTTGTAGCTGACGCTTCTTCAACAAAGGATGCTGCCGACTTCACGCAGAAGAAGCCGCCACGGCTGGAAGGAAACGGTATCCAGCCGACCATAAACAGTCGGGCTACTCTTCTTGTGTGTCCGCTTAGCACAATGACAAACTGGAAGGAACAGCTCAAAGACCACTTCCCTGCGGGCAGTGCGCTCAAATGGATACGATATCACGGCAGTGAGCGGTTCGATATCGGACCGCAAGAATTGGCAGACAACGACATCGTAATCACCACCTACCATATCGTCGCCAAAGATATTCTCGACAAGCGTCGTGCGCTGCCTCATATCAACTGGTTTCGTATTGTACTTGATGAAGCACACACTATTCGTAATCCGACTGCGCAGTCTCGGGCAACAATCGCTCTCCCAGGGCAACGACGGTGGGCAGTCACTGGTACGCCTGTTCAGAATCGACTCGAAGTAAGTGCTCTGCTACCTTGGCACGAAAATACACTGATTTTCCCCACAGGATCTCGGAGCATTATTCAGCTTTATCAAGCTTCGCCCGTTTGATTCCACGTATGGATTCAATTTGTATATTCTCAGTCCTTTCAAAGCTGCCGATCCCGAGGTTGTGCCTAAGCTACAGGTCCTAGTGAGCACAGTCACTATCCGACGAACAAAGGAGATCATCAAGAACGAGGTGCCAAAGCGTACCGACAAGGTTGTCCGCCTCAAATTTTCAAAGGCCGAGCAACAACTCCACGATTGGTTCGAGAAAGATACACAGCGCAAGGTCAATGCTGTGACTGCAAATGACAAGATGGGAGGCCATTCCTACGCTCGGATCTTGACCGCTATTCTCAACCTCCGTCTCATCTGCGCTCACGGGCGTGATCTACTGAATGAAGAGGCGCTGAAGACAACCGATGGCATGACGTCTGATCAGCCCATGGAGATCACCGAGGAGGACGAGGAAGTACCATCTCTAACTAAGCAACAGGCCTATGAGATGTTAGACATGCTTACACAGACGAGCGCTGATTTGTGCGCTTACTGCAACAAGTCGGTCTACAACGATGTCGATACTGATGATGAAGACGAAGACGGCGAACCCCCCAACGCCATTGGCCAGATGACATCGTGCTACCACGTAGTCTGTCCAAAACATGTGAGGAAACTGAAGGCCGACTTCGAGAACAACAAGGTTGAGAATGGAATGGTCAAGTGTCATTTCTGTGATGATAAAGTCAAGCCGTCCCTCTTCGAGCTCACACGCGACGGCTATCAGAAATTCTATGAGGAGCGAGAGCAGATGCGCAAAGATCCAAAATTGTCAAAGAAGATCAACAAATACTCTGGCCCTCACACAAAGACGCAGGCCTTGCTCAACGATCTCAACGAGTTTGATCAATGGAGTAAAGACAACCCTGACGAGCGCCCTATCAAGAGGTAAGATGATACTCTACAAAGCGCTCAATATTGCACTACTAACACGATACAGCGTCGTCTTCTCGACTTGGACAACCCATCTTGACCTCATAGAGATCGCACTCAAGAACCACTCGCACACGTACGTCCGTCTCGACGGTCGCATGTCTCGCGACGCCCGCGACAAGTCGATGCGCGTCTTCCGCGAAGATCCCGCTATAAGAGTAATGCTGGTTTCTATTGGCGCAGGAGGTCTCGGTCTGAACCTGACCACCGCCAACAAGGTGTTTATGATGGAGCCCCAGTTTAACCCCGCCGCGGAAGCCCAGGCTGTGGACCGGGTGCATCGCTTGGGCCAGGACAGGGAAGTCACGATCAAGCGTTTCATCATGGAGAATAGCTTTGAGGAGAAAATGCTCGTGTTGCAGCGCAAGAAGAAGGACTTGGCTGACCTTACCATGTCGCGCGGTAGAAAGAAGGGCGAGGACTCGAAGAAGAGGCTGGAGGAGTTGAGGAGCTTGTTCAGGTAAGTAGGCAATGGACGGAGGCTGATAGCTGGCTATATTCAGCAGCTGTAGTACATCCATGGGTAGTTTGGGAATGGTCTAGACTTGGAGACATATTCACGAGAGCGGAACGTTAGCCTGCCCGGACAGGCTGGGCTGCTTAGTCACAGATCAACCTCAGATCTCACTCAGACTATTGCTTTTGCAGACTCGATTGGCAGGATTCTATTTATTCATAGCCAATCTGACGTCAATCTCGAATAAAAGTTATACTTCTTGACTGGGTCATGTGCCTCGTGATGGGATGCATTTGTAGTGGCTGAGCCTTCACGCCGGCCGCGGAAGAGAAGGAGATGGGAGGTCAGCTGAGAGAAAGGAAACGAATGGTAATGAGTCCAATACGATCAGGAAGAGAGGAAGTTAGGCGGAAAATGATGTCAATATGCTTTTGGAGAAGGCAAGCAAGGCTAAGATTCTCAACTGGCAGGCACAATCCGAATGATACTTCGCATGACTTCCGTTGTAGTAACTAGGATTGGTATCAGGAGAAACCACAGGATTGGTCAAGAGCACCCGTTGATAAATGACTCCGCGGCCGTACCGTTCTTGATGCAGCCTTGTTACACGGCGTAGGTCTGGATGTGGTGCAATACAAGATCAATATTCGTCTGCATCTGGCTTCTTCCAGTGGACTATCCCTCATGCTCTGATTCTGGCTACAATGTATACAACGAGATAGCACTTGCTGTTGCTTGTCCCAAGCTGGCCGTCCACTGTATTGTCACGAGGCCGCACCTGCCTCACTCTTTGACAGCGTGTCGCGCCATTATCTCTCTATCTCTCGCGATCGTCGTCATATATGCTGGCTTTCGTTGGCGGCGTCTTCCTATCATCAACACTCGACAACTACAGCCTGCTATATTCCTCTTATTCACCTTTACTTGTTGAGATATATCTACAGCACTATCGTCAGTTTTTCCATCAACACTACGGGCCCATATTTCAATGGTAAAACACTCACACCCTGCGGCTACCGGTACTCACACGGCTCTCTCCTGTCGTTCGACGCACAGCCGTCACAGCACTCTGAGCAAGTTATGTTCGGAGGCAGGCCTACTTCGGTATACCTGAAAGTTGGAGAGTAGGCGCCTGAGTTCCGGGCGCCGGGTACCGCGAGGCTTGTGCGTTCGATTCGCACCGCGTCCAGATTTTTTTGATTCAGTAGGAGCGTCTGATGGTGTGCCTTCACCTCACATGCATAACCATCGTCACGAATGCCTTCCTTATGTCTTTGCACGCTACTGCAGGTCAGAGCATTGATTGACTCGAGTTTTGCGATAATAGATCGATATCAACTTTGTTCGAAACCAGACGGATCTCATAGGTCCCATGTTGGACCAAATCTGCCAAGGTTTGTTCAACGTCGTTGCCCACTTTGAAGCAATCGAGTGGTATTTGCAAGCCAATCCCATCAACGCAAAGAAAGAAATCTCACATCTGTTCTTCTCGAACAATTACCAGCCACTTTACGTGGCGCCGGATGAACGGACGGATAAGGTGTGGCTGCGGGTAAAACGCCTGGCGGGCCGCAGTATACGCTTCCTTTGCACCACCTTGTCTCGCTCAGCTTCCGAATTCACGGCATGTTCGTGCTCTCCTACAATCTCTCTCGCCGTCACGGTACTCGCCATCACGATATGCGGTAGACCTGACTTTGCATCGAGAGCATATAGTCGACACGCGTGAACTCAGATCTGAGAGTCTGCGAGATGGTCCAGGAGTGGATGGAATGTCACCTAGGATTAAATCACGATGTAAGTGGTAGTAAGTGGAGAAATATGGAAGGTCGTGCTGATAGTCATATATTGCAGATCAAGGCGTGCTCAAACTACTCGCCTATACTAAAAAAGAGCCCGCTACCGGCCTGTATTCGAGTATCGAACAGACTGGAACTACGTGCACCTAAGTCACGTAGATGAAGTCGGGACGCTCGTCACCCATAAGCTCAATCTCCTCCTCAGTCTTGTTGTGCATCCAGTGATCGCGCTTGCCCTCCTTGCGCAGCCTGTTCTCGCGTTTGAGCATGAAGTGCATGAAGACTGTTCCGCCGAAGAGGAAGAGGAATTGATAGGCAAGCACAACGGCATGCCCGGTCCAGTACCTTGGCTTCTCCTTCGGGTTGTAGATGTTGGAAGAGACGACACCATTCATGTTACCCCAGCCAACCACGACTCCAACCATGACGCCACGCTTCAGCGAGCCTTCGACGTTATTGGACGCCCAGGTGAGTGTGTTTGAGACGGTGGGATAGATTCCGACAGCGCCGAGGAAGGTACCCGCATATTGGACGTGCGCATTGTCAGTAGCGAGAAGCATGGCGAACCCAGTGCAGCCAATAAGCGCGATGACCATGTTGCAGTATCCACGCCACTTAGTGCGGTCTGCGACGAAGCCAACGACAACGGTCATGGCAGCAGCTACAGCGTAAGGTGGGACAGACATCAGCTGAGCCTTGGTACCAGTGTAGCCCATGGCGAGCAGAATGGTGGGTAGGAAGAGGGAGAAGCAGTACAGGGGGCAAAGACAGCCCATGTAGATGACGGCGTAGCCCCAGGTCTTCCAGTCCTTGAGCGCAGCGTAGACGTGGCGACGATCAATGTGACCAACAGTCGCACGGGCCTGACCGTCAGCGCGGAGGCGACGGAGAGCACGCAACTTCTCGTCGGCAGTGAGGAAGCCAGCTGTGTCGGGGAAATCGAAGGTCATCCACCAGCAGACCACACCGACAGCGACAGTCATGAGACCCTCGATGATGAAGATCCAGCGCCAGCCCTGGTAGCCACCGATTCCATGCATTTGGGTGATAGCTGCAGCGAGCAGACCTCCGAAGGAACCAGCCAGCGCAGCAGCGGAGAAAAACAAAGCAGCGCGGAGACCGAGCTCCTGGCGACGGTACCAGCAGGAAAGGTAGTAATTGACCTTTTCAGGCTATGTCAGCAAGCTCTCGGTATTCACAAATTGGATATACATACACCAGGGAATAGTCCAGCTTCAGCAATGCCGAGGAACCAGCGGCAGGCCAGAAGACCAGCCTTGTTGTGTACGACACCCATCAAAGTCATAATGGCACCCCAGGCGAGAATGATAGCAGTGAAGAAGACGCGGGGGGACCACTTCTTGATCAAAATGTTGGTGAGAGGCTCGAAACCGGCGTAAGAGATGAAGAAGATAGTGAGTGCGTTGTTGTAGTCGCGCCCGCCCATGTGCAGGTCGGGTTCCATCTTCGCAACACGCGCATTACCGATGTTTGTGCGGTCCAGGAAACTGCAAATTGTTAGAGAGAGTCGCACTACGTGCAGACCACGTTGCTTTGCCGTTCTGCCACGAACCAGACAAAGGGTGCACTTACGACAGGAGGTACAGAAGAGAAAGCCATGGGATCAGCCATCTGTCCATCTTCCAAACGAGAGCCCGGTCCTGCTGGGCATCAGTAAAACAACATAGAAAGAGAAGGAATTGAACATACAAGCTTGGCTCGCTCCTCGTCGCTCTTACCGACATCTGGATCGGGAAGATCATCGTATTCACCAACGCCGTTGGAGCTGGAGTCAGAGGCATCCTTATAGATGGCGGTCGACTTCTCGTTGTCATAGCGAAGGGTGGGGTCAGTGACCTCGAGGCCTGTTGTTGGGTTCTTCTCAGCAACCATGATGACTGATGGTGTGGGAGAATAAGAGGCTTGAGTGCACAATCAGGAAACAACTCATCTGAGGGGGGTGCACGGGGTCTCTATATGTACTTGCACCGCTCACCAACCGTGTCGAGAAGACGCAGGTCTATCGGTGTGGACAAGGTTAATTCCGTGCTAGCGTCTCACTGGTCCGGTCCCCATGGGGCGGTTAGACAAGAGACGGCGCTGGGGGGATCCTGCTTGGCCTGTTCACATAATGCGTCCAAGCGTGGCGGAGTGAGATTCCAGAGAAAACGACTCCAGGCTATTGGAAGCCGCAGCGTACCGGTACGGTTCCACGAGAATACTCCATTTGTCAAGCATGTTGCACGCGGCTTCGGGCACAGTAAGACGGTGTATCCTTGCATCTACCTTTGATGCCAACACAGCAGAATTGATTGCGAGAGTGTGCTTGTACGGACTCTGTTTCAGTCGCCATACCTCCCTCTCAGGAGCGTGTACCGGTACCTCAACGGCCGATGAACAACGGCAGTAGAATTACGCATTTTCCCAGACTTCTTCCTTCAGCACTCATTACATCGGGCCAAGAGCATGGTTCTGGTAAGTTGGGTTCTCGAACCCCCGAGACGGCGTCGGGGTAGAGGCTGGGCACTCTTCGCGCGGCCAGCAATCTCTCGAAGAAAAGCCACCCAAGACCTTGGCACAACGCCCACAGAAGCCAAAGAAGCATGTAGATACGGATGAGGCCTACAGACGAACGAGGGGCATCTTCAACCGGCAGGGGGATCGAAGCTTTGCTAAAGCGCCTCTGACGGTCGCACCAAACGCCCGCTCTTGTGCGACGTAGGCATCTTGAATTCATCGCAATGAATGTTGCTGATGCCGCAGATCTCTCCAACATCGCCCTCCCCGCGCTTCCAAGTGCGGAGCGCAGAATCCCACTTGGCTTGGCCCACAGTGCGGCTTAGCCCCCAGCATTTAGTGCTCCCCCGCATTCGGAGGGCCCGCCGTGGAGGAGCGTGCACAATTTCCCCAGACAACACTACCGCGGAGTATCTAGCCTTTATCCAGATGTCAGCCTGGTCCGTTACCGGGAGCCTCCTTGCGGTCTAGCAAATTCGATCAAGCTCACAAACAAAGCCACCGCTGACGAGTGCCCAGTGCACGCAGGCAAGAAGCAACGTCGGGTAAAAGGAGCACACCCGCGCTGCGATTCGCTTGCAAATCGGCCATGGCGCGTCTGCCCAGCGGGACAAAGGGAACGCTGGTCCGCGGCTCCTCAAACATGTCGCTTGTCTCGTTTTAGGTACTGTAAATTGCCCACCCCTGTTGCACCCTTCCACTGCCAACGCCTGCTGCAGAGGGCACCCTGGCGGACCTGCCGTTTGCGACTGTCTCAACAACAAGCGCACACTCACTGAGCCTCGGGTCGTAGCCGTCGGTACGTATCATCAGTGTGACCTGAACAAGTGCAACATAGATCCATGAGAATCTGGACCATAGACTATGAGGTTGCTATCCATTACCGTAGAGGTTGTGAGCATTTGCCAAGTACGTCCCACACGTGGCCGCCCGCCGGCCTTGGTATGCACTCAAATGCTGCTTACCACCGAATGCGCAATCCTGTGGCATGTTTACCTGCGCCTGCATACTGGCTGGCTTCGTTGTTCGGTTTGTCATTGCTGCGCTGCCTCGAGCCAATCCTATTACGGCACAGGGCTAAGACGAGACTGAGGCCAGTGAATTAACTACCGATTCCAAGCCTTTTCCCACAGCCAAGACACCGATCAAGTGTCCAAGGCGCCGATTATATCGTGCACCACCCGACGTGCCATGTGCCGATGACATGGCAAAGGCGTCTCGTCGCGTGGTGCGGCGATTTGAGTGCATGATCGTGACAGATTGTCAACAGCATCGAGATGAATCCATCTGGCCCGTTGACCGTTGGTCTATCGATCAGTGATCATCCAACGTTGTTTGAGGCCCAAACCTGCGGACCTGGGACCGCGGTTAAGCAATAGAGTTCCGGTCTATTGATGCAGACATGACAGCCTGATTGCAAGCAACGCGCTCTGGACGCGTCTGGATGATTTCTACACAGGGCATGTAGGCGGCAAGTAGGCAACATGCAACATCCAAGCCGCATCTGCCGTTAAGAGTGTTATTGCGAGGTAAGCATCTCGGTTGTGTACGAAGTATGCATGCAGTCAAATCCAAGATTCCACCACTGTCCTGCGCGCTTACGAGCACAGGGCAGCCCTGGGGACCCTGCCTTGCCAGAGACGGCACGCTTGTCTGCACAATGGGTGTGCTACCCCAGCTTTCCTCCCTTGCGAGATGACTGAAACCGAAACAAAGGACCAACCGCGTGCACAAACTGTAGAGAAGAAAGAGATTGACTGTGCCGCAATGTTGCAAGATTGTGTGATTTGCTGCGGGAGGACTGAAGGATGCCGTGGAGGACGTGCAAGATGCAGGGGCACGCACTCACGGTCGCACATCTCTTTTGGGGCTTGTGTCAAGGCGTCTATCAATATTCGCAAGACTGATCATTGCTGAAGTTAACGCATGTTGTGATTTATCATTATGTTATATTTTTGGGCTGTGGCGTACGTTGTGCTCTCCGCCCTTTTTTTTTGGCCCTCACAATCTACACACAAACGTCCATTCTGGCGACGCTGGGGTCATGGTCAGAGACTTGCTCTGAGTACGACACCCACGTGGTGAGGTGGACATGCTCGTACTTCGCCTTGTTAGTCAGGCTGGGAGAGATGAACATGTGGTCGAGCTGCTGAGCGTTCATATCGAACAGGTACGTGTAGCGCTCTAACTCGTCGATCTTAGCCACAGCATCCATATCCTGCAGCCCAGAGATCTTCACGTATTCCTTCAGCGGCTCAACGAAAGTGAACTCGTTAAAGTCACCAGCTGTAATGATGCGGGCGTTCTTGTCCTTGCTAAGGATTTCCTGGCGAAGATGTTAGCCGCCGCTAGGACAGTTTGCCAAGTTACCCTCGCGAAGCAAGATCCTTTCGTGCGAGGAAGTGGCGTTTTGTACTCCCGCGGCTTGAGCAGACCGCATCGAGCAGGCTGCAGCCTCCCCGCAGAGTACACGCGTGGGGGTTTCTTGGGGCATTCTCGAACGTACCTTTACAAAGCTCGCAGTTAGCGTAGCCTGCTCCAATCTGTCATCAACACCACCGTTTACGGGAGGTCGAGCGTCACCCATGATGCTGCTACTTCCACCCTTGGATCCGAAGTGCACGTTAATGGTGAAGAAGCTGCCAGACACTTTGCCCTTCTTGCCAATGACCTCCCACTGCGCTACAAGCGGCTTGCGGCTCGCTGTCCAAGCAGGGTTCGCAGGATCAATGCGGCCTGGGTTAAAGCTGAGAGAAGGACCGTCGAGGACCTCGGTCTTGTCCAGAGAGCCACCTGGGTTGGCATTGAACAAGCGAACGAGCGAGGGCTTGTAGAGATACGCCACGCGAATGTTACCACCAGGCTGACCGCCGTCTTTGTCATCTACCGGCGCGATATCGACAAAGCTGTAGTTCGGGCCTCCCGCAGCGCTGATAGCCTCTGTGAGGGTAGTCAAAGTCAAGTTTGCGGATACGACTAGGGCAGTGTTAGCGTGGGGTCGAGCTGGACATATAGGTACTGCCGGCCGCGCATTGCGGTGGAAAGGAGACGGCAATGATTTTGAGACTTACCTGCATCATTCGTGGCGCCGTTATCGTCCTGGACTTCTTGGACGAAGACGACATCCGGACTCTTGAGGTAATCGACAATCTGCTCGGCAACATGGGGAAGGTGCGCTGAGGTTGGCGCCAAGTTCTCAACATTGTACGCTCCGAAGGTGATGCCGCCGCAGTCGTTCTTAGAATCGAGTTTGGTGGGCTTAGGAGTCAGGGGCTTCTTCGAGTCTGTGACCTTCAAAGCAGTCGAAGGCAAGATGCGATAGTAGCCGAAAGCGTAGGTAACAACACCGGTGATCTCCTCAAGACTGTCACCCATACGGGTGTCCGTGGGGTTTTTGGTACCATCAAGCGGCGTGCCAATGATGATGGCCTCTGGGTTGGCATCCTTATCAGTTGTTGTCAAACCGTCACGGTCGTTCGTGCCAGTCACTTTCCAGCTACCAGCAACCCAAGTGTCGCCGTACTGGTTAGGTTTTGTGAGCGCTCTTGCCTTCTTCACAGTCACCAGTTCTCCCGTCAAGCTCTCCCAGAAATCAAGACCGTATTTCTTAGGCTCAAGTGTGGGATTCGCAACGCTAATCTGCGACCGGTTGTTTGGCACGGCAAAGACGTCGCCACCGTCCAGGCTGCTGTACTGCTCCGTTGGTGGGCTGCCAGTGTCCTTGCCGATGATGAGCGGAGTCACTTTGTTGCCCTTGCTGACTACGCTTCCCAGGACTGGAGTCGAGATCTGTGTGAGAAAAATGTACTCCTTGTTGCTGCGGTACTCGGTGACCTTGCCACCTAAGGTGATAGCATCGCCAACAGTCAAGTTGGAGCCGAATGTACGTCCGAAGACATAGATCGATTCTGAGGTGCGGTCATCACCGTCGGGCGTAGTTGAGCGGATCCAGAGACCATCAGGGCCCTTCGCAGTAATGACACCGGTCACATTCGAGACGGACTGGCCCTTGAGTGGCGACAGAAACTTGTTGCCATTGATCTCAGCAATGGTGGTCGCAGAGGAGACGGCAAGGGAAGCCGCAAGGGCGATCAGGCGGGCAAGAGGAGCCATTGTGTTGACACGCTTCGTCCACAAACGCTTAATTCACAGTGAGCTGCCCCTGCTTTTATACAGAAACCCTCTCCGTGGTGACCATCTACACGCCACCCATAGATTCTTGCCCAGGAACCAGGATCGCAGCGACCATCGCGCATGCCAACCCGCACGCTTGACTTGTTCCTGGCATCTGCACCGCAAATCTGGCTCTTTGCCTATGATAGCAGGACGAAGAGCTTCGTCGGAGTCGCGCGAAGCTGTCCGCTGCTTGGCACTGCGGCGCGCGTCGACGCGTGCAGGGTCTGATAGGCCAGGAGATGCCGAGGAGCTGGCCCGAAATGGAAGGTGAGCAGTAGCGGAGATTGGGCGGCGAAGCCCGCTACAGTGACTTATGGAATTTGCTATCGTCCATAGATATGGTCGAGATAACACACGTGGAGTTGCCCTGAGATGCGGGTTCCAGGAGAAAGCAGATGCTGTGGCGGAACTTACAGATGATCCACCAATGTCAGTCGCGCACGTGCTACAGCTGGATTCTGGGGTTTTCGAAGGAACCGCTGCTGTCCGTTGCAATGCAACATTGTCGATTTGGCAACTCTTACGAGGTTTGATTGTGGTTCCCGATCAGAATAGTATAGATGTAATTCTCTGTCACGTGATAAGCCATTCATCAAGGCATCGGGGTGCCTTCTTACGCAAATGTCTCAGCAACCTCCCTGATGCATCGCCTCGAAGCATACTCTATTTATGCACATTTGCGTTCTATAAGGAGGTACAAACCCGGAGCATACGGGCTATCTGAGCCTATTCAGATGTGCTACTGCTGGTATGACTATTGCATCAATACTAGAGTCGGCTTCAGTGGCCAAGGCAATGCTGCTCACCAATTCAAAGCTCACAAACTCGTAACACCAAATGCAGTAATGCCACATCTAGCGAGGGCTGAGGCGGATCGCCACCAGTGGTATCTAGACTTGATGCCTCTTCATCTCCATCGTACATCCTAATTCCCTGTGCTCGGTGATAGCATCATGCTCAGGATTGAAGACTGCCCCATGATTGCCGCTGCTAACGGCGACTTCTTCGCATCTCGAACCTTTCGACTTCGAAAGCCTCAGCGAGGATCGGAGGATTCCAACAGGAGCCAGCGCAGGTACCACGATCGGCATCATGGCATTCATAGCTGTCGATATCGCAATCTGGTGTTTATGTGGACATAGCTCAATGTCGGAAGAAGCTCCGAGAAACACTTGCGTGAATTGTCAAGGTCCGAGAAATAAGTGAACATCATATCTATGCCCGACGAATAGCTCAGTGTGTCGATTCTCACGACTCTTCATCTATCCACCCCGTATGGGACACACAGTATGAGGGAGAGCAGGACATAGCCAGAGTGTCGCTGTCCTGTAACTTTGATCTACACTCTCGGTATCGTGTAGTAGCGAAATGATCATGGCCGTGTCATTGCACATGACTTTGCATGTAGTGAAGAGCAGCTGCCGAACACGGTCTGAACTGTAGGCCTCTTCTGGCAGCAAACAGCCAGACAGGTACTTAGTGCCTTCTTCTCGCAAGTCAAGAGGTTTCGTGATGTGGCGCGCACGTACAAATGGGTTCTGGATCCAATCTTTTGCACCATACTGTCTATCCGTGCACGAAGCTTCCGTCTCGCTGGAAGAAGTTACGCGATCCGGATGACAAGTGGTAGGCAAAGTCTCTCTGGTGGATTATGAGCTGCCGCTGTGACACCTGGAGGTTATTTGCGACCACATACTACGATGAAACACTTGCTACTTTGGCATGGTTCAATAATAACGGTGCAAGATCAACAACACTTGGAGTAGCTCAGTTATAATAGATTTTCAGAGTTTTATTGAAGCTGACATTGTGCTGTCATTTTTAGTTTGCCGTCGCTATGTCTATGTATCTGTGCACTGGGTGCGTCACCATTCTACAAACAACCATTCGACAAAGCGACCTCATGCACCTACATACAACTATTCTTTGCAAGTATTAAAGGACAACGGTGAATGAGAGACGTGGTCTTGACTGATGCCCACTTCGTGTACTCTTTCTGCGGCGATATGACGCCATCGCACAATGGCAGAGAGTAGCGATCACGGTTTCTTCTTCGAGATGCCGCCATAGGCAGCGCACTCGACGAAAAATGAAAAAAGTGCCCAAGAGGGCAAGGGAGCTCCATTGACCAGCAAGCGGATCAGTAGAGCTTGGCTCACCCTGGGGATGTGACCCAGAGCCTTCATGCGCCTTAGGGATATGACCCAAAGCGCACGAAGAGCCATGACAATATCATACACCTTCGGGATGCGACCGAGAGCGTAAGATATGCCAACCCGACTTTGAGGCAACTCGCAAGTGACCGGGCCGACTTACCGGGCGCTCGCGGTTGACAAAGTCCAGCTAACACTTGCGCCTGTGGGATGCATACCACAAGCGCAAGAGTGCTGACTCACTTCAGTGCAGGCGCTCATGGGGAAGCGACACACGAAGCGGGGGGGCAGGCACACAACACCCTCCACTGACGCCTCGCACTTCTCCCGGTTGCACGTGGGGCTCGCGTAACCATTCGAGAGAAGTCCCTCATGCCAGAGATCGGGTGCATGACGGGGGACACGAGGAGATCACGCTTGTCAGACCGAACCACCATGTACAGGTAGTAGCTGAGATTCAGTACTCGGTTCTGGGCGGCTGGTAGGATGCTGGTGGATCGGTCCGGAAAAACACATGCAACCGTCACGGCCCGGCGTCGAAAGAGAAACACCTCCGGAACACACATAAAGGCTCCCGTTCGTAAAGAGGAAAGAAGGGTTGGAGGGGAAACCACCTTAATATACTGCAAGGGCGCTGGTTCGTGCGACGCTAAACTGTGAGTCAGCGGCAATGACGCTGGAAGTGAATGTAGGAGTGAAGGTGCAAACAGCGGAGCACAGCCGGCGCAGGTGGACAGCTCATAATGATTATGTATGTGCTTGGTCTTGTCGAGCGCTTGATCTCGTATCACTAGAACCCTCTGACTAAGGAGACAGTGAACATTCCGGTATGCTTCAGATCTAAGAAATACATGCTGAGCACACATACACTCTGGAAACGGCTGCGCATATCATTTGTGTCATCATATACCTGGCCATCTGTGGTTCGTTCTCATTTGGAATCTTGGTCCATGATGCGAGATGAAGCAAAGATACGTAGAAAACTTCCACCCTGGTTGGCATAGATCACACAACATATTCCCAAGACCGTTGCGCATATGATTCTTCTGCTTAGCTAGTTGTTATTCCACCATCTGACGCAGCAGATATTCTCGCACAATTACCTCTGAGTCCACATGCTATGCTATTTCGTCGGTACACCAGGCATGTCGCCGTCGCCGTCTCCGTCGCCTGCCTTGCCCTGTTTTCTCCGTCTTGCGATCTCATCGAATAATGGTGTGTAGCGCTGCTCATTGAACGATTTCTTGATGGCTCTGGGTACCACTTTTGTCTTCCGAGGCGAACGTACCGTCGCGGACGTGTTGGGGGTGATGCGGGTGAATGGTATAAGCTTGTCAAATCTGTCGCCCTCATGGGCGTACGCGCAGGCTCCGTTGAGACATGCACCAGCCTCAAAGCGCTTGCACATTGGACGTTTGCAGGATCTTGCTGTCGCGTAACAGTGCTCGCATGTGCTGTAGTTGTCGCATTGTAAGCCTTGCGCTGAGCATCTCGTGCACGAAACCACAATGGTTGGATTGGTGCCGGTGCATGCGCTGGCTTGATGTGGTCTGAAAACTGATAAGTAAAGATCGCAAGTTATTAATGCAGGTCTCACATGATTGATTCTTGGGGTTGAGACTGTTTTACGTGCTCGACCTTTATCTTCTTCGCCCATGCTCTAGTATTCTTGGTCGTCTCGACAATTTCACGACTAGGATGTTCAGCGAGTAATATCACATGTATACTTCCACACCAACGTACCATACGGACTCGTCGTGGGAGCGTTTGTTTCCAGACGATGCCGATTGCAGCTTGAAGTTCCTGATCGTGTTGTTCTGAGTATTGATTCTTTGACCAAGGAACTTGTTCTCCTCTTCGAGCTTTGCATATTTCACCTCCATGTCTGCCAGCTTCCTTTTGAACTCGTCTTTCCTGAAAGTCATGACCTCGATGGCAACCGCGTGCTGGATGCGCGCGTCACGAGCATTCGAGTCTGTCAACTCGAGGTGGGCGCGATATTCGGCTTCATGCTCTTGAGCCCTGTCCAGACAGAAAGCCTTTGCAGCTTCTTCGCGTTTGAGGTTGTTCTTCACATCGCGTAACCGGCGCTTGGTGCGTTTGAGCTCTTCCTTCAAAGTGCCGACCTGCTCTTGCAGAATAATCACCTCAGCCTCGTTCTCGAAGGTATCGTCGATGGTAGGTTCTGAGCGTTGATCCATAGCTGTACAGTCGAATCTGGTACGTGCAAGATTGCAGACTGGCGGTGCGGGTAAGTGAAGGTGGTAGGCTACAGAGGTAAAAGCATCGCCGCGGTTCTAGCGCCAGTCTGCTGATTCTTTGCCTTCAGTGGACTTTCACTTCACGATCGCTTGACCGCTCATTTCAAGTATCTCTTGTTTTCGCCAGACCACTTGTGATCTCCGACTTCCCAGCTTGCTCCGCACTAGAGAGCTGTTTTCTCTCCATCACCGCGCCATCAACCGCGCTCACATAAACCGCATCCGGAACAACTTCACCCAAAGCCTGCGCCTACACGACATAGTCAGTAAGGCCTGTTCACGGATTGTTATAGCTCTCACTTACAGTTTCGTAGCCTTCGGTCCACAATGACAGGCCCCGCTGATCTCGCAAAGATGATGCAGTCGCTCAAGCTCGACCCCGACGCCGCCAAAATGTTTGCAGAGCTCAAGGAGCAAAATGAACGACTTGCCGCAAAGAATACACAGCTTGAGGATGAGCTTATCCACCTGCGAAAAAGTACTTCGATGCATACCGAAATGCAGGCACGTCAGCGTGAGAAGATTCAGGAGCTCAAGGAGCAGCTCAAAGATCAGGAGACTGAGCTTGATGCTGCTATATCCGCTCAGGAAGACTACAGGATTGAGGTTGAGCGTCTGGAGTGCCTGGATGTTGTTGACCTGGAGGAAGCAAACGAGGCCTACAAGGAGCAGATCAAGAACCTGACTACCAGGATTGAAGAACTCCAACGCCATATCAAGGATGAAGAGAGAGAGGCAGATACTGAGATGGGAGACTACGATGAAGGAGAGAGGACAGTATGTCCTGATTGGGCTGCAGGTGGAGTCTGTCGGTACAACGACTTCTGCACGAAGGGCAAGCATCCTGCTAGGGGTGTAGAAGCCAAAGAGGCAGAGATGAATCAATAAGTAGAAGTCTATAGTGCAGTCTGAAGCCTACAGTAGGACTACAGGATTATGAAATCAGAGACACAAATATGTGTAGTCATTAGGAGAATTATAAGCTTTTTCTTAGTACTCCTAAAAAATCTGAACTTCTCCGAAAATCTACCAAGAGTCACGAATTTCAATATACTTTGCTAGCATCATGAGGACTACAATAGGAAGATACCAACAAGAATGCAAAGCTAAGAAATTGTGTGGTTATCTTGAAGACTATAATTTCACGAGTGTTGTCGCAGAAAAGCCTGAAGAGCTCCGAGAAATAGCTATCTCTTGACCACATTACCAGCCTCGATCGCATCGCTGATATCCTTACCACTCTTACCATTCAGCCAGTTCCTTACTGTTGCAGAATTATCTGCGAGAGGCTTTCTGATGACCTGAGGGGGGAGTACATGGGAACATTCAATCAAGCTGTTGATGTTGTTGACTCCGAGCAGTGAGAGTCGTACATATTCCTTGGCGTAATCCTGAAGTGCATGTAAGCTTCGAACAAGGTAATTACAAGGAGATGGACATACCTCGTTCCAATGACCGGGTACATTCGCAAATTTGTTCCATTCTGCGCTTGCGAGACTGTGTTTTGACAGCTTGACATCACTTGGGAACTTGAAGACTCTTGTCGATGCATTTGAAGAGAGGGTCTCGGCGTAGAAGTCCACGTCCCATATTCCCGGTGTACTGTCTTGAGGATCTCCACTGCGACTTGTATCGACGAAATGTTGCTGACTGACGGTGTGGGCCCCCACGAGTGCTGTCAATCCATGAACTCTGATGGTCTTGTTCTCGAACAGTGATACTAGCTGATCTGCCTCTGCAAAGACATTGGGCAGTAGACCGTTGACAGCTGGCCGACTAGAATCGGGGCGACCAACAAACGTCCGGACACGGGGTCCTAGAGGACAGACCACTGTTGCGACGTTGGCACCCATCTGGATGAGATCGGCCATGTGTATACCGTAGTCCTTATATTTGTTCCACCAACCAATTGTAACATCGGCGATATGCTGAAGACCGTGGTTTTCTGGACGGGAAAGCTCTGCCTCGCCTCCTTTCAAGCCACTAAGAATGACGCTACCGTCAGCACCACCGTAGTCATCGGTAAATTTACTCCAGGTTCCTGCGTCATGGAATCCGAGACGAACAGCAGCGCGTGCTTCCGCAGTACAACGCCCACTAGCTCCCCGAAAGACTTTCTCCATTTCCAGTGCTATATGTCTCCAAATGCAGCAAGTGTCGGCCTTACACTTGGCGTTATCGATATTTACCAGACCTCCCTGCCATTCGGTGAAAGACTGTGCAGGCGCCGAACCGGAGAGGATTCCCCATACTGTCCACCCAACATCAGTCTTCGGGCCGCCTGTGCCTCCGTTGTATTCGGCTCGAAGATCTCCTAGCAGCTCCATAGAATCGGGCTCCAGTGGATCCGTGCTTGCTCTACGAGAGAAACTTGAGATAATGTTATTGTAGCCATCCCTTGAACCTGGGTATGCCGCTACGCTAGAGGCGAAAATAGCAAGATAAGCAAGCAACAACATGGTGTAGTTGCTGTTCTCCACGGACACTTGTAGGTGGCTTTGAACACTTAGTCAAAGATGAATCGACGTGATGTAGACTTGTGGATTTGTAGTTGAAGATTCTCGAGACCGAGCTGCAGTACAAGCGCATGACCGATCACAATTGTCTGCAGCTGAGCTTCGACCCATACATTGCAAGTCGAGGCTTCCTACGCGAGAAGATACAGCCACGCCACAAGATCCACGTTCGCTTCGTACAACCACTTCGCTTTTGGCCCTCAGCCAGAAGTACTTGGCACTTGCTTGTAAGCATCAGCCGATGCAAATGACCATGTAGTGGCGCAGCGATACAGTCTCGACTGACGTGTTGCGCTCAGGACGCTCTAACAAGACACGCAGCTACTCTGCTCAGCTATATGAATATACCTGAAAGAGCAGAAGCAAACTTCGAAGTAGAGAAACCTCATCTTTGCGACCTTGATGGTCGTCTCATCCCCCGATTTCTTCCAATTACAGAAATGGCAGCTGGAACTTAGCTGCATTGCGACTGAACTTACTTGCTACGGCTAGTGGTACTGAGCAGCTGTGGGCAGGAAAGATCAAACAAAGCATTTTAGCCAATCAGGGCCTTCCAGTGACCCATTGAAGCCTCTTGACCTCCGCGCCTTAGCATCCTCAAGCTTTCAAGCGCCCTGGCTTGGCGAGGCGTATCGCACCACCTACCCCGCAGCCGGTACCGGTACACGCCACACGCCACAAGCGAGCCCGACCCCGTGGGCATGGCTAGAGGTCGTCTTCGCAGATCAGCTCGCCGTAGGAAATCTCGATGGGTAAACGTGCCGTAGACCATACATGTTGGGAGAGCGCGCTGTTGCATACGCGAGTTTCGAGATGCTGCGGGGCAAGCGCATGGCCCAGTCCTAACGACTTCATTCGTAACATACTCAAGTTAGCGAGCATAGAGCAGTCGACTGTCCCACCTGAATCGGGACTTCGAATCCAAAAGGGTCTGGAATGGCTTAAGCTGATTGCCTAGCTCCGGGCTGTTCACGATGTCAGAGCTCGACCGCCACATCCTACGGATGCATACGCCGGCCAATTGAGGCTCATTGCACATTGCGTTGGCGTGAAGGTAGTACTACTCACTACGCTCTTTTCTGCTCAACATGTCTATCACGGTTGTGGCTCTCTGGCAGAAACAAGATAGGTAAAATCAACGTGCATTGTTTGCGGTTACAATGAAAGCTACTAGGTATTACCAGACCAAACATTCTGCCCAATACGATTATGAATCATTGTGAGGCCAGAACCATCTTCTAGTGAGAGCTAGGCCCTGCTGGCAACAGTCTAGAGGAACTGCTAGCATTTCCCGTTACCTTTCTTAGTACACGAGGCTGTGACTGAGCCTGACGACTTCGCAGATGCGCTTGTCATTGTGGCCAGGGTTGTTGGTTTGGGTGATTGTGATATGGCAGTTGGCGTCGTTGATGTAGCAACTGGTGTGCTAGACGCTACATGAGTAAGAGACGTTCGTCCCCAGTACTCTTCAAGCGCAAGTTCAATCTTATCCATGTCTTTGTAGGCGTCCAGATCGACAAACCACTGCATCTTATCCTGCACTCCTTGCAGGGAGAACTCGCCGTTGCCCCATTCTGTGGTGCTCACAAACTCATTTGGCTTGCAGGGCTTCGCCCGGTACCGTTGTTCCATAGGGTCAATGAAATGGGTCGTTTCAGGGTAGCCAAAATCTGAGAGTGTTGTCACATTGAACATGGCCAGCATTTCATGATCCTGCATACCGGATTAGACATGTCATTCCAAATACAATGGCTCTTACCTCGTGTATCAGATTATGGCAGTGAAACATGTACACTCCGTCCCAAGGCGAGTAACGTGCTATCACAAGAACTCGTTCGTTAGGACCAAGCCATACGACGTCCTTGAGAGCAACCTGTTCGTAAGGTTGTACTCCGCGGGAGCCACCAGTCCTTGATATAATCTGAAAATCAATCAGATGGATGTGGATAGGATGACTCCAACCACCGCTCTTGTTGATCAACTCCCAAACTTCGATTGAGCCACGCTTAGGTTTTGCCAGGACTCTAGCATCGACACCCTGGGACCAGACCACTCCATTGATGTTCCATAGACCACCGTCATGCTGGAATACCAGAGAATGATCGATGCCTGCTTTATTGGGTGGGTAAGGAACTGTTCGCAAAGAGCTTGGAACATTGCCATTCCCAGTGGTATCTGTTACAGACGACTTGGATCCGACGCGGAACTCTTTGTAATGTCAGCTACGTCGCAACAAGATCTTGGGGGCTTACGCATGACTCGATCAGTACCATCGTAATCACTATCCGCGGCGATACCTGGTGTATTCTTCAAGATGATGTTTTTGTTCGCATATTGACTGAAGTCTACAACAATCTCCCATCTCTCAGCAACAGAGATATAGAGATCGCTCGAATCAATGGAGCGTTCGAGCAGGCCACAGTCGGAACCGATCACCTTGAAAGGTATCTTGGTTCCAGGCTGATTCTGCGCTTCCATGTAAAGCTTGTAAGTGCGACTGATTCCTGTGTTAAGCACGCGGAAGCGGTACTTCCGGGGCTCAACGTCCATGTAGGGCCATGGCGCTCCGTTGACATGAATGACGTCTCCATAGACACTGGTAGTCTCGCCATTCGCCTCTGGATCCCAGAGCGTGCCGTCCTGATTGTAGTATTTTGCCGATAGAGCCAAAGGAACATCGTACTTGCCATCTGGTAAGCCCATATTTCGTTCGTGGTCGTCCCGGAGAATATAGAAGCCCGCCTGACCGTAGTAGGCGTTTTCGGCTGTGTGATCAACAGCATGATCCTGCGAGTCATCAGTATGCAATGCTGCGGCACGATCGCACCCTACTTACATGGTACCATAGAGTGCGTCCATTCTGTCCATTGGGGTAGTAATAGTCTTTATATTCCTCAATGCCAGTGATATCGTCGGCATAACCGTCGAATGGGGCACGGCTATAGGAGCCATGAAGGTGGATCGAACTGGACCGATCACCGTGGTTGATGAATCGGACTATTGCTTCCTCTCCCTTGTTCTGTATGAAGGTTGGACCTGGAATCTGGCCATCATAGCCAACAAAACGGGCTTTCTTCATTGGAGGTGGATAGATCTGAATCTCTACTGGCTTAATGTCGATTTCGTAGTAATTGACGACGCCTCCTGTATGGTTGTTTGTGAATTGCTTCTTCGGCGTTTTGACTGACGCTACCGGCAGTGGGACGCTGAAGAAGTCCTTGTATACAGGGCTGAACCAACCGCAGCATACAGGATGAGCCATGAGGCCCGTAAGGGTCAGTAACGATATCTTCAGCATGATGAATGATCCTCTCAAATAAATGTCACTATACGAGGATTGACAAGATGATGCTTCAATTGTATGACACTTTATACTACAGCACGATCATAGCCATAGTAGGTGTGGAATTCCATGTCCAAAGGCAATACACGAAGCAGATTCCTGCGCCACCAGTATCTTGACCAATACGATGTTCGAGCTGGATCCAAAACCATATCTTATCTCATAACAACCACGCACCATCTCATGTGCAAAGTCAATCCAGAAGTTCATCCAGTCAGAATCCTAGATCTCACAATTCTTGCTAAGAATCTCCTGATGTTCGCCTCAGCTGGGACGTCGTGGTATCCCCCTTCTCCTACGAGGTCTAGCCATCTCGCGATGTACGCCATGTTCAGCATAGATCCAGCGCCCTCGTTATTGAGTATTCGCTAGATGCGCGAGAAACAGCCTCAAGTGCACGTGAGCAAGCGTGGACAGAGTCTTGGCGAGGATGGCGTACGTTGATAGCTTGCTGCGGCTGAGGGATACAAGCCTTCGTTGTTCTAAAGCTTGAACTGACACACATGATCGGTGGTCCGATTTGGACCGAGGCGACTTGGCGACGCCGCCACCCTCGCTTGATGCAGCTTGGCAGACCAGCAATCATTTCCCGGGCGCAGGGCATATTAGGAACTTCACAGCAGCCATATCCTGGCAACACGCCCGGCTCAGAGGGCTGTGACTAAGTAGTGGCTGAATGGGCTCAGCTCGACCTTGTCTGCATAGCTTCCGCGGGGGATTTTCTTCCCCACAATTGCTCCTTGATCGGTAGACCCGCCAGAGAAACGTACTGCGAAGCGAAGCGAACAGCTCTGCTGTCCTGGTGGAAGCAGATGCTTCTGAGTTGCGGTTCGATGTTCAGCTGCGAGCTGTGGATCTGCGGGGGAGAAGCTCTAGATTCTTGGTTCGGTGCGTCCGTTGTGTCGTGCACGTAGAAAACATTCTCAGAGACTTGCAGCGCGCCACAGATGAAAGTATATATATAGGTGCGTGTGCTCGTCTCAATAGATCAATTGAGTTCTTCTTCGCTCGAAATATCCTCTCTAGTCTTTAAGAAATATTGTATTACGTTTACAAAGACCAAGGATGTATTTTTACCTTGTCCTGTACACCATATTCCAAGCTATCCCATGGGTCTATGCACAAACCGTAACACCCTTTATTATAGATGGACAATTTGGAACGCAAGTCGGACCCTAATGGTCTCCAAGCATTGACTAACAAATGATAGCGCTTCGGCTACAGACGCTACGAAGTTCAATAGCGGAGGCAATATTGTTGTAGCTGGCCTCCCTATCACCGTGCCTGAAAACCTTCTTGTGCAGTTCCCTGCTACTTTCGTAGGGTTCCGCGACTTCGCAGCAAACGCGGGTCAATACGGTGGCTTTGAGGTCAATGTAGAAGGCAACTATGTAGGAGCTCAACATCTACATGAAGTCTTCTGCTCTTCTACTGACACAATTCAGGTCAATGGGCAAGCCATCGCTGGCCGCGTTTCCATCTCTCAGCTACTCGGAGGTATTGGCGGCGGATTGATCAGTGCTGTCAATCTTGATGGAACTATAAATATCGCAGGTGGTCCCACTCTGCGAATCAATACGCCAGGTGGAGTGTATGGACCTGTCTACGATAAGAACAAGTTCTTCACATCGGACGAACAAAACCCCAGCGTTTCGTCGTTCTCGGGCTACCCTATGTGTGTCCCACGCAGTGCATCTGACCCAGACTGCCCGAGCACCAATCGTGCTCCTAATGGGGATCGTGTGTAGTAAGTTGTACCTGTGAACTCCCAGCAGGGCGTAGCTGATCGTAATCCAAGTACTCCAAGGAACACTTCGGCAATGGCACCTTTTATCCCCGGAGACTACGTCACCTGGTCTGGCATTACAAATGGCGGGGAAATACTGGTATACACTCTGACCGCGGAGAACGTCCAGCAGAAAACTAGCGCTGACAACGGCGATCCTCTGTATCTTCGTGTTGAAGACGTAAGTTTGTCACTTAGTGTCATACATTCCAAAACTAACTTTAGCCCAGGTCATTATCGCTATCAACGATGGAACACCCAACATTGAAGTCGGTACTACAAAGTTTACAGGCTATCTGTCTGATGGAAGTGGCTCGGTCTCAGTCTACCGCTTGGATGTGGATCCTTGCACCGGTGCGGAGACTGAAGTGCAAGTGGCAGCCGGTCAACTGAAAGCAGGCGACGTACGCAACAAGTTCGACATCCGGTTCTCGGACACAGGTATCACCAAGCTCGCACGCGAATATCGCATCAAAGCCAACAAAGGAGCAAAGACCGTTGCATTCGGGATTCAAGCCGGCCAGTACACCGCCCCTATCAGCGCCGTGATCTGGCCTGAGAACAATGTTCCTGGAACCACCATTACCCAAAACGCCTTCAACCTATTTGGCCAGCTCAAAGACGGCTTTGTCTTCAACAATCAGCAATGGGGCCAACTGACAAACAAGTGGCCCGGAGCGCCAATCCCCACCACAGCCAAGCAGTGCACCGGTAACGAACTGAGCAGCACCCCCTCTCCCTCTCCCGCTCCATCCACAGGCACCACTCCTCCTTCCACCGCCGGCGAACTCCCAATCGCAAATGCAGGCCAGCCTCTGTCCAATCAACTCGCTGGATCCCTCATCACCATAGCCGGCAGCAACACCAACGCCAAGCTAACCGACCCGCAACTTACCTTCTCCTGGACTGGTCCCACAGGCATTACAATCAATAACGCCGACAAGCCCACCATGACCTTTGTGAACCCCATGCTGAACCCCACAACGTCGCCCACCACCAACAAATTCACTCTGAAGATCTGCCTCGCAAGCGACGCAACGGCATGCAACAGCGCCACAGTCGACGTGACTACGAACACGATTGTCGACAAGATCACCATCACATCCTACCAGTTCGCAAACAAGAACGGCGGAACGGTGACGGTATCTGCAAAGTCAGACAACATCCTCAAGGGCACCGATGGCGCGAATCTGCAGTTGCAGATCACGCCAGCCGTGAATAAGCAGATTCCGGCGATGACGCCGGACCCTGTCACGCCAGGGTTGTATTCTATTGTGGTTCCGGGTGTTGGCAAGCAGCCAACGCAGATTGGAGTCACCTCCAAGTATAATACCAAGGCGGTGACTGCGTCGACCTTGTTTAGGCGGTCGTGGGTGAGGTTTTGATTGCATCGTACGTGAGAGGGAAAGCACTTGGGAGTGTCTCATGGAATTACTATGGAATGAGCGTGCAATGCAGTACTGAAGGGGTGGCGTTACGGGTGATGCGAAGTTCCTGGTTAAGTTCTTCTGGTGTTCATCGGTCTGTTCATGTTTTCTTGCTAGTTGCTGATACTCCATAGTCTATTTGCCCTTTCGTGTCTCATCTCTAGTGCAGAGCTACAGTATGGTTTGTGGGAATGCTCTATCCTTGCGAGGTCACGACTACAGCGTGTGTGTCCTGACGCGTAAAGTCATTCGTCCCGGAAAGCGACTGTAGGTATTTGTCCTTTGTCGACTACGCCTCTGAGACAATCCCATTTCTGGGTGGAACATCAGGACGACTAACATCGGAAGTGGATATCTATTAACGAGATAGCCGCAGCTCACAAGGTCTCATGTGTATTCGGGCCGTACTGCTCTGCTAAGCACGTCATCTGAGACAGTTCTGTCGGTTCCGCGGAAAGGCTTCCAAGCGAGCATGAGTGAATACGGACTCAGTTCAGCGGAGGCCATCCCGGACTTTGTGACAAGAGAAACGGCTGGAGATACCAAGAGAAGAGGTTCGTGACGTTGCTAATGTGGAATCTAAACGTATGTGTTGACCTATCAAATCGAATATGACTTTGTGACCCACCCCGAAGTGGTTTGGAGAGATGAAAAACTGTATAAAAACACATGAGCAAAGCAATCCGTAAACCTGACACGGTCGGACAAGGCGCTGAATAAGGACTCTTGGTGCAATCAAGAGTCACGAACGACTTGAACGAATTGATGCCGTTAGCTGGAGCCCCAATAGTCATGGTCGCTTGCGGTGCAAGACAGATGTACCTGACAAATGTATACTGATCGGTGAAGTTTCCTGATACCCACGAGGCTTCGATACCTGCGGATCGATACTTCCGCTTTTTGCCATGCATCGTCGTTATGTCGTTGGGTTGACGTGACGAACTTTCAAACGCAGACATGTCTTACAGTGGGATACTGTAGTTACGAAGATGTGAAACCGCATCGATATCTTCATCGTGATTTCAAATCCCATCAAACTTCTCGATAATGATTCCGTTTCGTCGCTGTTGTATGCACAGACTCTGCGCTGCAGAGTATATGGGTTTGGGTACTGCACATAACCCATGTATGACGACATGCAGACTGTACGGGCGTTGTGCATGCCTTGCCGAATTAAATTTGCACTTGTAGAGATTAGAGCGATAAAGCTGGGATTTGGCGCATATCATGATCGCGACGTCTTGCGCGGTAAGACACTGACGCGACCGTCTCGAGGCATTTCATCTCCACCGTGATCGGAAATACACACCCATGAGAGTGTCACGAGGCAGAATCATATCCCCTGCACTACCCCCCTCGCTCAGAAAGCCCGAATCCAATCGCGGCGCTGTTTGTACAACACGCTCATTCCCCATCTTTTGCTCCGGCAGCTTTCCCTGGCCAATTGACCTTCTTGCGAAGCACGAACAGGCACGAATATAGGTCCTCAATCCGCTGGAGGTACAAAGCCAATCTCAAGATGCGGGTAGCCATTCGCGAACAGCTGAGCCTCTTGGTCTTCCTGGCTACAAGCATCAGCCTGACCGTCATCACCCTCGCATCGTGGTACACAAATCACAGTTTTGTGCTGGACGTCCGGTGAGTAGTCAATGGCTAAGATCTTCAAGGAGACAAGAAACTAAGTCTCGTGCACAGGTCTGACGCTCTCATGCTCACAGCTTCACTTAAGGCTGCACAGCTGTCTTCGAGCCTGCTCCTGATGCAAATTCTGGTAAAACAAGTCAGCAGCCGCGTAGTACCTCAGAGGGAATTGGAGCAATACTACAGCCAAAACTATACCACGAGCGACTTCTGGGATGCCACTGCTTCCGATTATGACGCACTTTTCTCAGGAGACAAGAGCATTCGTGTCGCTGTACAAGCCCGGATCTACCACAAGGAGAGTTCCGATCGCATACTCTTCAGTCGTACAGCCAGCGGTATGATGAATGTAACACTGCCATGTGTGAAGCCTGATGGTCAGCCTGTGCTCATGGGCGATGAGAGATTCGGGTATCTTCCAGAGCTGTTTCCAAAGTTCAATGTCAGCACTATCGATCGATCCTTGGACCAGTACGAAGCAGAATACGAAGGGAGATTGATCAATAGAACGGAACACCTCCTGCTGGGTCCGTACAAACTGAATGATAGCCTGACGCTATTGTCGATCACCATGCCAATTGTCAACACCAACATCTCCAATCCCGTAAGGACAATAGGATGGTTAACGCTCGTTGTAGATGCCCAGCTTATTAGCAATGTACTGGACGCCAGAGAAGGTCTTGGCAGAAGTGGCCTCACTCTCTTGTTTGGCCCCGACACGGCGACAAATACTTTTCCCAATGGCTATTTATTCGAAACACCGGACATAGAAGCTCCTGAACATGTCGAGGTACAATTCGAGGTCCCCCCTGCGGGAAGATTGATTATGGACGACCAACAAGGTAGTGATTTCGGGAAATTGCACTTCGATTGGGCACAGTATCCTGCAGTCCGTCAAGGCTTTACCCGCCCAACTCACAATCCCAGAAACGCCGGAAGTATGGTATCAACCAAGAACGAGCAGGGTAATCGTGTCGGTGTTGGTTACGCTATTGTCAACAGTTCCATGGTTGACTGGATGATTGTTATCGAGCGCTCGCACGCCGAAATCTGGTCTCCTATTGACCGACTTCGAAGGGTCATCTTGGCTTGCGTCTTTGGTACTATGGCAGTTATGCTACTGATTACGCTGCCTATCACCCACTACTTCAGTCGAACCGTCAGACAACTTCGAGATGCTACAAAGGGGACCGTACTGCCTCAGTTTTCTGATAGCAGTAGTTGGAGTAACTCGAGTGATCATGAAGAAGAGCCCTTGGACCAGCCGCACGTACACGAAGAGCATTGGTTTGATGGAATGTTCAGATGCCGAGGGGATCTCGCAATGCATCATGAACCGAAGAGGGAGTCGAAGAGAAGGAGATCGTTCCACATCCCAAAAAAGATTGAAGACCGCCGACACTTCCTTCACGACGAGCTCACTGACTTAATACAAACATTCAACGAGATGACTGATGAATTGACGACACAGTATCAGAAGCTTGAAGAGAGAGTGCAACAGAGAACAGCCGAGCTCGAGATAATGAAAGAGGCGGCTGAGGCGGCGAATGAGAGCAAGACTCTTTTTATTGCAAACTTATCCCACGAGCTGAAGACCCCACTGAATGGCATCATGGGTATGTGCGCGGTCTGTATGTCCGAAGATGACCCCAACAGGCTAAAGAAGTCTCTCGAACTATTGTACAAGAGTGGGGAGTTGCTGCTCAAATTGCTCACAGATCTGTTAACGTTCAGGTAAGCTCGACCACGAATCGACGTTTGGCACCGGTCTGATGATGCGCAGTAAGAACGAGATTGGTCATCCTGTGAGTCTGGAAGAGAAAGAATTCACACTCAAAGACATAAGCTCGCAGATTCTTGCGATCTTCAGCAAACAAGCAGAAGAAGCAGGTATCAGCCTTTCTGTCAATCTGCAAGGCGGTAATGCGAAGTCGCGCAGGATCGGCTCTTCGATCAAGCGGAGCGGTGTGGGAACACCTGAGCCGGTTCCTGTTGAAGAGCTCGTGCTTCTTGGAGACGAATACCGGATTGTACAGGTCATTCTCAACCTTGTTTCCAACAGTTTAAAGTTCACCCCAGCAGGTGGCTCTGTCATCGTCACCGCTCGATGCACAGGAGAAGTTCTGGCATCCGACATGAGACGGGCTTCAGCCCAGTCTCGAGGAGGCTCATTGTCAGACTCCAAAGCCAGAGCAAGTACGACAGTGATAGGCGGTGGACCAGCTCTCGCAAGTACACAAAGTCTTGGACGGCCAAAAAGCCGACTTGCGCATCGCGTCGAAGGGCAACGTGGGCTGACACCACCCAAAGAGCGCTGGTTAAACTTTGAGTTCCAGGTGGAGGATACAGGCCCCGGTATTCCCTCTCATCTGCACAGCAAGATATTTGAGCCTTTCGTGCAGGGAGATTTAGGCCTAAACAAAAAGTATGCAGGTACCGGCCTCGGGCTGAGCATTTGCTCACAGATCGCTGGTGTCATGGGTGGCAGCATGAGACTGAAGAGCGAGCTTGGACATGGTAGTATATTTGTCTTGTCAATCCCACTCAAAAACTTGGGTGGCCAAGCTGAGGGCATAGCGACGGGTATGCCGCCAACGTACAGCAGTTCTTTTGATGACTCACTGGGTAACCGATCTTCTGGGTTCGCTCTTTCTATGCGACAAGCGCAAGCAACTTCCAGTGTGACTTCAAGGATTCACAGTCCACTGGGCACCGTGGCCGATACAGTGGCGTCAGAGATCTCGGAACAACCGAGCTCAGCAAGTGCCGAACAACCGCTTCTCGCTCCCGCTCCTTCCGCGGAGCGCCCCGTACTGGATACCCCACAAGCAAACCTCCAGGAGCAAAGAGGGACATCAAAACCAAAGCACCGCGAAGCGACGAAAGTCCTGGTTGCCGAAGACAACATGACAAACCAAGTAGTCATGAAGAGAATGTTAAAGCTCGAAGGACTTCAAAATGTGACAATTGCAGTCGATGGGCAAGATGCCCTGGAGAAGGTCAATGAAAGCTTGCGGAGCGGTGAGTTGTACGATTTGGTATTTATGGACGTCCAAATGCCAAACCTTGATGGCATAGAAACAACCAGAATGATCCGGAAATTGGGCTTTGGCGCTCCGATAGTGGCCCTGACGGCCTACACTGAGGTAGGGCTGTATCCTGTCAATCTGGCGTGTCGAAGCTGACCTTGCATGCGATAGGAGACGAATGTGCAAAAGTGCCTGGACTCTGGAATGAACTTTTTCCTCTCCAAACCTATCAACAGATCTGCAATTAAGCAGGTGCTGATCAAATACTGTCTAGCATGAACAGATCAGCTGTACAGCGCACCAGCGATTCAGTGTCAAGGAAACTTTCGCTCCGTAGCATGGTTGGGGACCAAGACTCCTTGGCTTGGATCGGACTTCAGACAGACCACCTCATGAGTATGCCGAATTCATGACTTCCATAAAATATACCATCCAGGAGGGCTGCGAAGACGAAATTGGGTTCTGTGAGCAACTGTCAGGGCAAGTACCGGTTAGTAGAGGGGCTTGCTATATGAGTACAGATGCTGGGGCGGTCTTTCGGGTAGGTACGAGGTCAAGCTTGTGACGTGTCGTGGGAAAGGGTATGATTACTCAACTAGATGGCTCCAGGAAGATCCCCGCTCCTCGGCGCCACAAGGCGATCATCCGAGTGGGAAATCGACACTTTTGAGGCTGAATTGCCGGATGTGGCATGTTGCAAAGGCAAGTCACAGTATGAACCAAGATTCGACTTGTGGGGACCATGGAAGGTGCAACAGGACGCCGCGTTGGTGCTTAGTGTGGGGTGTACCACAGCAGCCAAGTCTGCTGCAAGGCTCATCGGCAGCAGCAGATGCACAGACAGCCTTGGAGTTATCGATATTGCCGTAGAATTTCTCGTGGCGTGGAGTTCTGCCTTCGCAGCTGAGCACTGTCCGGTAGAGATGCTACTGGAGACAACATGTTGGCGGCCGGCATTGAGCTACCTGGGGGATGAGTGACAAATCATTCGTGGCTCATGAGGAGTTGCAGGAACATCATGGTGAGGAACACACGACGACACGACAGGCACCTCATGCGCAAAACCCTGGCAGCGACCAACCAAGCGGGCAGCAAGGTTCAGCATATGTGCATGAGTCTGTGGTTGTTGAAGGTATTTGCAGTCTAGGCGGGCCGGTCGACAGACGATTGGCGCAGGGGGTTGCGGCAGACGGCTCCAGCTCCAGCCCCAGCCCCAGCTCCAGCTCCTTTTGTGGCTGCTGCGCCCGCTCGGGAAGCTGCGACTGCCATCCTGTTTCCAAGGCAGTCACGGTCACGGTCCTCTGCTGCACTGCAGCTTCCCTCGCTCCCTCTTAGCTACTGTTCTATTTATTAGCATCTTGCCATTCTTATTCTAATGTCTAGTGTGTAAACTATCGTGACTGCTGGCTGCGAAGCGCGTCAGTCGCCTGAACCCCCGCGGCGAGACAGCAGACGAGACAGCAGAGAAGAAGTCCAATGTCCAACCTCGCGCAGGCGCCACACCCATGGCACGAGCAGCCCGACATTGCACACCTGTCATCCGCGTCGTTCACCGCGCAGAAGCTGGTAGAGAATAGCCGCTCTGAGTACAAGAGCCCGCAGCTAATGCATACTCACAGCAACATGCCACGCCTGAGCACCTGTACCTCACCTCGCGGCGCTGCTTCATTGGTCCCATCCCCGTATGCAGCCCCATTGCCTTATTCTCATCCATGCACCACGCTCATGATAGCTACAGACGGCCTGGCTGAGCAAACACCGCCGCGACTGGTACAAGCACCACCTGCGCATCAATTATTCGACGCGTACCGCCAGCTTCTCATCCGATCCCCGCGAAGCCCGCCAGCGTCGCCTCAGTGGAATTGAAGGGCCCAGCTCATCTGCTCTCTTCCAGCACAGCTTTCCACAGCCCGAAGAGCTCGAGGCCGAGGAGGAGGATGCTGCTGCTAGCAGTGCGACCGCCAATGGCACTTCCTCTGCGAGCTCCAGCACACCCTCAGCGCTGCCGATTCCGCGCGCCACGGCACAGAAGGAGGACGTCATAGTAGGCAGCGAAGGCGAGGAATTCGTCGATGCGCCCTCCGAGCCAGAGGATGTGGACGAAGAAGACCTGCGTGTCTATACGCACCAAGAAGAGGAGGGGGCGGCTGGTCCTGCGAAGCCGCCGCTGCCACATCGAGTGAGCACCAAGTCCTACGTGACCGCCTCATCGATTCCTGACACGTCGAACAATGACGTCGAGGTAGAGTCAGAAGACGAGGACGCGCTGACACCACGTGCCGAGGAGCCAACGTCGTCCCAGATCAATGGTCTTCAAGTACCCAAGGATGAAGCTGGGCCAGAGCGCAGCAAGTCGTTGGGGAAGCAGCCATTGTCTGCAGTCACAAGCCACGCGGCAGGAACATCTACTGTGGGGGGAACACCCTCGGTAGATGCTGACTCTACGTCGTCTCTCTTGCGCAAGGCTGACTTGAATAAGGCACCAGCACCTGCTGACACGGAAGTTCTCGCTACTTCTCCTCCCAAAGGCATCATCGCTAGAGCCAGAAGACGATCCACAATGGGTCTGTTCAAATCCTCAGAGGCCTCAAATGGAACCGATGGGACTATTGAGGACTTGGCGCGGAAGGGGTCGAACTTGCGCAATCTTGTCAAGTTCGACATTCCAGAGGACTCGAAGCGGCAAGCCGTGCACTTCAAAGCTAAGAAAGCCCAGATGACTATTCAGCGAGCGGGCACTAAGTTGCGGAGAAAGACTATCAAAGACGGTCTGGTAATAAAGATGGAACGCATGCTTGTACGAGTCGACGCTGCGGACGAAGTTCCCGAAGACTTCGATGAGAACGTCAATCAGCGAGTCGTTTCGCGAGTCAAGGACAAATGGCGAGAGTACATGATAGTCTGTAGGCACAGTCACACTGACGAAGCCGATTTCCTGTTGCAGCTCTACAAGACTCGAGTAGGTCCCGCTTCTAGCATGAACAGCGCCTATGCTGACCATTGCAGGTTATCCCTGAGATCGAGCAGGCTGGTGCAGGCAAACGTGCCGCTTACGAGATCCCGTTGGGTCGGAAGACCAGCAAAGTGAATTTATATTCTTCTCTGGATAAGTCCATTGTCGTTTCAACCCCCGGTTCCAGAGGCACCTTGATCTTCATTATGCAAGCTCGGACAGCATCCAATGCCGTTGAATGGTACACCTTTCTTCGAAATATCCTGGGATGGCGTCGCGCCTCCGAACTTCAGATCAATATTCCAGACATGAGTCTCAGTGTGCGAATTGCCGACCCTTTCCAGAAATTGGAAGCTTCTCAGAATCAGGTACAGGATGCGGAAGATACTGAAGAGGCAATCTTGAAGACAATGCAAGAGGAGCAGGCCGTTGCGCAGTCTCTTGTACGACAGTGTCTTGACCAACTGGAGGATGCGCCTGAGTGGGCGACGGTTCTAGAAGCGTGGACTAAAGACCAGCGGATAGGACTTGCCTGGAAGCGCTATGACCGTCTCGAATGGATCCACGGGGCAAATGAGCGCAAGATGTACGGGACGATTGCGATGTTGAAGTCACATGACCTCGAGTTGCGACCCAAGACCCACTATCCTACCACAGCTGTCACCCGCAAGAAGCAGAAGACTTTGACGGAACCCGTTCCAGTGGAAGGCTTCCTCATTCGATTGACTGGACAGCGAGGACGAGCGAAGCGGTTGGGACTCATGTACCACAAGCAGCTGTACTTCGCCAGTCACGACCATTACCTTGTATTTTCAAGACCCACGAAAGTGACCCCACCTCCTCCACCCAGGCTCCCCACGTCTGACAATCTGGCGATCCCAACTCCACAAGCTATACAAGACAAGACGCCTGACAACTGGGCAGTCAATCCATATCCTATGCATGATGGGCAAATCGAATGGTTGAGCGATGGTCACTCTGGCACACCTGAAACTCGGAGGCTGCACGATCAGGATGCTGCTGACGAGGCTGAGCGCAAAGAGTACAATCTGCTCAACTGTGACGGATATATCAACATGGCCGATATTGTCAAGGTTCGTAAGGCGAGGCTTGGATCAAGTCCTGTCGACGACGAGATAGAAGAAGGCTCCGATGTCGACTTTGACGAGGATGTCGATATGGAAGGCTCTCTAGGCGAAGATGGTGCTACGCATGATATCGACCTGGACAGGACCTTCGAGATTGTCATGAAGAACGGCCTCATCATTCGCCTTCAAGCTGCTGATCAGGCTCGCCGGAAGGAGTGGATTAAGCATCTTCGCGCCCTTGCAAAGTACTGGAAACATCGCACCGCCTCTGACATCACCTTGTACAAGTCAACAAGAACCCGGAATCTCAGTGCTCTGCACATCGACGAGGAGGGTGAGGCTCACATCGGTCAATTCGCCCGCAAATGGGAGGTCACTCAGTCTTTTGCATCTCCTGTTTTATACAACATGTGCGGTATCGCGTGTTGCCGCAGCATAAACATGTCGGGAATGTTGTACCGCAAGCCGCGTATACACGCGCCCTTCACACGCTGCAGTGTGCTTCTTGCGGCGGGCACGCTGCTTATATTTCGCGATGTGCTGCGTAGTCGTGTGGGCAAACAGCTGTCGCACATCCACCACGAGCGCATCGCCAACCTCGATCTCCGCGACTGCTACATCTACTCTGGGCTCCTCACCGAATCTGACCTGCTGTACCAGAACCAGACTTTCGACGCTAACAAACCCGGTCACCACGCACTACCCCGTATCTATCTTGAGGACGGCTGGACTAGTACAGATGAGGATGTCATGACCACATTTGTTATCTGGCACGGCAAAGCCAAATCCTGGTTCCGTGCTGAGGAGGGGGCTGGGGGTGCGGGCGAGCAGGAACGACGAGAAGGCAAACGCACAAAATTGAAGCGTGTAGCCAAACTTGGAAGCAAGGGACGGAGCGTAGTATTTCGTGCGAGGAGTAGGGCCGAGAGGGACCACTGGGTGCTGGCTATTCAGAACGAAATTGAGCGTGTGCAGGGGAGTGGAAGTGACTTCAGAATTGAGGATGATAAATGAGCGCAGGCCGGCATAAGGCCTCTGCAAGATGGTATTTTAGAGAAAGAGATGCGGTAGAGAAGGAGATCGAGTAGAAGAAATGGTTGAGGAAAGGGGGGTAAGACTGCTCTTGGTGTTCTGGATCATCGCATTACCTGCATTGCATTGCATGTTAGTACTCGCTGCTGTGTTCAACGCAGTATTCTATCCTAATGCAGCATACTTTATTTTCCAATCTCAATGAACGAAATATCTAATTCGCGCACAAAATGTGGACATTTGTTCAATGCTAACATGGCCATGAAAGAGTCACGTATAGGCTGGCTAGTCAAGAGGGAACGCAGGCATTAAGTACTGAGTTTCATTGTATTCTGTTGAGTTTCATTCCTCCGTGAGCATGTCTTATCCATGCATCAAAGCAACAAGCGGGCGACCCTTCTGATGTTGCGTTCCTTGATGTGACATGCGTTGAACAAGACATGTACCGCAACAATGTGAGAGCAGATACACCGCTTTGAGAAGTACCCGGAAAGGACCATTAGGACCTGCCCGCGCGATCGACTTTGGAAAGTGGTGGCACGTTGAGGCTGGCGACTTACAATAGCGCCATGTAGCCTGCGACAGCGCCCATGCCCACGATAGCATCGCCGACCTTGACACCGCTGTTGATAGCGTGGTTGGATGTGGGGCTCTCGATTAGAGTACTGGAAGGGGTGCTCGAGTGCTTGCGCGAAGTTGTGGAAGCGATGCCTGGGGCCGAGGAGGCTGAGCCTGAGACCAAGGACGCGAGCGAGGTGAGAGTGCTGTTGCCCGGGTGGCCGGTGGGGACAGTGATGACTGCGGCGGAGGAAGAGATGGTGGTGTCGCTGCAGTCCTCAGATGGCTGAGCGCTGCCGACAGAGGACTCGGGGACGCTGGGGACCCAGTGCGAAGGTGTCTCACTAACGCTGATGGTGCTGGTGCCGGCGCCGTTGGTGCTGCCCGGGCTGCTCTCAACGGGTCCGAAGGAAGGAGTGCCGATGATTGGGGTCAAGGTGAGAGTGCCCTGGGCTGGTGGCTCGGCGGTTGCAGTGTTGATGCTGACCGTCAAGGTGATGACTTGCTCCAAGCCGTCGATCGTGGTCAAGGCGACAGTCTCGGTGGTGTCGGCTGGACCAGTAGTGGAGGGGCCATAGTCATCCGGCTCGTCGCCATCGAAGGAGATAGCAGTGCTAGCAGTCACGCCGACGGCCATGAGGATGTTGCCGAAGCAGAGAGCGGACTTGAAGAAGTGCATTGTGTGGGTTTGGAGAGTGGGATGGGGTTGCGCAGTGTGTCAGAGGAGTTGTATTACCTTTGCTAACGCGAGTGCGAATTTTGAGTGCGGTGGGTGAGGGAGAAGAAGCTAAGAGCAGGTGGGCGTGTCTTTTTATATTTTCCTGCCAAGAGGACGCGTCGCTGCAGAGCGCGATGGAGTGAAAGATGAATGGTACGTCACTTTCACCTGGGGATGAGACAAATGAGCAATGGCATAACTCATCGTGATACCTGCTTGTGGTGACTCTCAACAGTAGATTGAGTCAGATAGGTCATAGTATGCATGCACTGCTGCGCGGGTTGGTCTTGGTCCAACCCTTGTTTGCTCCTTGAGAAGGCCGTGCTCGGTATATCAACAGTGAAGGAGAAGACCACGGCAACCTTGATCCTACAACACCATTTATCGTCCCATATAGCCCAATTGTTTCCTGATAATACTTTCAATCCAGGACAGCTGAAATACTGTCTTGGCGGTTACGTGGCGTAATCCTCGCACATTGGTCCGGGCGGAAGATGGACCTCCATGGCGAGGTCGCAGGTTCGAATCGTGATAAGACCAAATGATATATAGGGCTGGTTCAAGTGTGTCCTGTATTCCGCGGTCTTCAACAACAGATGAGATCTCAACAAGTGAGAGAGGTCTGATGTTCTTTTTGCTTTTTCTTTTTGCTCTGGTCAAGGTCAACTTACTATATAAATGGTTGGTTAAAAATTGAACATTAACCTCCAGTATTTTTGATACAACAACATATCAACTATGTTTTTTTTTGTAGTAAGTGTAGGAGACTTGGGAACATCTCGTGTAAACTGCAAATCAGGTGGCTTAATAGAGAAAACAATCAATAGCTTTGGAAAGATCCCGCTCAAACAACCTCATGTGGACAAGTTCTGACGCCTTAATCTTACTTCTCTTCCTTTACGAAATACCTACTACGACTCTACATTGATTTCGTGTGCACGAAATAGTCGTTGCTGAAGATTTTGATCACCAAAATTCCAGGCCTTGCAAGAAACATATGATCTTGACCATGGAGTCACACTTGAAGCTCGCCTGACATCGTCTCTTGTTGTAAGATGGCCATGTGGATGTAGTGTGCAGGCCGGCCTGGAATGAGGGAACAATAGCAACACGTTGGACTTGAAGCGGAAGCGACGCCCAAGCCGGCAAGCGCGGGGTGGGGCTAGCGGGACTGCGGCGACGGCGAATTGAGTCACCCAAAAGTTCGACAACCCAGCGCACGCACGCTGTAGAAAGTCTTGGCACTCGAAAACACACCCCCACCCTACAACGTCGAGCCTCACGACCCTTTCGCCTCTTCCGGACGCATTCGAGACGACAATCGCCCACCGATCCCCGCAGCGCAGCAAAAAGTCGAGCGACGCCCCTTCCTTTCCGCACACAACGCCCCAGCAGACAGCCGCCCACCATGTCTCTCACAAATTGCCGGTTCTACGAGGAGAAGTACCCGGAGGTGGAGAGCTTCGTCATGGTCAACGTCAAGCAGATCGCCGAGATGGGCGCATACGTCAAGCTGCTCGAATACGGTGGGTGCGCATCGCTATAGGGAATACGGACACTTGCTGACAGACCTGGGCAGACAACATTGACGGCATGATCCTGCTCTCCGAGCTGTCGCGCAGACGTATTCGTTCCATTCAGAAGCTCATCCGTGTCGGACGTAACGAGGTCGTCGTCGTGCTCCGTGTCGACAAGGACAAGGGTTACATCGATCTGTCGAAGCGCCGTGTGTCGCCTGAGGATATCGTCAAGTGCGAGGAGCGCTACAACAAGTCGAAGATGGTCCACAGCATTATGCGCCACGTCGCCGAGAAGACCGAGACACCCATCGAGAACCTCTACCAGACCATCGGCTGGCCGCTCAACAAGAAGTACGGCCACTCCATCGACGCCTTCAAGCTCAGCATCACCAACCCGGAGGTCTGGAACGACGTTACCTTCCCCAACGACGTCGTCAAGGAGGAGTTGCAGAGCTACATTGGCAAGAGGCTGACTCCCCAGCCCACCAAGGTGCGCTCGGATATTGAGGTCACCTGCTTCGGATATGAGGGTATCGACGCCGTCAAGGAGGCTCTCCGCACCGCCGAGGCCAAGAACACCCCCGACAACCAGGTCAAGGTCAAGCTTGTATCGCCTCCCCTGTACGGTACGTACAATCACATACGAATTACTGAATGACCTCTCACTAATATGTTTGCAGTCCTCACCTCCCAGTGTCTCGACAAGAACGTCGGTATTTCCACACTCGAGCAGGCCATCGAAGATATCAAGGCCAGCATCACAAAAGCGGGCGGCGACTGCCAGGTCAAGATGGCACCACGTGCCGTTACCGAGAACGATGACGCCGAGCTTGCTGCGCTCATGGAGAAGCGCGAGCGCGAGAACCAGCAGGTCAGTGGCGACGAGGACGAGAGCTCGAGCGACGAGGGTGAGGTTGGCGCTGCTGCGGCGGCGGCCGATGCTTAAGCGACTATGATACAGTTTCTACCACGACTGGTATAGAATTGTATAGGGGTCTGCGCGCGTGGCTGTTGTTGATGCTTAATGGTTATGATGGACATGGTCAAAAGTGGATAAGGGACCGGCGTTTGGGGCTCGACGACCATTCCTCGAGCATGTGCGCAGCATATTTTGACATGTATAGCATTTTCATTCTGGACGGGTGTCGAGTTGATGCCCTAGACCTTCAATGACAAAATGACAAAGTCCACCTCGAGGAATTTCACGTGTTGGAAGTGCTCGATGTTCGATGGTGCTGAAACAAGCGCCAACCCTACTTTGTGTGTTATGCGTCCGAGCGCGATGACGACGATCGCAGTGACAGCTCGGCTCAGCCCAGCATGACGGCCTAGCCAACTTTCTGCGCGCAGCCGCCAACAACGGCAGCCACGCTATCAATTCCCCTCCTGTGCTTTATTTCTGGGTCGCGTGCCTTCCCTTCCCCTCTCCAACTCCTTCAAAGAGTGATTGGAGCCGTTGCACTCCAGAACTCCGCCGTTGTTGCGTCTGCATAGCTACAGTACGAAGCTAGCTAGTCCACATCCGCAACCATGCCTCAGTGGAACGAGCTCTTCGGCTCCGATTCGAGCGAGGGTCGCATCAGACTGGAAGGCGGCGCTAATTCGCGTTCGTATTCCTGTGATGGAGCTATGGAATACTTATCACAATACTAATTGAAGATAGTCCTGCCCACCCGCCGCGAACATGTCCACCCGCCGCCGATTGATCCTAAGGAAGTCACCAAGATCTGCCTGCGCCTGAAGCACCAGATCGAGCAGGTCATTCCGTACGAGATTGTTGAGGACAAGGTTACCCAGCCGAACAGCCCTATCATCACGGGTGCAGTACTAGAGACGGCAAACAAGGCTGGCGGAGGCGATAAGACGGCATGTGTGGTATACTGTCTGTTGATGGTGAAGAAGTGGTTCAAGAAACAGGCAACCGCCGAACTCTGGGATGCCGACCTGCATGACGTGCGCGCCGTCGCGTGCGAAATGATGGCCAAGCGCATTATCGAAGCAGAGGAGGATATGGACTATCTCTTCGAGGAGATGCTGCTCAAGCGGTACTCCATCCTAGTCGACGGCGAGCCCACCGAACCCGCCAATGCCATTGAGAAGGCTGTTGATCTGCACGCTGTGACCGTCATTGGCTCCTCAGGCTACCAGAAGTGCATCTCGTATCTCTGGCGCGGCTGGATCGTGCAGGACGATGAGGACCCCACGCGCTTTGTGCAGTTCGAGAACAAGACCAACACAAATTTCTGGGCCCATCTGGATCCGGATCGTATGCGCGTTCCACGTTATCAAAACTGGGTACAGATCATCTTCTCGCTGGTCTTCCTGGGCTTGTACACGGGCGCCATTAACACAATTAATGCGGACGCTGACCTGGATGTTGTGGAGGGGCTGCTGTACATCTTCACGTTGGGCTTTATCTGCGATGAGGTGAACAAGTTCTGGAAGGTTGGCCGCTTCTACATCTCGTTCTGGAATATGTTCAACAGCATGCTGTACGGCCTGCTTACCGTCTCGTTCGTCTTCCGCATGATCGCCATCAGCCACTCGCCTGACGAGGCGAACGAGAATGGCAACCCGCGTGGAAAGTTCAACGAGCTAGGCTATAACTTCCTTGCCTTCACAGCGCCTATGTTCTGGATGCGACTGCTGCTGTACTTTGATACCTTCCGCTTCTTTGGCGCCATGCTGGTTGTGCTGAAGGTTATGTTCCGCGAGTCGCTCATCTTCTTCCTCTTGTTGTTTGTTGTGCTTGTTGGCTTCTTACAGGCTTTCATGGGTCTCGATATTGCGGAGGACCAGGTCATGAACGACATTGGATTCGTCATGCAAGCCATGCTGAACGCCATCATGCAGTCGCCCGAGTTTGAAGGGTTCGACAACTTCGCCGTAAGCCTCCTTCTCTTCCTTGCCTCAACATGAGTGAAACGACTACTAACATCCTTCAGCCCCCATTTGGTCTCATCCTCTACTACATCTTTACCTTCGTTGTAATGGTCATTTTGCTCAACATCCTCATTGCCCTTTACAACTCCGCCTACGAAGACATTACCGGCAACGCCACCGACGAATACATGGCGCTCTTCTCTCAAAAGACAATGCAATTTGTCCGCGCTCCTGACGAGAACGTCTTCATCGCCCCCTTCAACCTTATCGAAATGCTGTTCCTCATCCTGCCTTTTGAATGGTGGATGGACGAGAAGCGATACGACCACCTCAACGACATCGTCATGGCCGTCCTATACAGCCCGCTGTTGGTCGTGACTGCATTTTTGGAGCAGAGGGAAGCGAAGGTTGTAAGGTATAACAGGAAGAGGGGTGAGGCAGATGAGGATGTCACGCATGAATGGGAGCAGGTCCTGCATGAGTGCGATTTTGAGGCTGATGGCTGGGATAAGAAGGTCCAAACTACTAGGCCAAATGTCGAGTTCGATACTGCTGTATTGGAGGTCAAGAAGCTGCAAGGCGAGGTCAGAGAGCTCAAGGTATTGCTGGTGAAGCTAGTAGAAAAGAGCGAAGGCTGGGGAAATGATACCTTGGGCGGGAGTGGGTTCGAGAAGCTGAAGCAGAGTGGAGAGAATGGTGGGGATGAGTAAGTGCGCCTCATGAGAGGAACAGGTTCGAAGAGTCAGCCTGTATTGACGTTCGCGCAGACAGGGAAGGAGCGAATTTGGCGGCACGCAAGTCACAGAAGGGAGTGACTGGCACTCGGATTAAGCGATTGCAGTCGTGTGAGAGAAAGCCTGAGATATTATACATGCGATGGTTTGCGCCTTGTACATACTGCACCTTACCAGCTCCGATGAGACACTTGACCCTTTCAAAGAGTTCAATGATAGAAGTGCAAATACGTGGCAGACCCTGTCAGCAGCGTAGCCATCATAAAGAGCTATGCATCTGTTCAAGTTGCGCCAATTGGGATTGAAGCCCCCCGGTCAAATTGCTCTTAGCCTCCACGCATGTATTAGAGTGCCAAAACACCCTTGGATGCATCAAATCCAAGGTACATACTGTCATCGCGAAGAGTTCTCATGTACAGCACCTTGCCAGCTCCAAGTGGCCATTCGACAATTTTGAAGGATTCAACTAAAGGAAGACCTGAAATTTAAAAAACCAATCAATTGAGTAGCTATTTTAAGAGCTATAAATTTTTGAAACATGCACCAATCAGTCTTGAAAGCCTCCAATACCTTGCATTACGCCAAGTGGTTACTCGGAGAGGGCAAGGTGCTGTATCTTAATGCTTCAGCGAGCGGGGTATGGCCTGGGACACAATGGTCTCGACTCGTACTCATCAATGATATCTCGCAGAATCTTGAACCCTTCGGCGATGAGATCGTTGGTTGTATCCGAGACCTTAGGCGGATCGCAGAAATATCGGCTTCCAATGATTACCACTACGGTACAAAATCGGGTAAAAAAACACCGCACTTTTGGGGTGTAATTAACACAGAAGAAAGATCGCTATAAACACCGCATACGGGGTGT
>SWKU01000002.1:0-298731 GCA_011058905.1 Curvularia kusanoi
TAAACGGCAGCTAAAATTCTGTAATACTACATGTATCTATGTAACTTAGAATATTTTCTCCATCTTCAGGCCTTTTACCTCTACGAGACATCTGTAAGATGTAAATTACACTGTATATGCATGTAAATTTATTCATCTGCAGTGTAAATTCGCCTATTTACCTCATTTGCCCGTATAAATTAACACAGGGCGGTGTATTTTACACTGGGGTGGTACCTCAGTGGTATCACTCAACATCAGGACAAGGACTACTGGTGTGTGATCCTTGTGCCACGCATCAATCGGGACAGCATCATACTCAGAAGCGCTGATGTTTTCGCCTGCTGGGAGTGGTTTGGATGGTGTCTCCCCAAGCTTGTAAACGCCATTCAACCCCTTAGGTCCGAGCTGTACGTTCACATACCCAACGTCGTTTAGCCCGTTCCGGAACTGCAAGTCGGCACCAAAAGCGAAGTTTACCGCTGCTTGAGTGACGGGATGTGTCAAAGCTTCTTTGATGAAGTTTGGGGACTGAGATGGGAGGTTAGCGTCTGTTTCTCGGAACATCGGAGTGATAAGCTACTGTCCTCATCGTCCCGCGAGAACCCGGTGATGATGCATGGTGCACGCTCCCACGAATGCATGTACTTGTCAAGGAAAGATCGCTGGAATAGTTGTCGACGAAGCATGCGAACGCCTTCTTCGGAGAAGAGCTGAAATGGAGTTGTGTAGCAAACATCTGGGGCACTCTTAGGAACGGGCAGTCCGAGTTCGGTGAAGGCGTATCTCTTTGTGGGAGGCTGGAAGTTCAGGTGGATTGCTGGGTTGAAGCGTGGAATGGGAAGTTCCAGATCGAGCTGGTCGACTACCTTTGTGTGTGTGCTGATGGGTGATTTGGCATGCGACAGTGCCGGGTCAAACGCCGGCTGTGGTTCGAACATTGTTGTCTGATTATTATGATATAGATGTGGTATGGTTTGGTAGTGATGGAGATTTGGAGGTGTTATCTGATGGTTCTGTAGCGTAGATTGGAGAAGTGCTCAGATGGATATCAAGATGATACTTATCGTCCCAGCAGCAGCTACTATACAGACGGCGTGCACAAACAAGGAATGGCATCTGAAATATCATCGGGAAACCTTCACTTAGAAAGGTAACCCCATCCGCCACTTCCAACTCCAAGCGAAGGGTCTCGATAGGCCCTTTGTTTGCCCCGCGACAGTTCAGTCCTTCGGTGCAGATACTCAACCACTTCCTTGTGCGCGTGCTCTCTAGACTCCGACCCAGCTCGGAATTCCACCCAATGATCTTGCAGGTGGCTTTGATCAAGTCATGTGTCTCATTTCAATTCGACTGATGCTGATTTCAGTATACGTGGATTCTTACCCCGTGATAATTGACTATCAATCTAGCGGCGATCTACGTGGGGTGCGGGCTGTTGTCCTCCGAATGCGCGCGGCCAAAGCCACCTAGCTCTAAATACGTGTTCGTCTACCAATCGCCATTGCGCAGAGCAGTCGGAGAAGCCATAGCCGTTAGCTGCCGTTCTCATTGATGCGAGATACCGGGTCCGTGCATGGTGAGTGTAGGACGGAAGAGGTAAGTCTGTGCAACACCACGACGTATGCGACAGATAAGGCACGCTAGGACCGACCTCATGCGAACAATCAGCCTAGCCTAGGCTTTACCCGCTAGCGCGTGTCTGGACTCTTACAGATGCTGTTGCACTCGAACGTACTCTTATAGAACTTGAGGAAGACAATGTCTGCCTTTTGACTTGACGACTGCTATATTCTCGCAGTGCTACAATGAAACGCGAAAAAGGCGCCAGGCATTGAACGATGTCGACTGGAGGCAGCGTTGATAGAGCGTGGTGCGATAGCGAATAGATAAGTCTCTGTTTCGCCGACGAACCGATATCAGATCGTGCATAGATAGCCTAACGTGTTTTACAAGCGAGTCGTCAATACAAGCGAGTCGTCAACCCCACCAACTCTGTGCACTTCTTAACGCGTGTACTTAACAACGCAACAGTAAAGTATCTAGAAATTAATAGAGTAGATTAAGTGGTAGATACAGTCTCTTTCTTACACGTACGTGAGTTGTGCCTAGTCTCTCTATACCTCTTATAGCGCGCCAGAGCCTGGCAGCTAAGGCCTAATTGCTCTCCTCCCTGACGCTCCTTACGAGCAAGCTGTTGATTAGCGTCACGTTAAGTGAGTATATCCTCTCTAGCCCCCTTTGTTAATACTCCTTACTTCTGTATACGCTTTTTTTTACGCTCCTTACGCCTTAAAGCTGCCTTATTAGCCCTCTTAAGGCTAGCTATCCTTTCCTTTATTAGCTTAGCAGAGAGTATTATTACCTTAGCCCCCTTCTTTAGCTAGTTTATTGCCTTAATAATTAAAGCTAGTAAAGAGCTCTTATACCTTTAAACGCAATTATAAATTAATATTAATTAAGCCTTAAGCTTACGTACGTTGCTAGGCGTATAAGCCTCCTAGAGAGCCTCTATAAGAGTAATTAGTAGAGTAGGTGTACGTAGCTGTACGTCTAGTTTTGAGAGAATAGTCTTTAGCTAAAGAGGTACTAGACCTGCCCCTTAGAAGGCTGAGCAGATATTAATTAGCGTAAATAATTGATTAAAAGCTGCCTTAAACGCTGGCAGGAACTTAAGCTTAGTAATGTGGTTAATATAGTTGCGCATTAGACTCTCTACCTTACAACTATAGGCGCGCTTTAATAGTAAGAAGCAGCCAACATTAAGAGGCTGGAGTAGGTGAGAGGAGTAAGGAGGCATGTAGAGTGTGTAGATGTTATACTCCTTACAGAGCTCCTAGAACTTAAGGGAGTGGTAGCTCTTGTAGCTGTTAAGGATAAGTAGGTAATGCGCTCTTACTATATAAGCCTTAGTGTGAGCATTAAAGTGCTTTAGCTACTCTACCCTAAGCTTGTTATTTGTCTAGCTATTGTTGCTTACTGCGATTGCCTAGTTGTGTAGGATCTCTGCCTCCTTATACCAGGCAGAGAGGTAGTACTTGCTAGCAAAGATAAGGAATGGTGGGACTGCCTAGCTAGCAGCGTTGATCGCAGCAATTACTGTCACCTACTCACGGTTGCCTGGCTAGACAGTCTTTAGCCTGCCTCTCCTCTCTAACCCTATTATAATAAGCTGTGTTGTAATCTTGCCTATTATAAAGCTAGCTTTGTTAAAGTTGTAGACGTCTTCGTCGCAGATACTGTACTTAGCCTTTGTCTGCTCTACTAGCTTAAACTAGCCTCTTATTAGGACTGGATCCTTACAGAGAGCTCTCTGCCTGTTGTACGCTTAATTAAAACGTGTCTTTAGACTATCTGTACGCTTAACAAAGTTGTGCAGCTAGTAGACGCTAACCTGATTAGCACTGCGTGTAGCTAGTAGTCTATTAGCTATATTATATATAGCTGCGTACGTAGGCGCAAATCCACGTAGGTCTAGCTTAATTATATAGCTAATAATTACTTCTTCTTTTGTTGTAGTAAGCTTCTTTAAGTTAGGCTAGCAATCGCGTTAGGCAGGCTTCCTAGCGTGTTAGTCGCGCATTGTTATATAAGGGATGTTGTAGGTTAAAGCAGCGCAGCTTTTAGACTAGATCTGCCTTATAACAACAGAATTAATAGCAAGCTAAATATTGGCTTTATTTAATAGTACTTGAGGGGCATAGCGTTGAGGCATGATAGAAAGACCTAAGGTGGTGGATCAGAGTTGGTGGGGCTGACTGTCAGACCCCAGCTCCAGCCGCTGAGGCAAGCAAGTCCAAAAGGATAACACGATCGCTTACTAGCGATTGTGGCGCCGGAACAGTACTATATGCCCTTCCATCTCAACTCACTCTGGCTGAGAGGTACCACGCGCAATCGCGAGGCCTGACACTGACGACTCGCTTGTATTGACGACTCGCTTGTAAAACACGTTAGAGGTAATATTATGCCCACATGATCAAAGACATGGGTCAATATGCGGACAATACCAGAGCTCATGGACACATCGAGATCATGCCTTCACCGTCGACGCGATCTCATTATCTTGCTATTCTTTTTTCCTGCACCTTTTTCATTTGCTGGCTACGCTGCTCGTCCTGCAGGCGCAACCATCTCCTCCGTTAGTTTATCCCGGAAAGGTGAAATGATCAGGACGAGTGATCCAGTTCAGGATGGTGAGCTGGTTGGCCTGATAGAAACGAATGCGGATCCGCAGTCGTTCAAGCTGTCGAGGCGATTGGTGAACCCCGGCGGCGTGCAATCTACGATTCCGCTAAGGCCACAGTTGTGTAGTGACGGGGAACGCAAGGAGCGGCCAAAGGCTGTTGGCAACTCATTGCCAGATCTTAATGTTGATACTTTTTCCAAGGTCAATTGGAGATGGGAAGAAGAGTACCAGAGCGTTGGGTGACAATTTACTACCGCTGTACCCCACAATATGCGCACGGCCCAAACGCGCGTTGTCGCCTACGGGCACCAGTCCAGCTAAAATGCTCGGCTTTGGTCGCAGCGAGATCTGCAAGCAACCGGGCCATTTTACGGCGGGGGTGATAGACACAGTGTGGCCCAATTTCTACCTCAGCACATACTGTGACTAGGACTGGTCTACAACGTAGATACAATGGAGGGACAGCCCCTGACACTCCATCGTTGGCAATGTTGAATTCGGAATGCACTAAAACAGATGATATCTTCATCATCTCCCCGCGTTATGCCTGAGGCTCAGCACGCAATACAATATGTAACCTCCGATACATGCGCAAGTCTTCACGATGCATACCACTTGCATGGTTTCGTATATTGACAGCAGTCTCGTTAGTGTGCAACTCAGCATGATGAGAACACTCTGACTGAAAGCCTACTTTGACCTCACGTGTTGGCTAGCGGGTAGAAGCGATCAAATCTAGAAGTATGCGGTGTTTACACGAGTGTCACACTCTTGAAAAGTCAGCACTGTGATGTAGCAGGACCCGCTGCGGCTATGTCGAGGCGATGAATTATCTTTTGTGCAGTGCGCTCCATCAGGACGATAGCACTCGAGGATCCAGAATTGAAGAATAGTAAGGCAGATTCAGGACCATCGACAGCCTATGGAACAGCAGAGCTATACTCTCAGTATTTAGCCTTCTTACGATCAGTCTGCGTGTCAGGTAACTGGCGTAAGAAAGGGATGGATCCAAGGGCTTATGGAAACGTCACATGACGATCTGCTCAACAATGCAGACGACCCAACCTGTGGCGTATCGCGCATATCTGACTACCTGCAGTGCCTCGGTCAGCCCTGGGAACACGGCCACCTTGCCTAGGACAAACTTGTCTGACCGGAGCGAATTACGGAGATTGTGGCTCCACAAGATGGTACATGGTATATAACGGACATCCTTCCGGCATATAACAGTCGCATCGTACTCAGGTTGTTCCACTATTCCGGATAATAAAAGTCCATCAAAGGGCGTCGATATACGTGCTGTAATCATAGCAACAGCGAGACACGCTCGAACTGATGCCGGCAGTTCCAGCCTCAGACGATATCATTGCGCATAGCACTGATGACTTATCAACAACCCTAGAGATTAACATCAGTGTGACTGAGAAATCTTTCAATGTTGTCTGTGCGTGGCCGCTGTCTTCTCAATATGGAACTAGCTCACGATTTGCGTAAGTCCTGCACGCAGCCTATATGAGTAACAAACTTATGTCTTGACGCAGATAGTATGTATTAATCGCCAATGTTCTATTTATGCGGAAAGCAATATGGCTCAGAAGTACCACTTACGGGGTTACGACACTTTCGTCGATCGCAGCGCTCCATGGCGTTGTGCTCGCCTTATATCACGTAGACGGTGTATCGTCAATTGGACTGTGGGACAAAAATTACGATTCAATACGTCTAACTAAAATATGCATAACAGGAGCTACTGATCTTGACGCTTTTGGAACCTGGCAGCTGTGCTCTGTTGCCGTGATCTCATTCCCAATGGTACTCCGCTTATCAGGCTTGTACTTCAGCTCTCCTAGTCGTAATTTATGCCTCATATGGACCTTTCTGCTTCTTGCAGGTCTATTTGCGCTGTGCGTTGAAGTTTTGAACGCTGAAATCACTGCTTGCGTATACGACAAGAGCAACGTGACAGGGCACGGACTTCCATATGGCCAAACAACATGCAATCTGACATGCTCGGAAGAGGTTGGCCCCTTCTCTGATATTCGTAGTGGTCCAGCGAAAAACATTCATGTTGTCCCAGTACCCCGTCCCCTGAGTTTTACTACTGCCAAGATTTTTGGGATTATCGTCTGCTTGCCCGCGGTTCTGAGCGTCGTATTCACGTGGCGCAAGAGATTAGAGAAAATCTTTTGCCAGACCGTCCAGAGATCTCGCAAGATAGAAAGGGTAATGAAAGTCACGCGGTAGAGCTTGTACCCAATGCGATCGAAGGCATTCAGCGGTCCAACCAAGATGAAAGACAACCGAAAAAAGGTGGAGACAAGTCAATGCTCGACAGCATTGAAAACCGGCGTGAACCAGTAAAAGACCTGAAGTGATGTCAGAGCGGCATAAGCAAGCCTCAATTTGACAAGTTGATAGGAGGACAAGAGACCGATTACGACAACAGGCAACAACGAGACATCGTGACCGGACTTCAGCCAGATGCAACCGCGCAAGATGACAGGCGACAGCACGGCGATACAGTCGTTATAATGCCGGACGAAATCCAGGGCAGCAACCGCACCTTAACCAGATTTCTAGCTGTTATCGAGATCCCGTTATTTGTAGGCTTTGCATTAACAATCCTGATCATGGGCGAGGTCAGTTTTTTCAGCCCCCAACTATTGTACATGACCGAACCCATGGCTACAATGAATAATCTGCTCTAAGTAGCGATCTGGGTTACGAATGATATATGAAATAGGCCCCTGGTCATCATTTACAGGCACTTGTGTTGCAGTCCTCTAGAAAACCATAGTTGTATTTCTCGTATTGCAATTCCTTTGGTTCATCAGCTTCCTGTTTTCTCATCCGCCAGATCGAACAGTGACTACTTGCATACACCAGCTTGCATCAAAAGCGACCCAATGAGATGTCAGCAAATCAATGCTTTCAACTACTCTAGATCAGCTGATATCGCTTCCCTAGGTATGAAGCTCTGTATTAGGTATTGGACCGAGGAATACAAGAATGCGTGCCAGACTGTGTGAGGGCATGCATACGACACAACTTTGGAAGACCAGGTTAAGTTTGGCATTTCTGAGCGGACTACCTTACTTGTTTTGCATTGATCAAGAGCGGCTCAGCTGGCGTTTGGGGAAGAATACGCTATACGGGTATGGCTGCGGCACTAGTGGCGGGCTCAGCTGAAATGATGCAACAGCTGACAAAATTGATATGTTCCGGTCTGAACGAGCGGATCAAGCTGAACACAGTCTCAGCTTCGATGCTCACGGTTCGAACCTAGAGAGAACATACAGCCTAGTGCGCTTACGGAATTAGCACGCTGTTCCCCAAAGAGCGCAAAGGGTGGGGGCCTACTAGCAGTGTATAAAGTAGCCGAGAACGCACTTGTGGATCATGTCTGGCACTACTCCCTGAGTCATTCAACTTTTGAGGACATTCTTCACCAATTTCTTCATACTTTTTACGACCATCTGAGCGTACTGCAATGACAGACTTCTGTGACGGCGTCACAGGCAACGGCGACGATAGATGTCTGTGCAACGAAGGTGATCTCGGGCCGAAAAACTTGCAGAACGCACGCAGTCCCAAAGCTTTGCTAGAAGGCTATCAGCGTCTGGGTCAACTGAAGCCCGCCAAATTTTTAGAGAAGTGGCGAACCCAGGTACGACTGTTTGCGTCCGTATTCCCTCTTTCGATGATTGCTAACGTAATTATGTCTGATAGAAACTAAAAGATGGCAAGCAGAGCACTCAGTGGAATTGGCCGAACGCGTCTCAGGAAGGTTTCTTGCTCGACGAAAATGGTCGGCCAATTTCCGGTACCTGCACACTGGAGATTGGAGTTCTCATCGACAGATTTGGTCATGAAGACACGCCTTATTTCGCTCCATTTGCCACTCCCTACAGGATGCGCTCTCTACCTCCTAGTAGTCTGAACGATGATTATGCTGTATATGAGGTCAGAAAAACATTGTCTGTCCTTACAGGTCCCATTGCACCTGGGTTTGAGCAACCCGGTTTAGGCACTCAATATATTGCCAAAATGGAACCTGGAGAATTGTATGGTGGTACGTGGTTAAGGAAGTTAGGTCATGAAGAGGTTCTTAGCCTCTTCGATGAGCTATAGGGACCGCTAGTTTGACTTCGTTCATATCAAATACTTTTGCTATACTCGAGCACCTTTTCCAGGGCTCCTCACAGAGCAAGGCGATTCTGCTCAAGCCCTTGAGTCACAGTATCGTCACGCTGAATGCATAAGTCCCCTAGCCGAGGCGGTTGTCGACTACCGCCTTCTCAGTAGCCTGGTGTATCTGCGACTGCATGTCCTCATACAGCAGTACCTGCAGCACCAATTCGCGACCTCACCTTCATTGTCGCTTCTCGCACCTGTTGAGCTCCTTGACGGCTCTTTCCGAATAACACACAACTTGGATAGACCTTTACTGTTAGTCCATTCGTTCTGGAGCCCCCATAGTGAAGTCTCTGCTACAATTGCTTCAGTATAAAGACACGTGCAAAGTGAGATGTGCTTGGCTGACGAAGACAAGCAGAACGTATATGGCCCCAAACCCAGCGATGACGACAAACCCCGCAAAATGCATGGAAGCTTCACGGTCTATACACGTATGCATATGCGCGTATTGTTGTAATGGGTTTGGCTGAGAAACAAGGTTATCAATCGCAAGCATCTCCGCGCATAAGGCTGTCGCTAGCTTACGTAAGTGCCGGCAACTAACCAGCACTAGTCCCCGCTGCGCGACGGCTGTCGTGCGGGGCCCCTGATCGCGTCGCAGAAACAGTCCCGACAGCACCGCCTTCCCTTCTGCGCTTTGTGCGATCTGCGCCAGCATTGAGGTAGCCAGGTCCCAACACGCCCCCGAGACCGGCTACTCATCACATTGCTCTCTTCTGAGATTGAGCAACAGACCCAATTCCCATTAGATCACTACAATGAGATAAAGCGCCGGTCTGGACAAGGCAACACTGCCGGATGCATTGGTGACAGGACATTCTATGTTAGCTGACCCAGGCCAAGAGGAGAATGCCGGCTGATGATAGAGACAGCAGGCTAATCCACCACGAACAACGCGATCGGCGCCATTCGGAGGCTATGAGCGGTCCAACCGATCCTGACGCCAGGCTCCATTTCCCAGAGCACTTTCAAACGTCTCGCAGTGGTTGGTGGTCACCACTGTTCGTTCGGCGCACGTTCTACGTATATATTTGATTCCAAGCTCCGCTCGAGTCTCTAGTATTGTATAGCGTGTGTCTCTGTACCATGACTACACCTGCAATGGCAGATTCCTACTATAATCCTGCAAACGATTTTTCAAAACAGCACGAAGGAAGTGAAAGCTTGGCAATCAACAACAGGTTCATCAATTGTTTCTTGGCCCGCTTGTCACTCCATACCACAGCCAAGTTGTTCAACGGAGTTGGCCCATGTAAACCAATATCCAAAAGGATGATCCTCAAAACAGGATTTTCGGTACATTTGACCGGAGCGGCCACAATGAAGTATATTACTGAGCATACATCGGTCCCCGTGCCCAAAGTGTATTGCTCTTTCCTACACAAGAACCGAGCGTATATTATAATGGAACGGATCCCAGGCGTAGATCTAGCAAGTGCTTGGAGGAACCTGTCTAAACAATCCCTTGGGAAAATCTTTTCGCAATGAAAGGATATCATTCACGAACTTCGGAGCTTGGAAGCTCCGCCCGGAAATGGGATAGAGAGCTGCGTTGGTGGGTCGTTATACGATTCTCGCCTGCCGCATGGAACTCCGCGCTTTGGACCTTTTAAAACGACGCAAGCATTCCATCGCTGGCTAAGAGATAATACTAAAGTGACACAAATAGGCAGTCACGTCTCTGAAGGAGACGCCGAAGATCTTAAGGCGATGATTGAAAAACACGATGGGCCATGGCCCGCGCCAATTTTTACACATTGCGATTTGAATCCTTCAAACATCCTCGTCAGTGGAGACAAGATCGTTGGGATCATTGATTGGGAGTTCTCAGGATGGTATCCAGCCTACTGGGAATTTACGTCTGCGCGGCTTGGAAATATTCTTCGAAAGGAATGGCAAGAGATTCTCATCTCATTACTTGACCCTTATCGCGAAGAACTGGACATGGAAAAAACACGTCACAAATGGTGGGGCGAATGGTGAATTTACTCTTCATCGGCGATGGTCAGAGTGTTCCAACGTAGGTACTCGCAGCTATATAAACATCCTTTTCAGTGTATGATAGTGATGGTTCTGTTTGAGGAAGATTATCCATCTTCACTAGTCTTACTCAGTGCCCTACTGTTGACTTGTGTAAGCACTGATCTCAAAGCTGGCCCTCATACTACAACCCCCCCCCCCCCCCCAGCAAGCCCATCCCCATCTTTCCAGCTACGCATCCCCCATCCCAGAATCAAACTCGCCAGCACTAGCACCCCCCTCCTCCGCAGTGACAGGCGACCACACCTCATCCCCATCCCAAGTGCCATCCCAATACCCATCCCCATCCTGCAGAAAAACACCCTCGAAACAGCTTCGCTCGCCGTCACTCACAGGACCAGCAAGCCGCGCCTCCCTCAACGCCTTGCGCCCCGCGAACTCGCGATAATTGCTTATGATCTGCTGCTGTAGCAGGGTATCGTCGTCCGTGACGAGGCTGGGTCGTGGCGCCTGGGTCTTCGGGTCTGTGGTGGCGGGCTTGTGCATTGAGATGGCAGTAGCGGAGGTATGGAGACAAGCGTGGCCGGGGTCGAGACGTTGTTGCGCTGAGATCGAACCGTCTGTCGTATTTCCGTTACTCACTTGGGATGTTGGTATCGATATACCGCCGTGGAGGTAGACCAGTGGATCACCCTTTGCTTGGTCTGCGCGACTGTAACGTCTGCGCTTCGGTGCGAAAGCTCGAGAGATGGGTTCTTGTTCAAAACCCCTCCGTTTCTGTGGAGATGGCGGTGATACGGGCTGGGCTGGTTCGTTGTACACAGGCCTGGCGTTCGAGTAGCGGTCCACGTTCCAACTAGCCTTCCGGAGGAGTTCCTGTAGCTCTGTCTCCATGGCTGACATTGAAGGCTCATGGCTGTTCTCTGCAGGAGAAATTTCGAGTCTCATGCTCCAGCGACACTCTCGTTCGAACTTGACGTCGCCTGGGAAAGGAGTTGTCACTGTGGCGGCGAGGACGGTCTCAGCCACATGTTGCTCTTCCTGCTCAGACGTAAGCTGGCCTGTCAGGTTAGGAGTCGTTTGCTCTGCATCTGCTCACATCTGCATAGTGGGGTACAATAGCTGCGAAGCATTGTTTCTCAGGATCCCAGTGAAAGTTCAACGGCGACCGCATGATTGAGTATCGTACTTGTTGCGTACCGAGACTATCACGTGGCATGAACGGCGTAATGCGATGTTCTTCGCCTGAAGACAATCTCTCAGGCAGGGGGAGAAAGCGTATATCTAGGGACTGCCAGTTCACCTCACCAGTCGCCCTCAGAGAAGACTGGCTGTACTGGAAGTCGAAATCAACTTCGAGATACTGTCCGCCCACAAAGCAGTCTTGCGCGCGTAGGAAGTTGTCAAGAAACCGTGATAATCCGCCAGGTGAGTGGGAGCCCCACCCCATGGAGTTTGCTGCCGCCATATCATCCGAACACCCCTCGTGAAACATGCTAAGCATGCTGTCGATCAGATTCACAAAGCTGACATCAATCAGGCGATGACGTTTGCTGCGGAGACATTGTAGGATGCAAGGCACCAGAAAGACTTCGTCAAGAACTTCTATATATTCCTTAGCTTAGTCTGGATAAGCGCTCGTGGACAGCGCTGACCTTCGCTCTGAAGAAAGTCTTCGATCAAGTTCTCGCGAAGACGCGTCAGCGCCTCATCTTGGAGGCTTCTGTGGAGAAAACAGTACCACATCGCAAGCTCCGTCGACTGCGTATGCGTCAAGCCTTTCCAGCATGAAATTACGTCCAGGTTTTGAGGGTTCACTGCAACGAGCTGCATCAGCACAGTTCCGCCGAGTCGCACATGAATAGATATGTACCGTTCTCATTGAAGACTGAACGGCGCACTGTGGGCATCAACACGTCGGCAACAGTCGGTGCACGTTTGAAAGGTAGGCCATGAAGATGTACAGTGATGGGCTGCTGCGAGATCAAGGCTCGGAGGCGCTGCTCTTTGAAAACTTGCGCAGAAGGCAGTGTCGGCAATGGACGAGCATGGCTGACAGCTTTGTAGCTTGCACCGACGTTTGCCTGCATACCTAGTTAGCTGGCGATTTGGAGCATTGTAGAGGGGACTTACGGCTGCTTGCATCATTGTTGACATTAGTATAAAGATGTGCTAATTGACACTGGCGAGTAATGCGGTACTGATATGTGCTGTGCGAATGGTGAGGTGGCGATCAGTAGTGCGTCTTGGTCAAGGTAGCCTCGCGACGGTCGCTCTTGCGCAGGACAGAAAAGACAGCAGTCTAAATAGCGTCCATGGAAGCACGTGTCGTGAGTCGCTCGTTCTTGTTCCCAAGTTTCGAAATCTGAAGGAAGGCGTCTACGCCAAAGCCTTCGAGACTATGGATCTCCAGACTGCCGGCCCAGTATTCTGTCCATGAGTAATCAGTACCACACTCGACGATTCAAATGCAATCTGCTTACCAGCATATAGTCGAGACATTGGCAGGCCAACCCCAAGGCGGAGGTCGGGTGGCCTTGAAGTTAGAGACGCCAGCGAGCCCTGATGCAGCTCGCCATGGTGCGACATTGTGCTGTTCTTTTGTTGTAGTTCGGATGCTGATTTGTCTCCTACCTGAAGCTCTTGCAGAGTACCCAACAGCTTGGGTACCCTGGCCAGGTTTTGCAACCTCTTCTCGCGTCGTGGGCCTTTACTAAAGCTCCACAAGTACGGAAGCAAGTCGTTGGGGATACCTCCGCCCTGATCCGAGATCCTGATGATGACATGCTGGGAAGTTTCGCAAATCAAGACCTCAATCGGCGGAGGTTTTGCATCCTTCGACTTTCGCTGCTCGACAACCGCCTGAATAGAGTTACGGAGCAGTTCGCCGATGATGTACTCGAGGTGGCTTAGGATGTACGGAAATGTCGCCTCCAGATGGCCGTAAATCTTGATCTCGGGGATCTCAACGTGCTCCCCATATGCTTGCTTGATCAGCTCCTGAGTAGTTTTGCCACACGACTCTACAATCTCCTTCGCGTTGCATCGTAGAAAAATCTCTCCAACCGCTTCTTGATCATGCGGTGCCTGTGCGTTTGGGAAATGCCACGGCGAGTTGTACGTCTCGCTCAGGGCAAGGTGCTGCTCTGCAATCACCCGTCGAGATATCCGCTGTAAGAGTCAGCGAGGACCACGCGAAGTCTTGATGTAAACTTCATACCGCCCGCAGCATTGTGTTCATGAATTTATCCAGCTCATCTGACTTCATCAGGTTGCGCACCTCCAGCACACCAATGGCCAGACGGGGTATGACGGTGGCATGCTCCTTGAGCGTCTCCTCCAATATCTTGCAGTATCGGTCATTGTCTTCGACGGATCGAATTTCAGGCACACGTCGAAACCGCTCGAAGGCTTGGAGGTACGATTCATAGACGTGGGCAAGGTGCGGGTTCGCGACAACGACGTATGGCAGAGTCTGAATGTCACGTAGGCGATGGGCAAGTCTGAGGCATTCAGCGAAAGGCACAATGTGAAGTCTGATAAGAAGCTCACCTCGTTGGTAGCTCCAGTCGACAGTAATTGGCCGAGTCCATTAAACGGGACTCAGTCAAAGTCCTGCCAAAGAAGGTCAACTGGCGCAAGCTTATAGGCCGTGCCTCACGCTGGACCCATCTGCGAGGTGTGAGTCTGCTGGCATGGAACTCGACAGTGAGGCATGGCTTTACTCATCGAGGGCGGTGGAGGGCTTCCATTTGGGGGCTACCGCAGCAGCGTGAGCCCATCTCCTACGTATGAGGGGCGTAAAACATGTATGCGAAGCTCGAGGAATTGCGCCGCATTGCGACGCACATGCCCTCAGGCTTCTCACTGAGGTCTGCATTGCTTTGGAAGCTTCGATGTTCGAGTGTGGGGAATATTAAGCTCTGAGAGCTCCAGCGCAGCATGACGCAACACCACAGCTCGTACCGAGAGTCCGACCACGGCACCGCAATTTTGTTTGCTGTTCTTACTGTCCCAGGGGACTGCAAGCATCCGCTTTGGGGCCGCAATCGCTGCCACCTTCACACACTGTATCTCATGTCCATGACCGTGAAACATGTCATATGTGCGGGCGCTTCACAGGCGTGACATGACGTCTAGGCCCCATCGAAAACGCCAAGATCCAAGCTGTTCACTGCAGGAGGCCGTGTAGGCTGCCGAGCAGCTGGAAGATTCCCGCACGCCTGCAGCCCTTGTGCTCCGTGAACTGTACTGTATCTACTTCCACAAGACCTGGTGCTCTTTGTCTTGCTTGCTATTTGCGCGCCGCGGCAAAGCATTCAATTTGGTCGTCATTGTCAACGCCACCTTTTAGCGAGGCACGCATCCTTACCATTGAGCTGCCTGCTGCGACCGCCCTCCTGTACTTTGTGCTCTCAATAACGGCGACTGGCGCGCGTCTTTCCTACCCACGTCTTCTTTGCGTTGAGCGCACAGCGTCGCACCCGCTTGAACTGATTTCCCCTCCTGCCCGCGCCTTCCCTTTGGCCTGCCCCGCCGCGAGCACCCGCTGCTGCCCACTTCAAGGCTCACCATGGATCAGGTAAGCTTTGCGCCGACACACATGCTAGCCGTGGCTCCAGCCCCCCGCGACATATGTGTGCAACATGCCTCTCACACCATATCTGACTCCGCCGCAGACCGGCAGCGACATGCTCATCGACAATGAGTACGACGAGAAGCAGGGCGAGGTTGCCATCATCACGCCGGCCGACTCGGACGACCAGATGGACGAAGTCGACGCCGACCCCGAGCCACGCGCTGACGAGTTTGACGCCTTTATGAAGAAGCACATGCCAGAGCTGCCCGACCAGGAAGCAGAGGCAGAGACACATCACACATGGGAGATCCAGGATTGGCGAACGCTCACTAGAAAAGAGCATGGGCCCATCTTCGAGTGTGGTGGCCAGCCATGGCGCATTCTGTTCTTCCCATTTGGTAATAATGTTGATTATGCGTCCTTCTACCTCGAACAGGCATATGAGGAGAGCAAAATGCCCGAGGACTGGTACGCTTGCGTGCAGTTCATGCTGGTCCTTTGGAACCCGAATGATCCCAGCATGTACATCACACATACCGCACACCACCGATTCACCGCTGAGGAGGGCGACTGGGGTTTCACACGATTTGCAGAGTTAAGAAAGCTTTTTGCCAACAGCTGGGAGGAACGTGGGCGACCAATGGTGGAGGGCAATGCGGCCAACGTCACCGCTTATATCCGCGTCCTCAAGGACCCAACCGGCGTTTTGTGGCACAACTTTCTGAACTACGATTCGAAGAAGGAGACCGGTATGGTCGGTCTGAAAAATCAGGGCGCAACATGCTACCTGAATTCGCTTCTGCAGTCTCTATATTTCACCAATGCTTTCCGCCAAGCAGTCTACCAAATCCCCACCGACGAAGACGACAAGGGCAGCTCCTATGCCTTACAGCGTCTTTTCTATCTGCTCCAAAACACCAACAATGCTGTCAGTACTACCGGTCTGACGCATTCGTTCGGTTGGGATTCGAAGCAAATCTTCGAGCAGCAGGATGTCCAAGAGTTGTCTCGAGTGCTCATGGACAAGCTCGATGCCAAGATGAAGGGCTCGTCAGCCGAGGGCGCCCTGGAGAGGATGTTCGTCGGCAAGATGAAGACCTACATTTCGTGTATCAATGTGGACTACGAATCTTCCCGGATAGAGGACTACTGGGACATCCAGCTCAACGTCAGCGGCAACAAGAACCTGGACGACAGCTTCAAGGACTACGTGCAGGTAGAAACTATGGACGGCGAGAACAAGTACTTTGCAGAGGGCTACGGATTGCAGGATGCGAAGAAGGGTGTCATCTTCGAGTCCTTCCCACCAGTCTTACATCTCCAACTCAAGCGCTTCGAGTATGATTTCCAACGCGACGCCATGATGAAGGTCAATGATCGTTACGAATTTCCTGAAGTCTGGGACGCTTCGCCATATCTCTCAGAGAACGCCGATCGTTCAGAGCCTTACGTCTATCGCTTGCACAGCGTGCTGGTGCACAGTGGAGATCTGAACGCCGGCCACTACTACGCCTTCATCAAACCGAACAAGGACGGCGATTACTACAAGTTTGACGATGACCGGGTCACACGTGCAACAAAGCGTGAGGCCCTGGAAGAGAACTTTGGCGGCGACTATGCACAAGCGCCAAATGGCAACACGAACCAGCGCAATCCCTACACAAGGACCTGGTCCAACAAGCGATCCATGAGCGCATACATGTTGGTCTATATTCGTGAGAGCAGGATTGATAGTATCCTTCCGGATGCCGCAAGCGTCGCCCCTCCGAAGCATCTGGCGGAGCGAATTGCGGAAGAGCATGCCGCTTTTGAAAAGAAGAAGAAGGAAAGAGAAGAGGCGCACTTGTACATGGACGTTGCTGTTGCGTCAGAGGAGAACTTCAAATCGTACCAGGGTTTCGACATCGTGCCTTGGAAGGGAGACGCTGAAACAGCTGCCAATCCAAAGATCCATCGCGTCCTCCGCGCCATGACAATGGCGCAATTCAACACACTCGTTGGTCAGGAACTTGGCGTCGAGGGCGATATGCTGCGTCCGTGGTCTATGGTCAATCGTCAGAATGGAACTGTTCGCCCCGACACACCTCTGGAGTTCCCCGATATGACTATGGAGGAAGCCGCAGCCAAACATGGCACCAAGCAATCTGTTTTCCGCCTGTGGATGGAGAAAGCGGTCAAGCGCGACGCGAACAATGTGCCTGAGTTTGGTGAAAAGGCTCTGGGGTCGAAGGGTTCAACCGACAAGCCAATCATGCTCTTCCTCAAGCACTTCGATGCAAACACCCAAAGCCTTTTTGGTATCTCAACATTTTACGCCGGATACCAGGATAGAGTCTCGGACCTCATGCCCATCATCTCTGAGATGTTGGGCTGGCCGGCTGGAACGCAGATGAAGCTGTCTGAGGAAATCAAAATGAATATGATTGAGGTGATGAAACCTAAGACGACGCTCGCCCAGTCCGAACTACAAGATGGCGACATTGTCACGGTACAGCGGTCCCTGACGGAGAAAGAGGTGGAGCAGATCCGGACATCGGGAGGTTGCGTTGATGCGAAGGAATTCTACGAGTTCCTTTTGAATAGGATCAACATCGAATTCGTCCCAAGAGTCCAGCCGGAGGTGGAAGAATTGCCATCTTTCTCGTTGACACTAAGTAAGAAGATGTCATACGATCAACTGGCTACAAAGGTGGCCGAGTACCTTCAGTGCGAGCCAACACATCTTCGCTTCACAACCGTCAGCACTGCGGGCAAGCCCAAGCAACCTGTCAAGTACAATGCCAACCACACGCTGAACAACATCATGTTCCCTGGTCCATACAGCTACGCGCAGGCTTCAGGGCAACGGCCGGATGCTCTCTTCTACGAAAAACTGGAGATGAGTTTGAAGGAGCTCGAACAACGACGCCCCATCAAGGTCACTTGGCTCCCAGAGGGCCTCCAGAAGGAAGAGGAGGTGACACTCATGATTCCTAAAAGTGCTCAGGTAGCCGATCTTCTTGATGAGCTGCAACGCAAATGCAGCATCAGCGACGAGGTCATGAACAAGGTACATATCTGGGAAGTGTCCGTACACAGGTTCTCGAAGCAACTGGCTTCGGAGCTACAGATCACAGCTCTTTCCGAATACTCGTCGATCTATGCGATGCCCATGCCTGAGATTGACGCACCTCGAAGAGTGGCTGTGTTCCACTTCGACAAGGATCACACCAAGGCCCACGGCATACCGTTCCAATTCGCACTCAAGGAGGGCGAGCCTTTCAGCGAGACCAGGCAGCGTCTCTCGGATTTGACAAAGATCAAGGGGAAGCAGCTCGACAAGATCAAGTTCGCCAAGGTCTCCCGAGCACAATACTCGAAACCTACATACATTGAGGATGATGGTAAGCATTTCACGGGTTTGACGGTCGTTGACGGTGCTAATCGATCGCAGATGAAGTTTTGTGGGACACTCTGACCGACGATCAATCTCTTGGGTTGGATCATCCAAATAAGAGTAGAAGTTTCTGGGGCAAGTCGGATTCCATCTTCATCCGTTGAGCTGCTGAGGGGGGATAGGTGTAGGATACGCCCTGGCTAGTTGCATAGCCGAAGAGGCATTATTATTAGGGGCGTTCTTATTGTTTCAGAAAGCGGCAGCGGGGCTCTTTGTAAGAAGCCTCGACAGGTGAGCGGCGTACAGACGTCCTGTACTGCAAATAGTCGCAGGTGGGTGGACTGCTCAGCAGCAAAGCACGTTGGAGATTCCAGAGCGATGCTTGAAAGCGTATGCTGGGTGGCCTGTAGACTAGCTAGGAATGACACATCGAATATAGTCTACTAGGCGAATCCCTCTCGTGGACATGAACTGTAATCACCACTATTGTTGCAGTACCTGTAGTGCAGTTATTGTTGCGATGCTCGCACCCCCGTCCCCAGTCGGCCGCAGACGCACCTCATTGGCGCTCCAGCTCCCCGCCATCCCTTCCGCGGCGCGCCTCCGCCCCGAAACACCGACATTCGTTGTCGACAGCTGTTAGTTACCAACCTTTAGATTATCTCCGCAACAGCTCCCAAGCAACCCCTTCAACCTTGCCTCTCGTCGCCCGGTGCCCACGATGCGGACCTTCACCACGCTCGTCAGCCTGCTGCTGGCATACTGCTGCACCACCGTCTACGCAACAGCGCTCACGTACCGCCTCGACGCGCACGAGAAAGCATGCTTCTTCGCCAACGTAGAGCACAAGGGCACAAAAGTCGCTTTCTACTTCGCCGTCCAATCTGGCGGCTCTTTCGACATTGACTACTCGGTTGTGGGACCTGGGTCCAATGGCGGGCCTGAGAAGGTGATTCTCGACGGGATCAAGGAGCGCCAGGGCGACTTTGTGTTCACCGCGAATGAGGTGGGCGAGTATCGGTTCTGCTTTAATAACGAGATGAGCACGTTTGCGGAGAAGTTGGTCGATTTTGAGATTGCTGTACGTATACACTCCATTTCACCCCTGCTGCTGGTGCGGTACTGCTTGGTCGCACACACGCACGCGTGTGGCAGTCCCGTCTTCACCCCCGAGAAGTGGAATTGGGACTAATAAACCGCACGCTGCAGGTCGAAAACGAAGCCCCCCGCGCCGCAATCCCCAGCAAGCAAGGCTCCTCGCCCGAACAAACCACCGTCCTCGAGGAATCGATTCTCAAGCTGTCCGCCCAGCTGTCCACCATCTCCCGCAACCAGAAGTACTTCCGCACGCGTGAGAACCGGAATTTCAGCACTGTGAAGAGCACTGAGAACCGGGTTTTTAATTTCAGTATTATGGAGGGGGGGTTGATGGTGGTTATGGCGGGTCTGCAGGTCGCGGTTGTGAGGTTCTTCTTTCAGGGCGCGAGGAAGGGGATTTTGTGAGTGGGGAGGGTGCCGCTGGTGATGATGAGGTGGTGGAGGAGGAGGAGCTTCAGCGGGGCTCTGTGCAAGCGTGGGAGCACTCGTGTTTGTCGCGCGTCTGCTCAAAATGGGAGACCAGCGCCGCGCTGCGCTCTATTTCCTCGCGTTGCTCACCTCACCGAACCCAATTGGCTGCCCTACGAGCCGCAGTTCCGCGTCGCAGACTCCCTCCTCCAAGGCGTTGAGAGGCGTTTACTGGCTTACCCTCCTTTTTTTGTGCGAAAAACCCGCAGTTGTACCACTACAATATTATGTTCTGAGGTGGACTGCTTGGACAGTTGGTGACGAAGGAAATATGTTTCAACGCCATTGTGTTGTCAAGAGTCTGTGTTGCTGGCTGTCCTAGTCTCTGGTCATCCTTCAAGTGCAAACATAACGGCTGTACACAAGCGGTGGCACGGCGCGGCCGGCACTGGGTTGCCACTGCGCAGCCGAGAAAGCTATGTGGAAGTTTTCGTTGATACAATAATGCGTATCAACAATAATGCGTATCAAGCTTTCCCGCACCATGTCCGATAACATCAAAACTGCCTTGACTACGATCGATAAGCCCCTTCCCAGATGCCATCAAATCTGCTGTATACTAACAAGCAAAAAAACTTGAAGTCAAACAGCCACAGACCCGTCACACACAGGTCCACATCAACGGACCCATTACACCATTTAAGACAAGCTTGAGCGCAAAGTAGTGTCTCCACTCAAATACAACAGCACCCTTCCTCCCCCTTTTCTTTCTACCCCCAGCAACCCAAACCCCAGTTGCATTCTGCACTTGGATCGCGGTATAGAATCTCGACAAATTGGCAGGGCAGGAATCCGCTGGCCTTGCCAGACGTGGTGTTGAGACACGTTCGGGATATAAGCAAGCTATCGTGATAAAACGTTCCTGGGTCGGAGGCAGTGGATTAGCACAACTTTTGTACCGGGATTTGGTGCTCGTTCTTTGCAATCCGCCATTACGTCGCTTCTGAATTGATGCAGCGCTGTTTTACTAGAGGCTATTGGAGCAATGTTGATCCCCAACTGCCGCCACCAACACAGAGTGCGCCCTGGTCTAATTGTATGCAAACAGAACCAAGCCATCAGCTCGAGTGCGAACCCCTCAACTGCGTGTGGTGCCCATACTTGCTGATTAGACTATCCAACAAGTAGTATCACAATTAATAGGAGGAAGTAGAGATGTGTTTCTAATCTACTTAAGATTATGACAGGTGAATTTATACGACAGTCACTATTTTGCGTTTCTCTACCATTTCACTTGTCTACTAGTGAGTTTTTAGACAGGGGTTTGTAGATATGGATCCTTCTTGTCATTCCATAATGCGGCGTACATAAGCGAAATGCGGCATCCTAGCCTCGTTAAGAAGCTGTCTGTCTGGGTGCCAAGAAACCAACATGCAGCTCTTGTTAAAGATGCATTGCCAAGAGCCGTTGCCTGTCACCGGAAGCTGTTGCCTACTTGAGGGCATTGTTGACTTGCAGCCCAGTATTTAAGAGTCTCAAGAAGCCGCTTGCGAAATTCTTTGTCATATCATTCTGCAATTACATGCGCAGAAACTTCAATCAATTTCGCATACTTCTATAGGTCGCTTCATTGTTGCTTGCATTTTTCTTGCGTTCTCAGACTTGTGTTCGACAAATCCTCGAGCATGTCGACGGCTGGCAATCCAGGCACGAGGGACGTCGCTGGCCCGTACGTATATCAACCGCTCGACCCGAGGAAACATCAGATTCGCCTACTAGAGCCGATTCGGACAGAAGAGACAACTACGAACTATCGTCTCGTCATCTTCGATTATGAGACAGCTCCGCCGTATGCAGCCTTGTCGTATACGTGGGGAAACGAAAAACTCACTGAAGCCGTTTTCATAGACAACAACTTTCTCAAGATTCCCCAGGGTCTCTCCAGGTTTCTTAGCACATACCGAGAGCGTATCTATTTATGGATCGACCAGATAAGCATCAACCAATCTGATATCCAGGAACGAAACCACCAAGTCAGTCTGATGTCGAAGATCTATATGCGGTGTGACTTTGTGCTTGTGTGGCTGCGGGACGAGTCGATAGATATGCCATCGACACATCAAGCAGCCTTGGATTTCAACAATGGCATTCAATATTACGACCAGCGCCCTTGTAAACGTGGACCCAAAGCTGATGCTCAAATCATCAACAGGCCCATACTGGCTCTACTGCGCAACCCATACTTTGATCGACTCTGGATCGTGCAAGAGCTACTGCTGGCCAGGAAAATACGCATTCTTGTGGAAGGGAACACATGGATATCCTGGGAATCATTGAGGGCCGCATGTGAGACTTGGTCGGGTGAGTTGCGAGCGTCAGTCCCCGGTACAGTCTGGATGGTTGAGTCGCACCCCTTCAGATTCGCATTTGCTAGTCACACCCCAAAAAGTCTCTCGTACTACCTCACGTTAATTGTGGGCGACTTTTGCCAGAAAAAATGCCGGGACCCTCGAGATAAAGTCTATGGTTTGATGTCACTGGTCAGGCCGGCAAGCAAGATCACGATTGACTACAACATGTGCCTCGAAGGTCTGTTTCTTCAGACATTGATGGCCTTGGTAAGAGAATATGGGGATATGACATACGATGTTTCGAATGGCGTCGATGGCTACGAGCTTTTGCGTGTCCAGTGGGACATCGAATCTGCAAAACAAGCATCCTGGGATCTTGCACAAGAAATGTTCAAGGAGGAGATCCAAAGAAAAGCGGGATTGAGAACTCTTGTTGATGCTGTTTGGAGCAGGGTGCGAACGTTCGAGACCACGAAGAGATGCCCGGGACATAAGACCGATTTTGTTGATCATTGCATACCTAAGATGGGTTTGCAGCTACGTAATCAATGCCTTTGCAATGTCTTACGAAGGACCGACAAGACTCGTACCGGCCTCCATGACCGTTGGTGGTACGAGTTCGAAGGTTGTAGATATTACCACGATTGCAGAGAGCAGACAAACGACTCGAGTCGGGAACCCGAGGATTATACTGAGCTTCTCAAAGGTGCTTGTTGTAAGGGTATCATTGTATACAGCACTGTTCAAGATCTCTAGACCAAGCCTGGAGTGCAGAGGTGCAAGAACTGAAGGTCATGCGACGTTTCAGTATTGTTTATTCTTCAATCATACAATTTCCCCGTAGCTAAAAGGTTTGACTTTGTCAAGATGCACTTTCCGCCAGTCTTCGCAATCCGTGACTCCCATCCAGTAGATATGCCATTGCTTTTATCTTCTGATCCTCTGTCTTTTTCTTCTTGGTGAAATCAAAGTTTTTTCAAGTTCAGAAACATATCCCACCCATGCGGCTGCGAAGAGCCCATGAAGTGCCCTGTCGGCATGTTGGACAAGGCGGCCTGCATTGAAGATTGCGACTTCCCTTCCTTGGGATTGTCGTTGTTGAACAGCATGTAGACATGGGCGCCCAGGCCCGCTCTAAGCGTGCCCTCGTCGTGCAGATTGGACGGAGAATCAAACGGCCGGGTGATGTATTTCAGCAGTTCGTGCGACATCTGGGCAAGGTGAGCAGGCGAGTCGGAGGGCACGGAGAAGAGGTAGTTGAAGTCTTGTCGCGAGTCGGAGGCGTCGGTGTCGTCGATGCATTCGTCGTCGTGAGGAGCCAGCGCGTTGTAGTATGGCCGCACGAGCTCGGCGAAGCGAGCGGCGATCTGGTCGACTTTGGCGCAGAATTCGAGGACGATGAGGCTGGCTTCTGCCAGGGAGAGCTCGCGCTGCCAGATCGGCTCCGGGTAGTTGTGTAGCTGCATTTGGACGGCGCTGTGGAGTAACGTGAGGCACGATATATACGCCGAGAATCTACATAGCGCGTCAGCGTGTATGTTCCCATGTGCGGGAAATTTAGTGGAATGACGGACACGCTGTTCCAGCACCTCTGGAAGACGGCCCCTTCTGCCTTTTGCAGTCGAAGTATCCGTGCTGCTGTACGTGCTGCTCCCACGCCGTCCCCGGCAGCGGTTCGCGCTTCCTCGAGATCGTATCGTGGGAAGAGTTCTTTGCTCTTCGCAACAGAGTGTGTGTGGGCGCCGTGGGCAAGACGGGCGAGGAGTATGCTTGCCGAAAGATAGAACAGATGTACCAGAAACACTGGTGGACGTAGTCAGCATGCAACCACACTTGCAGCAACTGTTACTCACCTGTTCTTCGCAAGATCGCTTCTTGCCCGGTGAGCTTCAGTATTGCACTTATTTGCATCCAATCCGGCAGCTCGTCATGCCACTGCGCAAGATCTTTACGCGCGGTGTTCAATACCCCTGGTGCAATGGTTGAGAAGCTATTGATCGTACGTAGTAAGTTAGCCTCGATCTGAACGACTTTGTTCAGTTGCTGCTGAATAGTCTCGTTGCTGGTCATCTTGGCTTCGTCCATAAGCCATTGGGAGCCCAGTTGCGCTCCGGGGTTTTCAGCGTGAACGTATCCCAGCGTCGACACGAGCCAACTTCGCAATGTTACCAGTGTCCTTGCAACGCGTTTATGTTTGATCCACGCAGATTCACTGACATTAGCAGGGCGGAATTGCAGGTTGGGTCCGAGACTAAAGGCAAAGCTTATGCCCATATCGACATAGACCATGGCGATGGTGGCATGGCCGATAGTGTTGAACATTGTCATCGCCGCGCATGCTCTCATCGCTTCCAACATGTTGATCTCGATGACCGACTCCAAGAGATGTCGAGCGCTCTCGTAAAATATGCTGACAAATTCGAAAGTTCCGTCTTCGGTGGATGGGGCAAAGCCAAGAGCAGGGATTGGTTCTTTGGTGTACTGTAAGCCGACAGCAGCCATGATGCATAGTGAGCAAAGCGCTGGCTTCAGCTGAGATGGAACGAAATCCTGGAAGATAAGTTCCAGCCAGCTCTTGCCTGTATTCTCTATATAAGGACCGAGGTCCTTGAAATACCTCTCTGCGTCCGTCTGGTCGTAGATATGGAATATGCAACCGGTGCATGTGAAGAACGCTTCCGCGCCTTTGCCTAAGCTGTTGACAATTCTCATGAGCGGCGAATGAATTGAGGACCCTTCGATTGGTGTTGTAACAGCTACAAGATTCTCAGGCGATTGCATCAGGTGAAGAGGAGTTGTCAACGCACCTTCCGAGGACCGGATGCTGCTACTGTTTTCAGGGTCCTGCCCAGCCGTCGGACGCAAGTCACCCGAGTCTTTGGCCTCGTTCCTGCGACTCGAGCTGGGCTCTGCATTCATGGAATCCGTACGGTTCTTGACGGCGTCCAGGATCTCACTCGGGACCGCACCGTTTTGGATGGCTGCGAATGCCTCGTCTGATTCTTCCTTTGACTTGGACTGCAAGTACCTAGATCAACTTAGCTGTGAAGGAACCACTACGAACTGGCTACTTCAGACCAGTAGAGCTCCATCATAATGTCAAGATCAGTCTTCATACGTTTGTTCTCCTCCTTCAGTGACTCCAGTCGGGTCTGGCCAGGTACCGCCGTATAGAAGCACCTCAGCGATCTTCTGCTGCATTCTCTGCATTCCGGACGCCCTCCTGAGCACTAGCGGAAGTATCGTGTCAGCGCATCCTTTCCATTGAACATATACACACTTTACGCCGTTTCCCTCTGCAAGGTTCGCAGGCCACTGCCGCCCGATTTCGTTCTCCTACGATCGGCTTCACGGGCGGCTGCCCTGGTGGCTGCGGCGCCGGACGCAGCTCCTTTAGTGGTTCTCCCATCGAGGAGCTTCGAAATGCTTAAACGACAATGCGCAGTGAACGCATAGAGTTTTGCTGCTGAGCAACCGTAGGTCTTATGAAGCCCTCAATTAGCTTGATTGGACAAAAGGCGGGCGCCTATCATAAGCTGGACTTTTGGGCCGGGCCAATCAAATCGTCGGCTTCTGGGCATCATGGAACGAAGGAATTCGTTTTTGTTGATGAACTCCGAAGGCTTGCGCGCTATCCTATCAAGGCCCACCACGTCATAGATGCTCGATCCCGCTTGAATAACAATTTCTAAGAGCGAACTGCTTTGAGCTCCATGTGTGACGACTCCGGGCTCAACTTGGTGAAGGACCAACTTGGTCTGCTCAAGCAGACATAACCGGAGATAACCGAATGCACAACAAACCTTTCTTCTTCCCTGGACTCATTGTACTGACAATGCTAGACAAATTAACGGGACCTAAAGAAGTAGACGTCAGAACGGGTAGAGCCTACTCTCTGCTACTGTGAAAATAGACGTCTCGTCATTCCAAAGAGCAAACTGACTGATCACGTTTCAAGATCTGCAGTACATTTGGGCAAGCCTGACCTGGGTCAGCGATCGTACACAAGAAACGAGTTGCTGCCGCGATCGGCACCAGATCACAGGCACAACACCCACCAAGTACCACGTTCAACAATGTACGAAAGTATCTCACTGGAATTAGACAGCGAACGCGCTATGCAACGATTGACTACAAGAATGCTGGACAGTATCTGGACATGCGCATGCTGTGTTCTTGTTACATGTAAGAAAATTCCAACAAAAGAAAGCGAGCCTCTATCACATCTCACGGGTATTTACTACTCTCCATCGCCGCACTCTTCTCGGACACACGCATATTACATTTAGAACAGGAGCGCAGCACCGAAGAGAACACCTGCAGCAATAACAGACATCATCTTGACGGGTACCTCCATGCCGGCGGCGGCACTGGAACCACCGCTGCCACCGCTGCCACCGCTGCCACCGCTAGGGCTGGCAGAGCGGGTGGGCTGACCTGAACCAGAAGTTGCTGTAGCCTCAGAAGGCTCGCCGGCGAAATGAGAACCATCACCAGCAAGGCCAGGGCCGGTACCGGCACCATCGTCCATGTACTTCTCAGCCTTGGCAGGCATGGCGGGGAGAGCATTGCTGGCAACCTCCCAGTCGTCGGATGCAGGAGGGCATTGCGAAGCAGAGCCGCTGGACTTGTAGTTACCGTCGCCATTGGGGTTGTTGGTAGAAGCAAACGCCTTCTTCAGGCGCTCGAAGTCCGCGTTAGGCTCAATCTCGCCATTGGAGGCGACCTCGACGAGACCGTAGCCGTTGGGCTCAACAGTGTACTCGTAAGCCAGACCTCCGGAGTAGACACCGGTCATGTTGGTGGAGTACAAGGCAGCAACCTCGCCCCAGTCACGGCGGTTGGTGATGCAGCCGTACTCGGAGAGGAAGATGGGTTTGCTGTAGTCCTTGTAGAGCTCGACCTTCTTATCCCAGCCAGATTGAGTGAAAGAAGAGGGGTCGCACCAGGAGTAGTCGTTGAAGGCAAAGAAGTCAGAGCGCTCGTCATCAGAGCCGCAGTTGAAGAACAAAGCCTGCTGCTCAATGTTCTCAGTGACATCCGCGGCAGAGTAACCAACTGGAATTTTACGAGGAGACTTGTTGCCGATAAAACGCTTCATGTCACGGGTAACAGCTTTAATGTAGGTGGCAGCACCGGTGTTGTTGCGCTCGTTGATAACTTCATTACCAGAAAAGAAGAGGAGAAGATTGTTGTAGTTGTGAAAGGCCTCGACTGTAGCGAAGACACTCTGTAGGTAAACGTCGTTGTACGAGCGGTGGAGAGTGGCATTGGACTCGCGGTTGAGAGAGTAGTCTGGGGTGTTGGCGTCGAGAGCCAGGTAGATTCCGGCGTCATCGAGCATCTTCATGCCCTCGTCGTGGTTCTTGGAGTTGTCGATTGTGTAGACACGGATTGTGTTGATTCCAAGAGACTTGAAGTTAGCAACATCGCGCTTCAAGCCCTCCAGGTCGAGAAGAGGGTCCTTTGCGTCAGCAGCACCGCCTGTTTAACGTCAACAATTGCAAATTCTTGATCATTCGGGATCACCAACCGGGCTGGTAAGCAACACCGCGAACGTAAAAACGCTCGTTGTTCGCGAAGAAGGCATTTCCGCGGACTTCGACGGGGGGCAGCTTTCCCTTGGAGCTGGACTGGCGAGTAACAATGGCGCCAAATGCTGGGCTAACAGCGGCGCTGAGCGCAGTGAGAACAACGAGCTTCATGATGTAGACCGGAGTGAAGTACGAAAAATTACAAGGGCTGTAGAAGGCGCAAATAAGTCTAACGAGTGACTGATAAAGTAGAACGGGGGCTTTGAGAACGGTCGAACAAGAAGCATGAAGAGGAGGGAATCGGGGATCGGGAAAGAAGTTATTTGAGGCAGAAGCACCAATGTCTTGGTAACCCCCGAAATCCTACATGTGGAACTGCCAACCCTCATCGTCTTGTCTGGCGGGCTCCAAGCCAAGTCCTGCGGTGTTGGCGGTGGCAGCGGGATGAGAGGCCAAGCAGCCAAGGCCTAGGTTGTGGATGGTGAGAGGCGCGCTTTGTATGCGCCCAGCCTTGGTCAGGGGCGACCTCCCAACGGACAACAGCAATTCTCTTTGGTCAAGAATCTTGTTTACAGCGCGATTGCGCGTCCGCTTCCCTGATGCACAGCCTCGTTAGTAGGGACTAGTGAGATTCAATCACAGAGGTGGAGGGCGTGAGAAGTGAAGTGACTGAAACAACAACAGCGCTTGGTGTCCGATGACAAGAGCAGCCGGGAAATGACAGCGTGCCGAGCAATTGCGACCTGCGGTTGCTGACGCTTTCTGGCAGCTGCGGTCACGGCGTAGATTCCCTCGGGTACCGACTGTAGTGATTTGATGCAGAGGCACTCTTGATGTCCATTGTACAATACACCGCTGCTATTTGGCGACGGCGTGCTGTTGGGCCTCCGCGCGGCGGCTTGAACATGACGCTGCGGCGAGCTGTGGAGACCCGCATGCACAGGCAATCTGCTGCAGCTCGTGTCGTCAATAATTACACAAACCTTGGAAGGGAGGAATGCTTGTGTGCTGTGCGGGAGATGTCTGCAAGAATGTTCGCCAAACCTGAAACACGACGGCCCGTCATTGCTCGGTCTCTGGGATCAAGGACCTTTCGTCAGCAGTAGATATATGTGAGGCTGCACTGCATGATTCCGTTCAAGACTCAAAGCCACAGTCTAGCTAGAGTTTATTCAGCTTGCCAAATTTCTGTTGCTTTTGGATTCAATCGCCACGTGATCTTAGCTTTTCATAGCACACGTGCGCCCTCAAAACAGAGATCTGCCTTTGAGAAAGTACAAGGTTCTTCGCAAGTCTCTTAGAAGCACAGCCAGATGACTAGTCTTTGCCTCTTAAAGTCTTTCAGTTGTCTGATGTCGTCTCCTCGGTTTGCCTACCTGCGCACTGACATGCACCACCACAGCACCGCACCTGGCGAAGATCGACCACAACGACAAACGGCTTGCATTTCTAAGCAGCAAACGTCATCCGCGGCCGATGCGTGCTGACGTTCGTTTTCGAACAGGCACAATGCAACTCACCAAATTCCCTTTGGCGATTCGGCACTCGAATATGTGGTAGCAAGCCTTTCTTAATGACTATAAGCTGCGGCTCCGGCGAGAAGTCCGAACTTGTGGAGAACCCATGCATAGCGCGCCATCTCTGCAAGCCCACTCCCCGCAAAATCTCGCTACCGCCACATTTCCGAGACCTCGTCACAGGATGCACGAGGTCGGTCACTGCAAATCTGAGGCTCCTGGCTGTATCCCACGAGGCTAGTCTCCGCGGCCGGCGCGCTTGTTGCTGCATGGGAAAGACTCATCTGTTTCTCGGGACCCACACCGTAGCTCTCTCGTCTACTACTACAATTCCCTCATAGCTTGCAAGTCAAGACCAGACCTACACACGACGGAAATTGATCAATGAGGGAGAGAGTGTAAACCTCCTTCACTCCCGCCATGGCATCACATGATGTCGAGAAGGCTATTTCCATCGACGACAACGCTACAGGCCATGAAATCACCAATACACACAACAATCTCTACGCAGCAAGCCACACCTCCTCCTCCTCCTCCTCGGAGCACGTCGCCGAAGAGGAGGACATATCGAGAATACCAACACACACCACATCCCACTCCCGCTCCGCCAAAGGAAAATCCGCACTAGCCAACATAGCCAAAACCCTCACCGCGCGAAGCAATGCCTCGGTCATCGACCCTGGCCCCCCGCCCGACGGCGGCTTGAAAGCCTGGACGCAGTCACTCATGGGCCACTTCGTAGTCTTCAACACCTGGGGCTTGATCGCCACCTTCGGCGTCTTCCAAGCGCACTACACTAACGACCTCGGCCTGGAGCCCTCAGCCGTGTCGTGGATCGGATCCATGCAGATGCTGGGCCACTTTGCGCTGGGCATGTTCAGCGGGCGCATGTTCGACGCGGGGTACTTCCATTGGGTCATCATACCGGGGATGTTGCTTGCCGCGCTGGGCACGATGCTAACGAGCCTATGCACGCAGTACTGGCAGTTCTTCCTGGCGCAGGGGCTCATGACCGGGTTGGGCTGCGGGCTGCAATTCGCACCCACAATCTCGCTCGTGACGACGTACTTCAGCAGAAACAGGAGCGTCGCTGTTGCCATCATGGCGAGCGGGAGCGCCTCGGGCGGCCTGGTGTATCCCACCATCGCCCGCCAACTCATGCCGCGCATTGGGTTTCCCTGGACCGTAAGGGTCATGGGTTTCATGATGCTCGCTATGGGCGGAGTGTACTGCACGCTGCTCAAGCCGCGCCTCCCGCCGCGCAAATCCGGTCCCCTGTTTGAGTTTTCCGCTTTCAAGGAACCGCCGTATAGCCTTTACCTCATAGGCATCTTCCTGATCGGGCTGGGCCAGTACTTCGCGTTTTACTACATCTCGTCCTTCTCCGTCAACGTCCTGCACGCGCCCTATGCGACCAGCGTCAATGTGCTCCTTGTGCTCAACGGCGTGGGCATTCTCGGCCGGCTGATTCCATCGTACTTTGCGGATAAGTGGACAGGGCCGTACAATGTGCTGATTCCTTTCTGTTTCGTGTCCGCTATTGTGCTGTTCTTCTGGCCGCTTGTGCATAGCGAGGCTGGGCTGTATGGCTGGGCGGTGTGCTATGGTTTCTTTGTTGCTGGATTCCAAGGCATATTTCCGGCTGTCTTGACCACCCTGACAAAAGACATGAGCCGCGTGGGGACACGCAATGGAATGGGATTTGCGGTTATGGGCGTGGGTACGCTTGTTGGACCGCCGATTGCCGGTGCTTTGATCCAGAGTCACGGCGGAAGTTATCTCGCCGCGCAGATGTTTGGCGGTGCCACAGTGTTGATTGGCAGCTGTGTCTTGGTCATTGGCAGAACGGCAATCACAGGGTGGAATTTAAAAGTCAGAGCTTAGAACATTTGAGATAAGAGATATGTCGCTATGCATATGCTACAGTTTTGGAAGGACTTCGACTATGCTAGTGACTCAGAAAACGGTAGTGATGACAATCCCTCTTCAGCCTTAAACTTCCTACAATCCCATGATATAATGCAAAAGAACGACGAAATCCACGCAGAGAATTCAAGGCGCCTTGTCGCGCCAGAAATGCATGCACAGACAGCAGACCTTGATATGCTTGACTCCTACATCAATCCGATGACGATAGTAGCCCGTTCTCAACACCTCTCAGAGCCTTCAACGCGCGATCGAGCTCGGCATCTTTTACCATAACCGTGCCCGCACGCGCTGTACTCAGGTAGCTCATTTCCACAGGCTCCTGGAACCCCTCTGATGTTTCCCCAAGCAATCGTCCTGCAACACCACACACAATACCTGTGCTCTCTGTCGGCAGATCACGCAGGTCGAGCGTGATTGGGACGAGATACTCATCCTTGGAACCGAGCAGAACATCCTGTGAGAAGTGCGAGATCAGTGCGTGGTCGATGAGAAGGGACGCAGGCTCGCAATCCGCTAGCGTGAGGGATAAAAATTTCGGACACGGAGGTGATATGAGGCATTTGACAAGCCCCAAGTGTAACGCATCCTCTACCGGGTTTCCAGATCCGTTGCTTTGGCTGTATCGACGGCTACCGCACTGGACCAGGCGGATCTTCGCGTCGACGGTGGGAACAATATTCCGGCGTTTCAGCGTGGCAAATGTGCGGGCCTGTAACTCAGAGACAGTTGCTGGAGGAGGTGTACCCGGAGGCTGAACCTCAAATGTCGGTACTGATGACTTCCGGCTATGGTGATTCGGGTTGATGTAAGATGATGTCTGGTCCTCAAAACACAGTCCTTTGTCTTCCAGTGCCTGTACTACTTTCCCACGATACCGTGACGGGACTAGTATGTAATCTGAGTAGTAGCTGGTGATGAAGAAAATCGAGCTGTGCTTTGTCAGGCATCCGCTACAACATCGACGAAATCATACTCACATGCCAGCCAAAGCAAGAGGGCCTGTCAACTCCAAGACCCGTCGATCTGCATCGAGGCCCTCACCATCGATTTGCATGACAACGAAATCTTCTGTAGTGATATTAACCTGGCTTCTGGAGGCAGCGTCCAGTAGGTTGAGGACAGGGACAAAGAGGTCGTTGACAAGCTTTCGAGAGCAGACCACCGAACATTCAACGGGTGTCACTGAAATGTTGATGAATTGTTGCTCATCCTCCCAGCCATCTGGAGTTTGGACAGCACCGTCACTGTCATCGGTGCCGCTGTCGTCTGGTGAGGTCGGTATTATTAGCTGCAGGATAGACTGCAGAAAATTGGTGTAAAGGTGTAGTGGGATGTGAAGGAGGGCGAGTTGGGTATCCTGAAATGACAACATGTTAGAAAAGGATTCTTAATAGGAAGGACGGGAGGCACTTGGCTAATATAAGGCATGCCAATTGTATCCGTGCTTACAGCCCGCAGCCGATCCAGGTAGGTATGGTGCATAGACCATCGTAACGCAAGGTACACAACATTAAGGAACGATAAGGTACGCACCAGGAACCTGATATTCGCACTCATCAATGTCTGAGACGAATCCATGACGTGCCAGTTCGCAGATAAGACTAATCCTCGGAAGACGACCGGTAGCGTGGCTGCGGGTAGTGATGTGGATACCTTACGGGTCGGCAAGCACAAGCTTGACAGGGCTGGATTTCAGGCCGTAGAAGTAGTAGAGTTGTGGTAGCGAGGACCTTTAACAAATGTTGTGCTTGGATCGAAAGCAAAATTTTCTCCAAATGATGTATGATATACGAATGCAGACCAGATATGCAGTTGCCTATCGGTTGATGTGTTCTTGTCCGACAGGCCAGTGAGAAATATCGTTTTTAAACCCGAAATTCATTCCAAAGCTGGATAGCGGTTTTCAGCCAACGTGAGGAGCGTACAGCGTCTGAATGATGACGATTTGGGACGGGATGTCGTCCTAATTGAAGTCAAGAGATTAGACCCTTTTACAGCCAGCAGCGTGGGTGAGTGTTCCGGGGTAGTTCGTGACGAGGTGCAAACCCGCTGGAGCCGCTGTATATCCTCTGGAATCAATGTAATCCAAAGCAGTCAGTTGGTCTGAGCTCCGATGTCGAGGTGCGGCGCAGGAGCGAGACCCCTCTTCTCTAATTGGTTGGCAGGGTCCGAAGAGTTACAGCTCAATCTATCTTGCAGGTCGTGTTGGAAGGACAATGCGTAGAAGCGGGGCGTGGGGGCAAGCTTGGATGTGAACAGGCTAGAGGCGGCTGAAGGCTGGATCCGAGTCTGCGCGTACTGCGGTTGCGGACGCTGACGAAAGCGCAGCAGACGATGATGCAGGGTGACGGCCAAGCACAACAACGAGCAGAACTAAAACTAAGGGCCTGGCAAGATCCGATGTTTGGGTATGTCGGAGTTTAAATGATTCAGCGCATTAGTGTGGAAGTGGAGCAGATCTTGCTCATGGCGATAGTCATCCTCCGAAGTGGGTGACTCGAACGTTGAGCTCCGAAATTTTCCCTTTTCGAAGCATCGTGTCAAAAACTCAGAGATAAGACCGCCGGCCAACAGCAATGGAACGCACAGTGAAGAAAATGACACTTGAGGACAGCCATGTCAAGAACAGCCACCAAAGGTCCCTTCTGTCGCTGCCAGGTCATGCAGTGCTGCTCGATGCGGAGATGACAGGCGTGCTAACTTGGCATCGCGCAAGCCCGGCCTCTGACCTCATCTGCCATGAGTAGGTCGCGTACCTGAGAGGTACCTGGCATGAGAAGCGCCGTCTTGGTGATGGTGATGGCGACAGCACACGGCATTACGGCGCTTTCATTCTTAGCGGGTGGCAGCATGCAGGAGGCTCGATTCGCGCAAAGGCGCACTTCATGATGACGAAAGGCATCAGCCCTCGTGTCCCAATCAACGCGCACGCTTCACTGCTGAGTACTGGCATGCGGCATGGTGATGGCCATTTGAAGAGTGCATGCCACAGGCGAGTCGCATGCACCTTCTCCGCATGAGGCAAGCCGAGCTGCTGTAGCGACGATAGCCGCGGCCGCCGTCACGGACCCTGCTCGCTGATCACTCTTCTCTCGACGTCGTGGGAACTCGGACTGCTCTACTCCATAGCGGTATGTGGTCCCTAGGAATGGCAGTTGATCAGATCTACAACGGCAATAACAACAATTGCCGTGTCTCCTCCACAGTTGTGTGACACTGAGAAACGCTACCCCGCAACTCCATCACCACCCTCTGTCGTCTGTGCGTCGACCGTCAGCCATCCCACTGGCTGGGCGTAAGATGACGTGCAGCGAGGCGGGAGAGCAGCACAGAGGCTCGCGACGCGTTGTGATCAGAGCGGTTTCCTTTGGGGCGAGCTGCAGCATTATCACCCCCACGCGTTTTAACACACGTACACTGCAGCGTGAAACGATGCACAGCAACCATAGACCCCAAGATTCGCACAATACGAGCGTGACGCAGCTGCCAGTCCTTTTGTAAACGGTAACTTCCCTTCTTATAATTCTGCACAAAGCCACCTGGGTTTCGTCCATTCATGCAAATGCTGTAATGTACATATGTAACCTCGGTTGAACAATAACGGCCTTAATGCATCGATAACTTCATTGACCATGCAACTCTCGTTGGCGACGGGACAGCTCTGGAGCACTGTACGTTTCGTCATAAACCACCAGATTGGTTGCACTACAAGGCTAGCTGTCTACATGCTACCACATCCATGGTGCCCTGCAAGCAAAGACAGAGATTTTTCTGGTGGGTGACGCAAATTTACATATCTGCCCATCGTGGCAGGTGCCAAAGTGCGCAATAACAAATTGCTTGATTGGGACGGTACCGACATCCCGAGGCTTGTATTTGGTAGAGCGTGATACTGTTGGTTTAATCTGTTAATCATGAACGAGCGCCGTCACACGACCCTGCCTGCTGAAGAGCTCAGAAGCAAACCCAATGGGCTGCAATTTGGTTTGCAGAGGGTCCACATCCAAGTGTAACGTCCTAATTAAGAAAGAAAAAAGTTGATCCCACCAGCCCTTGCAACTTGACTCTGCATTTGCCTGTTGAGTATCAGTATGGCGCAACACTCGCGCCACCAAAATGTCTCGCCACCCGCTTCTGCGTCTTCTCTGATATTACCACTGCTGCTTTCGCTCGGATGGTACGAGTTCACGAGAGCGTGTTCAGCTTGTGCTCGCGAGCCGCGGTTGACTGACGCTGTGTCAATCTCGATGATCTCCATTGCTTGTTGCCAGTGCCATGAGCATACGACGAAAGCCACACATCCGAGGCTGAGAGAAAATAGGTAGCAAGGAAAGCATGTCCAGCCCGTATCTGTATTGCGCCGACACGGGTCTCGATCGGCGCGACTTTTAAAGGCTGATTGCTTGCGATCCATCGCTGCCAATTACGAGGAAGCCGTGATTGATGAACAACCAACCTCCTCGCAATCGACGAGGCGCGAGGATCGCTTTACAATAGATCTTCGACGTTAGGTGGCGCGAAGGTACCACCTTACGTACTCTCTTACCATTGAGTGGCGAAGAAAGTATGCGTAATGGTCGTATTGAGAAAAAGATAGGTGCATAAAATGATTGGGGGGGGGGGGGCCTGCTGCCAGGCGATGGCTATTGGAAGACCAATAATTAGTAGCTGACTTGTCTCTGCTGTTCGTTGGGGTCACTAAAAGCTTTGATGATGTTGGGATATTGTACAGACGGAGTCAAACACAGACCGAATCTAAGGCTGAAGCGCGGTTTGGGCGCCTGACTATCCTCTCCATTTGATTGAGGTTCTTTCACGACGGACGATTCTCCTCTTTCGTCTGCTCCACATCTTTCTCGCCGTTCGTATCAGCTGTTTCCTCGCTCTGTTTGGGCTCAGGTTCTGTGGCAGGCTGCGCGACGGGCTTGCCTTCAGCCAGTTGCATAAGGAACTTGCCCACGTTGCCCGCCCCGTCTATGGGACCCAGTTTCGCCTCGAAGAGCTTAGCTTCACGGACGAGCCTATACACATTAGTTTTTATGAATTGTGATATTGGTGCTCACGCAACATACCTGGCTTTCCCACCGGGCGTCTTGACCGCCGCCTCCTTAATAACCTTGCCAACCTGCTCGCGGTACGATTCGAACACCGGACCCATGATCATACGGACCTGCATTTCATTGAGGTACTTGTTGATGACTTTGTGCATGGTGACGGTGTCCTTGGTCAGACTCTCCATGGCAGCGGAAACATCGCGCTTGACTTCGGCATCGGTATCCCATTCGACCTTCTTCAGAGCGCGCATGTGCACAGTTGCACGCCCAGATAGGATATCGGTCAATTTGTCGTGAATACTGACTTGTTGGTCCTGTAAGAGGCGCTTTGTATTGTCGAACTCTGTTCCCACTGGCTTGCCTCCAGGAGTCGGTGTGCTTCCTCGGCGGCGCGCACACTCTCGGATATAGGGTGTGATGGCGATGATGAAAGAGAGGGTTTGTGAGGCGATCGCGAGGTGTTTGGTATTAATATTCTTCAGCCCCGCGGTAGCCATTGCGCCAGCACCGAGGATGAGCTGGCAGAGCCGGCTATTGAATAATTTCATGTACTCACACAAACCGACCGAGATCTCGGACGCCATGCTGGGAATATGAGAAAGTAGAACTAGGTGGCGTTCAATACCGCGCAGCACAAAAGTGGAGGAATTCGAGATGGTATACTTTTCCTCATCCACAATTGCAGGGATTGCGTTCTTGCCCTTTTCTTTTGGTGCGGTCTCGCTCGTGCCGTTCGTGCCGTTCGTGGTATTTGACTCTACGACGGGACTGAGGATGTCGCCGAACTCTGCCCAAGAAGGCGGATCACTCTCCATGCTTCTGAGGATTCGTGCTAGAACTTCGGTGTCAGAGGCATCGAAGTCCTTGGGTTCCCAGCGGTCGGAGTCCATAGCTTTCGCGAGATCTTGTTTCTCAAGATCGGAGAATTTCTGCACAAAGGCATTGATATGATCGTTCACTGCACTCTTGAGTGCTGAGCCTGAGCGACCAGATACCGCCTCGCATTCATCGGCGAAGAGTCTACACAACTTGAAGTATCGCAGAAATCGGTCGAGTGGTAACTCGGCAGTTGCCGCCGAGCGCACTCTCAGAAGCTTGGTGATCTGTGTTTGGGCAGCATCAACGGCTTGGCCGAGCAAGCTAGAGAGGTCCAGGGCCTGCATAAGCTCCATTTGCAAGTCATTAGAGCCATTCGCGCCTGCGCCCATGAAGCTGTCGATGTTCTCCATGTATGGGCTCCTTGGTTGTTCCATGTACGGGCTTCTTGGAGGTGATCGAAGGCCCCCAGCAGATGCGGGCGGGGTTGAGACACCGCTGGTAACATCGAGCAGCACCTTGACTTGAGTGCTAAGTCGCCGCAGCGCCTCTCCGATGTCAGTGAATATATTTGTATAGAATTCCTCGGCGTCCCCTGCATCCATTGCCCTCAAGTTACGGGCCAAGATCGAATTCTTGTCCTGTTGAGATTGTCCTCGGCCTCCTCTCGTAGAGACAGATGTCATTGACTCGGCGTCATCATCTGACGAGCTCGGCAAATACTTGCGAATGATGACTTTCATCTCTTTAACAATGGCTTCTCTGAATGCTGCTGCGGCTTGATTTGTGAACTGGGCGTCGTTCAGGCCATGCAGACTGGCTCGCAGTTGTGAGCGGAATTCTGTGCTTGTCGTGAGATATGCCGGCATTGACTTTGGCTTGGTGCTTCCTGAGGCACCCCGCGCTTTTTGCGATGCAGCAACCCATCGTTCTAGGGTATCGTTGTTCGGAACGTTCTTCACATGATGACGAAGATCGGCAAGCAACGTGTCGAGAAAGCGCACCTCGAAGCCTTTCCCTATGCGAAACTTCATTCCATCCATGCCCTCGAATACGCCATCCAATGCTCGAAGACCACGCAGATCTATGATGATTGGAGGCAACCTTGTGTTCAGCCACGATGTGACGTTCGCGTCTGACGTATCGAGCACACCTGTGATCAGTCTCTCGATGATCTCCAACCGAGCTGCAGATGTCTCAAGCTCGCCCCTCTCCACAGATTCGTCGCATTGCGAGACACCGTAGATGACTGCCTGCAGCTGATCTACCGCATCGGTCAACCTTCGTAGATTTTCCCGCCGTCTCTTCATGTTCACGACTTCCAAGCCTCCTACGGCCATCTGTTCGTCTAGTCTCTTCAGATCTTCTCTGAGCTCCTTGATCTTGGCGACAGACTCTGCGGCCTCGGTCTGTAATTCGCGCAGCGACCCCAGCGCAGCAAAAAACGATGTCGAAGCTGTGGAGATGGCTGAAATCAAATGCACCTCCACGGTGTCCATGTACCATGATAACTTCTCCTGTAAAATAGCATTCGTTGCTAGTGCTTTTCTCCCTGAGGGCTGCGGCGCCTCTGATATCCCGTTGATGTTGTTCACGTCGTCATTGCTCGTCGCCCTCACAGGCCGTACCACCTCAGACCGCTCGCTGACGATGTCGAAGGTTCTTGGATTCTCAAGACGGAAATTCTCTTCGAAGTAGACATTGGGTATAGTCGAGAGCGGTGTGGCAGCGGGCACGCCGCGCTTGGTGCCGCTGGTGCGGCGTTTGGGCTTCGGTGTGCCGCTAGGTGTGCCCGCAGGCGAGCTCGTCGCTGATGCCCGCTCAACGCTTTCTGATCGGTCGTCCTTCTTGAGCGAATCTTTTCGCGGCTGCTGGGCCTCGGCCTCTGCTTTGGCGCGCTGGAAGGCGTCGTACAGGTTGCCTATCTGCGACAGGTATGCATTGAACGAGGAGGGTTCGACGTGGGGTATGTTCGTGAGTGTCACAGGCGGAATGTCGCGGGTGGATGGCGGACGATGGCCAGACGGTGCCTGTGCAGACGTGTAGGGGAGCATGCCCGTCCGCATGATGGGCGGCGTGAGCAGCGTGGAGATGGCTGGCGGACAATTAGCTTTCCTGTCCTGTTTTGTGTGCGCACGCTCTGACTATCTCACCGTTGCTGCCCTGCTCTCTCACGGCGCCCATGCTCGACTTGAAGCTCGAGTCGAGCGCGCCGCCAACCGAGTGTATGGAGCTCGCCGTGGAGCCGCGACGTGGCTGATAGCGCCCGCCGGTCGAGTTGGGTCGATTCGTCCAGTCATGTTGCGGGAAGGGGTACTGGCTTTGCTGGATGTTCGGTGACAGGAACTCGAAGCTCTCTGAGGACTTCCGGGGAGATCGTGGTGAGGAGGACATTGATGCGCGCGTCTCGGGAGTGTCTGGTGGCCGACATCAGGGAGGAAGCAGGAGTGCCTGTGTGTTCGGTTATGTCATAGTATAGTCGATGGTACAGCGACTCCTATTTTGTGCGCTGCCTAGCACTGTAAGCAATAAGGCCGACAAGGTCAGCGTGCTGTCAGCGAATCTGTCCTGTCTCTGATGTTCGCAGTAGCCAGCTTCTCGGTGACGATGCATCGCGCGGCGCCGCACCCTTGACAGGGGTGCATCTGGAACCTGGAGCCCCACATCCCTGCAACCTCGAACTCGATTTGGACACACCTTTCAGCATAGACACATGTCCTTGTCTGCTTATTGCATTGCACAAGACGTTCGGTACCTCAATAGGATTCTGTAGGGTGTATTGTGACTATACTAGATACTCACAATGGCGTGAGTATCGACCTCTGGCGACTTCCTTATTCAACCATCATCACACGCCCTCCCAAAACTCTGCAGCAGCCTTCAAATCATCCACATTTAGCAGATCTATGCCTTCTTCCCACAATGTCTTCCACACTGCATTTCTCGTCCTGACTGGCCAGTTGGGCGCGTTCCAGTACCTCGCCATAATCCCCTTCTGATGCGCCGCATCAATCTGGCCCCTCAACTTCTCGAGTTGTGTTGCATTGAGCTCGGGCTTTCTCAGCTCACCAAATTGCTCAGCAAAGTTTGTGCTGGCAATGATCGCCTCATTGGATGTAAGGTCCTGGTACTTTGCCTTGTCGAGTTGGGCAAGAGGTGCGTCAAGGAAGACATCACGGGGAAGGTAGTTACGAACATCTGAGAGCTCAGTGTTTCCCGTGCCGATGACTGTTACTGGTCGCTCCGTGAAGGATTTTCCGTCATATGTTGAAAGCCACGAGCCGTTACGAAGAGGTTCCAATGCTTGCAAAACGGCCGGCCAGAGTTCGTCTGCTGCAGTCTTGAAGTCGACGAAGAGGTACAGCGTCTGAAACGATGCCGTGTCGAAAACACCGTTCGAGGAGCCATCTGGAAGGAAGGGTGACTCTGGATTCTGGCGATGGAGCGTGTCAAGAATAGGCTTGACATAGAGAGATTCGAAAGTACGCGCCTTGGTCAACGCGCTGGGCTCATGGCCAACCTGGAGTAGGTGAGCTCATGTTCGGATGTACGCACATGCGGGATCCTGCTGGAGAAGAGGTCGAGAGGGCGGGAAAGATATCTGCCAGGCCGTTGGGCCATGACATATGATACGGTGGAGACCACTGTGCTTATGCGACGGTTGCAACGGCGGAGACAACGGAGAATATAAAGATTTTCTTCCTAGACCTACGTAAAGTGTGCCATCAATCAACCAAACGTCAGCCTCGGTGGAGATAGCACCAGCTGCAAGGCCACTGTAGAATGGGACATCGCGCCAATAGTCATTGTGGCTATGGAAGGGTTTCTATCGTGACGTAAGTAGGGTGGAAGCGTAAAGCATTCAGGGACTTACAGGTACAATATCACGAGTGAAGTCAGTTGGGTATCTATATTTGTCTGTCTTGTCTGTGTTCTTGAGGATATTCTGCAGAGCAGACGCGCCCGTCCCGTCCGCAGGAGCATAAGCAACATACGCAGTCACCAAAGCTGGCAGTGCAAGAGCGAAAGAACGCATTTTACAACCAAGATAATTAACCAACACGGAAACGCAGCGAACGTGAGGAATGCCGGATAAGTAGAAAGCGATGTCTGGGACTGAGGTCGACAGCGCGTGCCAGACGTCAAAGATGTCACAGTGGATCCTGGTGATGGTTAGGAACCGCGCTCTTCCGGCCAATCCGGCAGCGGCTGGCATCGCGTGCGCGCGCGACGTGTGGAGAACACGCCAGCCTTCAGCCCTGCAGCCTCGCTTCGTCCTCTTCGTATTCCTGATCCTTCCCGCAGACTGTCTGAACCTCACCTTCATCAATGGCAACATCTTCTGGGCGTGATGTCGCACAATGGCATTGTCTTCACTATTGCTGGCCTTGTCTACATAGTTCGAGGCACTGACAATATACTACACCTTGTCGGCTGAAGGTCTTCAAGGTTGAGTGGCGCAGGGATCAAGAAATTATCGCTTTTAAGATGACTACGCAGTTTAAGGACCCCCTAATCATTTGCCTACCCTCCAACTGTATCCTTGAGATTAGTCTGGTGGACACTTGGAGCGGACAAGGCGCAGTACACAGTAGACTTCCATGTACCAGATGTTGATGGACCAGGTCTCGGGTGGCACTGCTTTTAAGAACGCGCTAAATCAATGCAAGGGGTGCGGAGCATCAAGGGGTTCGTACCTGGGCGGACTGTGAATGATCGATCAACCAATGAAGCAGCCGAGACTGTGGCTGGACGTCGAACCTTAGCTTGTGAAGACGGCCCGCCTGGTCCACGCTCGACGCAAGTGCCGTCCGCCATGCCCCGCAAAGCAAGCCTCAGCTGAAGAGAGGTGTCTGTTAATGACCTCAAGACCACCGCTCTTCGTTCTTGCCCGAAGTTCATCACTCCTGATAAATCTTTCAACCTCTGCAAATCCGGAGCGCAGTCCTGAGCCATGATAGACTCTACAACATTGGGGCTGTACGGGCTCGCCGCAGCACTGCTTGTGCTGTTGGTCAACACTCTGCGGTTCAAGGTAGACCCACGGGAACCTCCAGTCATCTATCCAAAGGTTCCCGTCGTGGGACACATCATTGGGCTACTGACGAGGGGTGCTACGTATTTTCGACAGCTCAAGTGAGTAGACCCAGATTTGGTACAGTCTGACTATGCTAAAGCTTGCAGTCAAAAACCTAGGCATAAAATCTTCACACTACCCATGCTGACTGGACGCACTTATATCGTGGCCGATCCTGCTTTGTGTGCAGCCGTTCAGAAAGCCTCAACGACTATGAGCTTCGATCCAATAGTCGCGGAGATAACACCTCGTCTAGTTGGTTCGAGTGCTCATACAAAACGAATTATTCAGGGCCCTCCAGGCCAGAACCTTGATCCCGACAACATTATCAAGAAATCACATCCCATCATTACCACGCCACTGCTTCCACAGAACATCCAAGAAGCAACACAAACCCAATTGGACTACTTCAGCAGAGTCATTGCCAAAGTTGAAGATGGTTCCAAGGTCGACTTATTCCACTTTCTAAGTAGAGCTGTAACTGCTGCCTCCATGATGACTTTCTACGGACCCAGCAACCCATTTGAGAAACATCCCGAATTGATGGACGATTTTTGGGATTGGGAGGCTGGCAGTCTAGCTTATATGACAGGCATTCTCCCCGCAATTTTTGCGGGCAAAGCTCAGCATGGACTTGAGCGCTGCGTGAAGGGGTTCGTGGAATACAACGAGAAAGGAGGCTACAAAGATGCCTATAAGCTCGTCAAAGAACGCTACCAACTGCATCTGGATGAGGGCATCACCTCCCCTGAAGAGATTGCAAGACTTGAAGTGGCTTTAGCACTCGGAGTCAACGTCAATGCTTCTGGGACCATGTTTTGGATCATCAACGAAATCTTTAGTCGGCCTGGACTACTCACGAAGATGCGCGAAGAAATCCGCACGAACGCCTTGGTAGACCATGGGACACTTTCCGCAGATAAGCTGCGCAAAGCATGTCCCCAGCTATACTCGGCCTATCGCGAGACTACACGACTCTATGTGCCTTCTGCCAGCGCCCGACTTGTGACTGAGGATACAGTGATAGCAGGCACATGGCTTTTACGCAAAGGCGCAATTGCACAGCTTTCTGGAGATGTCATACACCATGATAAGGAGATCTGGGGCCCGGATGCCGATGTTTTCAATCCTGATCGTTTCTTGTACAGTCTTAGTGGCTCAAAGACAAGCCCCGATGGGACTGTACCTGAAGGCAAAGCTCACTATATCCATCCAGCAGCTTTTCGAAGTTTTGGAGGAGGTGTTAGCTGGTGTCCTGGTAGGCACATTGCCGCCAATGAGATTTTAGGGCTCGCGGCCGTCTTAATAATGGGGTTTGATATGGATCCTGTGGATGGCACATCATGGAACCCACCAGCGGATACCTTCAGAATCCCGATCGCAGCTATGAAGCCTCTCGCACGATTAAATATTAGAATGAGGGTGCGCAAGGAGTTCGAGGGCGTCAGGTGGGAGTTGAAGCCATGAGCGTTAATCTATGGAAACACCCCGTTGGCGAACCAAAAAGACGCTCACCGCTTCCAACCACGTTATTTACTTAGGTTCGCATAAAGACATGATCAGCTTCAATAGTGCGCAACTCAAACCTAATAGGCGTGCCAACACACTGAACTTGTTGAACCACGAAAACACAGATCGTAGGACGAGGACTGCAACAAAGCCTGCAAAGCACAGTAACACCACCAAAAATGCGGAGTGCTTGTCGAGCTGGTTGTAGGGGCAGGCAAACAACAACCAGCCCCACTTCACCGTCAACAAAAAGCTTGTTTATTGCTTGCTTGACCCCCGTACCCGGCGATAACGCGGATGTATTTCCTGCGCCACGGGCGCGCGTCCAGACAGCTCGGTCTTGCCGGCTTTGCCGTGGCGGTGCGACGCCGCCCAATCAAATTGCCCGAAAGTGGGAAGTGACGTCTCACAAGTGCGCGCAGTAAACGCTGGCGTGACGGGGAAAGAAATTGATTATAAGCACAAGGTTCTCTTCACATGCACTTGTGCAGGTTTTGTGTTGACCCAGCTGTAATCTTTAATACTTGCGATACCCCCAGCGCCCGCTGCATTCTTCGATACCCACGCAACCACAACCGCAACGCGCTTCCTACCTTGCGATAAACAGACGAGAACACCAAACGAATTGCGCCTGTCAATAACGATATCGAACACTTTGAGCTCGTCAAGATGATCAAGAAAATCCTCCTCATTCTCATCACACTCTTCCGTACGTGCATGCCTCGTAAACACTCGCACGATCATGCTAACACACCCAGTCCCACCTGTCGGCGTCTTCATTGTCGCAGGCTGCGGCGCTGACTTGCTGATCAACATCGCACTCACACTCCTCGGGTACGTTCACGTCGCACAAAGCACGAGATTGATACTTACAACGTCCAAAAGTTTCCTGCCTGGCCACGTGCATGCTTTCTGGCTTGAGCATGTTTACTTCAGGCGCCGTGACGAGATTCGTGCTGGCACTTATGATGGCAGACTCCAGTCTGGCATATACAGCCAGAAGGTGCAGCGCGGTGGCATGAGCGAAGTCCCCGTCCAGGGCGCGGGTGTGCCACCTGCTGTCGTCTAAGCGAGTCTGTCTGGATGCGCAAAAGCAACAGGTAGATATCGAAGGTTGTGGCTATGGCTATGAGCGCTGAGGTCTGGAATCTGGACGCTGGACGCTGGTGGAAGCTGTAATGCGACGCTGCTGACGACTGGAAATGAATGCGCGTGGGAAAGTATGGTGGAGTTTATACCCGTAATGTCGACCACTGAAAGTGGATAATGGTGCAAATGAATCCTGTCTTTAGACAAATCGATTCGTTCCTCTGTGCGTTTTTGCAATCGCCAATGTGTTAATTGGTCCTTCGAGGCCGCTCTTACTCTCTGTGTGGTGAGACTTTGATGAAAGAGGGACTATGTGAACAAGCGTCCAGTCTTACCGACTCCTGCTGACTGTTGTGTCTTGCCAGCTCCAAGTGAACACCCTAAAGCGGGTACTCAAAAGCTTTGCGGAATTCAATCAAGAGAGAACAAAGGACTTGAAGGACCAATCTACTGTGCAGTCATCCTGAGGATTAATCAGCCTTGAACTTCGACGAGAGAGCTCATTGTTAGCCTCCTTGCATTCTGCCAAGTGTCCACTTGGAACAGGCAAAGCGCATCTTACTTGGCGCCTAGGCTGTCATTGCCTGTTTGCCGTTCTCGTCAGAATTGTGCTCATTACAGACCCATTGACTTCTCTGTTGCGACCATCACCGCAGTAACGGCCCGCGACACGCCTGTCTACCAATGTAATGATTGCGACCAACATTTCGAAGCATCCCCATCGTACGGGCTTGGTATCAAGAATAGTTGCTACGTTGAAGGCACAAGGGCGTGCATCATGTGCAAACGCATCTTCCAGGTACAGCATGCAGCATCGCACCAAAAGCAATGCCTTCGGCCTCAGCCAGTGCTCTCTCAGTCTCGCCTTGTGTACAACATCCACGTCCGGGTCAGGACTCCAACCCTGTCTGGCAATTGGACTGATATGCCTTCTAAAGACGACTCAGTCATCCAGTTCTCTTCAAGCACCAATTCCGACCAAGCGTTTCCAATCACCATCAATGCTCAGGGCAAGATCCTCCTACACGACCTCTTTGCTCTTCTAGAGGGCTTTCAGGTCAAGAAACATTTCCGAATGACCACTGGTTCTTCAGCTAAACGCAACCTGAGGATGGAATTGCAGTGGGATGAGCGGTCCGGACTTGCTCGATCTATGCTATACAACTCCAGTACAACTTGGGTGGATATACATGATGCACAGAATATTGCTGCAGAGTCTGGTCCTGTTGTCTAGAGCGATCTCCAGCCACTGTGGGACGCGCAGAAGCGGAAGGTGGTCAGCATTTCTTGCGGCGTGCCAATGCGTCGATCTGAGCGTCACATGCATGCCCACTGGGGAAATGTGTGTCCATTTGGTACAAGAGGAGGTGTACATAGCAACCGTTAAGCAAAAGACGGCCTCTGGCTTAATCACTACGCCCGAGAGTGTATCAGGTGCGAAGAGGTATTCTTCACCCAGGGACAGTTTGACGAGCACTGCATCTCCTCCCACGGCTGTACCGCATAAGAACAACATGACTGCGTTCACCTGCTCTCTCTCTGTTTCTCGCGCGTGTTGTTGCACTCTGATCATGTATACAGGCTGTCGCTGCCTAAAGCAGCGACACCATAGCACGCGCCGTCTCTTTTAGGGCTTGCTAACACCTGCTCTCTTCTACAAACAACCTCCGTGGCTGCAACACTAAGCAATGGCTGCCCACGGCGCTACGAAGTTGTGCTTTACAACCTTCTCCAGCTCACTCACTTGCAAAGTGCCACCCACTAGTGCTCCCAGTGCCAGCGCCGCAAGATGACCCATATGAAAGTTACCTGTGCAAACACATGCTCAAGCTTTCTTTCCTAGAGCTTGTGACCAAAACATACGACTACCTGCAAATCTCACCTACAGACGGGCGCCCTACCATACAAGCTACCCGATGTCGTTGTTATGACAGTACAAGCGGACTTCGGAGCTGCCATGCCAGCTTACAAAGAGATGTGGTGGTTCAGTGCACAGGCGAACGTCCCAGCTAAACATGCCGAAGCCCCAGCGCGGGATCCTATGGCGATTCCCGATATCTCCAAACTGATCTCTACGATGCTCCCGTATCCTGTTGGCGGCCTAGCAGAGTCGACGTACCTGGACCCATACGACACACCAGACAAGGCCACGCGGAAAGGCAGGATGTTCTTGAGCGGCGACCAGCATCGTCCCGATCTCATAGAGCGCCACGGCGTTGACGAAGCGAGGAGGAAGGCAGCAGCCCTTGTCGCAGCTCAGATCGTGGCAACGTGTGACAGCGTTAGTATTTGAAACCCCTTCTCTTTGCATCCTTCTTACAAAGTGTCACAGATCACCAGCGCGATACCCTGTCGCTTCAACCAACCTGGCTGTCTGACCTCACTCGCCGGCTACGACACTCACCCAGGCCGCGAGCTTCTATCAGAACACATCGCCATTTTCCTCCAGTACCGAGACGTCTTTACCACGCTACTGCTGCTCAGCATCGATGTCATCGGCCGGCGGACAAGACCGTTCGTTGCCCAGCGAGAGACGGGTAGCTACTGTCAGTACCAAACATGGAGCATGAGCACAGATAAGAGCCTGCGCGAACTGGTCAAGGAGCTACCGCTCCTCATGGTCTACGATCAGGTCCTGCTTCGCCCTTGCTCTGTAGGCGCTCCGTCCACCCTGCAGGAGAGAGAGAGAACGCAGCTTACAGCAAGTCGAGGCGGTCCTACCAGCTCGAAGATCACGGCGCCTATGCTCCACGCACTATCACAAAGGCATGGGGACTACGCGAGCGCCTCGGAGACGTCGCGCATGCAACTCCAATGACGTACAAGCGAGGGTGGTAGCCTTACCAGCGCGGCTCACATCAGTACAGCCCTGACCACCAGATGTTCAGGTACACTGACATCACTGCCCTTGTTGCGAAGGTTCGTGGTCTCCCAAGACTTGTGAACAATGACTGCCCACGGCGCTTCCGAAGCTGAGCTTTACAACCTTGTCCAGGCCCACTCACTTAATCCCAATGCCAGCACCAGAGGACGACCCATGCGGAGGTTATTGATTGTTCTCGCACGTAAGATGCAAAATAAAAATTGTCAAGCTTTCCTTCCTAGAGCTTGTAGCTAAGATGTACAAATACCCACGTATTATACCTACAGACACCCTGCGTTACAAGCTACCTAATTTCGCTGTTACGACACTTTAGCGCTGCTATGCTGCTATGCTAGCGTATAAAGAGATGTGGTGACGAACGCCCTAGCTAAGCAAGCTAAAGCGCCAGCGCGTTATCTTACGGCAATTACTAACATCTCGATGCTTATATCTACAACACTTGTGCATCCGATTTATGGCATGGTAAGAGCAACATGTTTGTATCTGACGGTGCTGAGTACAGCACATTGCCAGCTCCGAGTGGACACTGGGCGATTTTGAATAATCCGATCCAGAGAGAGCAAGTGGAAATCTGGACCATTCGACAGTGTAGGCAGCTAAAGAATTGTGAATTCTCAAACTCTGCGTCGGTTGACCTTGGGAGATTCTGGCTGGAGTGAGGGCAGCTTCTCGTCGCTCTGATGCTGTTCCAAAAGTCCCGTCGCAGCTAAAAGATGCTGTTTTCCGTTACAGCGAGGAGTCATCTCATCGAAGCCGCCGTTTCTTACTATCCGGAAGCGCTATTCACTTCCTGCTTCACCCATAGCCGCCTTTGTACTGATTAGGTATTACTAGAAACATATACGATCAATGGGTCCGTGCGATGCAGATTGATGTATAGCTGTAATTGCTCGGTAATCACAGTCCGCACGGCAATAAGCACAACATAGATCTTCATCCCCCCGCCAACGATGGCACGCGTCTCGGATCAGGAAACGACCCATATCCGTCCCATGCACAATGTCCGCAGCGACCCGCAAAGGACCGAATGCTTATTACGAGATCTTGGTTGCGCGCTTAAAACCAAGGCCGAGAGAGCGCAGCACCAACACCCAAACGACCGTTGCGAGTTGGGCCCCAAACTCAGACAGGGTCTACACCGCGTTTTGATGGGTCGGCAGTGGGTGCCGTTTATTGGCAGTTGAAGCGATGATGCCCGACATGCTTGAAGCACTGACTTGAAGGTGTTTTAGTGCGTTTGGGGAGTCTTAGATGACCAAGTGTAGATATGCACTAAACTAGTGCATAGATGTGACCCAGGACCCTGCGGCGGGATGCAATGTCGACGCCGCCCCGTGTTACCTCTCGAGGAAAGATTCGGCAATGAGAGGTCGCGAGGGGTTCGAATTTGTTGATCATTAACATATCAGTAGATTCTACCGTAGTGAATGTGGGGTTGTAGATGAGCTTCGGTTAAGTCAGGCAAATGGCAAACACAGTAGTCACTCATCACGAAGCGAGGCCAGTTTTTGAGAAGTTTTGAAAGAGCGCCTGACAGCGCATAATGCTTGATTCGAAAGTGACCGCCAATAATAAAAATGACCCAACACCTTGCATCAGTAGGATTTGTCGTGACCGGACCCAAGCGCCTAAAATGCCCAACCATCAAGTCGATGGAAATGTTTACAGAAATAACAATGATAAAGTCGATACCAGATCAACCTTGCGCTAAGAGCATACAAAGGAAGAAACTGCTAGGACAGGCGCATTACGAGTCGGTCGAAGAGACAGAGTCGGCACGCTCCTCATCAGTGGGCTGGGTCATGCCAGTTCGTCGACGAGCAGAGTTGGTAGCAGTGCTGAGCTGGCGCTTTGTGTGCTCGTGCATGATCCTTGTTGATGTTAGAATACAATTTCAGTAATCCTGGTGAGAACAAACAAACCTCTGGTATGCCGACATGGCCTCTTCGGGGTGATCAAGGTCAAAGTTGTTGACAAAGTTGTGCTGAGCGCTCATGGGCTCAGAGAAGTTGTCTGTGACATAGACGGAGGCGGGTGCGGTAGCAGCAGACATTTTGATGAGTGTGTGAGGTTGACTGATTGATATCGAGTCGTTGTATAAAAGTGGAGAAGATGCTGTAAGGCTGATCGAGATTGTGAATATGGCTTGTTTGTGATCTCGATGAGGTGCAAGAGGCTTCTATTATATAGAATTCGCTCCCTCTAGGACACTATCTGGCGCACCAGAACGCACCAGCGGCACAACAGCCAGGCTTCCCTTCAGCACCGTGGGTCATTACCGCACACGGTAAGAGATCAACACGACTATCGGCACAGGCTGACCCACACCAAATTCGAGGCTTGCCGTAACGGATCTGCAGGGTCCTACTTCTTCCGTGCGTCGCCTTCTGGCGTCAACACCTCCGGGGTCCGCAGACAACCAATAAACCTGCTTCGATCCCTGTATCCTTGTTGTGAGGCGATTGGGCACGTTGGGATCTCACGCCTGAGTGCAAATCTTAACCTCTGCCTCCGCGTCACCAGTGACGGCCCCTGGCCGTGCGTTGCTCTCAGGGTCTCGGCCGCAGAATGCACTAGACCGCAGATTGTCATAGTCTGGCCATTGACAGCTGGCCGGGCGCTGGTCATATGTGTTCATTGGCGTCACCGGCGGATTGAGGGTTTTCCGGCAAGCAAGCCACCATATGGTTGGCAGGCAATTCTGCATCATAGAGAATATACCCGAAATGGTAAACCATGGCAATATCCTTTCAGAAGTAGACGAATGTCTATCACAGTATGGCTAGAGATGCTTCTTTGCTAATGTTGCCGTCCACTATTCGCAGTATTGCTTTTCGATGAGGTATGACGCATTGCGACCAGCAGAGGATTCCCGGACTGCGACATTGCAACACATCAGACGTCAGACCGGCCACCATCTATTCGACTTGAAGGACCACACTGCGAAAAAGACCCAGAAATGCGGAATCACAGAATACGGGACTTTCCAATCGCCCCCTGCCGCAAGCCTCGAGAATCCAGCGCCGCCTAACGTCATACCTGCCATATGCAGAATAGATCAACGCCTCGCTTACCCTGAACAGGTAACGCCTCCCGCCTGCTCATGCAGGGCAACAGCCGTTGCGCTCATGGGGACCCACCTTCTGACAATGGAGGAGATGTTTTGCCCGAACAACGTCAACAGTGACGATGAGTGGCAGGGCGTCCCGTTCGAACACACGGTGCAGGCTCGCTTCAGCTGAGACGAACAGACGCAGGTACCACCAGCTGCTAGATGGGGAACGATGTCATTCAATGACTTGCGCAACATGAACTGGTCGAACCTGTAACCCTGGAGGCGTCGACGAAGTAAGGCACTGTGTCGTGTGTCTATTCAGGTAATGCACAGATTCTGCATCTGTACCGAGATATGCGAGCTTACACAAGTTTAGCGGTGGTGTTGCCGACCGGATGTGCTGTATGAGTCCTGAGGCGAGGCGAATTCGCTTACAGCGGCGATTGTTCCAATTTTTTGACCCAGTTCTTCTTCCTCTCTCCAGTCTGCCAATCCTTCCTCGCAGGATCCTTAGCACAACCCTTGTTGTTGCATTATCTGTTTGTTGAAGCACCGCAGGACCGCGAATCTCGGCAGTGCATGCGGCGTTCCGAGCTTCGAGATCAACAGACCAAAGTGGTCTCTCCACCCCAATCCCCACTGTCGCGGAACACATTCAGCGCTTGTCGGGCACGCCAATCTGTAGATCTCCATGTCGTGGATAGCCACTCACACCCACCCCAGCATCCTTCTTACCCATAGAGCGTCACAGCCCCGCTTCTTTCGCGGAGAACCGACGTCAAAGCTGTGAACATCCGGCGCCTGGCCGAAGTGTATCGTGATGATCTGATAAAGATGGGAGCGAGTTCGTTTGCATCCAAAAAGCATCGAAAATGGCAGCGCAAATCGCGAAGCACCAAGGCGCATCGCTTGATTTGACGCGTGAGCTCCATACCCATTGGTTGACGACGAGGCAATGGCTGACGACTGAACCGCCTCAGCTCACATTGTCCACACGACTGTGGCCCGTGATTTTCAGTATGACATCTTTCTGCTCCGCCAATGTGGAACGACTGCCTAGGTGTCAGCTTCTCGAAAGAACTCCCCAAAGCAGCACTCGCGAAGTTGAATCCCTTGCATCCATTGACCCCGTCTTTGACGTCCTCACAAGTGGATCCCTCCGTCACCTCGCGTGCTTTGCCTTAGTGTCACATTCAGCAGCGTCGCATGCATCGTTTTTTCTGCTTGCGTACCGTGGTCGAGTACATCGTGAAAGCTTACCACCACTACGGCTCAACGGCTCCCAGTACCGAGAAATATGCATCTGCTTTCACGGTCGGCCTCCAAAGCCACCCCATCTCCTCTTTGCTAGGAATTAACATGACATCAAAGCTTCCAGGTGGTGATCCGACGTCAGACATGGTCCATGGGTGCTGCGGCCACGCTTGAGCGCGGCTACGTCGTTGGCCCCACCGTTCCTGCATTGGAGCAGCCTAGAGCGCGGCTGAGGCTTGGCTACCAGTGACGTTCGAGGGGAGGTGACGCGGGAGTAGGCGAATGCACGACGGGAAGGGACTGTATTTTGGGATACTTGTGTACTGTGATATTGTGTGGCAGGGTCTGTTGAACAAGATTGTGGTTATGTCATGGTGAGCAGCGAGCTGGACAGCCGAAGCTAGCAGTATGAGCATTGGTCGTACATGAGCTCTTCAGTAAACAATAGTTTATTATGTTTCACCATTCTATGCATTTCTGTGGTCCTGCTTTTTTGTTCTGTTGAATTCAATGAGAGCGAATGCAGGTCTCAATCAAAGGTTATGACGTCGGTTGGATGTTCTCCACCTCAAGCAGAACCCCAACAGTCTCAACCGCGGCATGTCGTGACGAAAGATGAGGTAGCCCCGAAAAGCATAACTCCGTTGCTCTCCAATAGACGAAGCAGAGTCAATGTCAAATCCAGGCTGAAATTAGTTGCAAATGCCGGGAGACACTGCGGCATCTTCTTCAAACAATTATAGACAAAAGAGGGTAATACAACATGTCAAGTTTTTCTCTATTCACGTCCTTCAGGAGCGATCCTCTGCTGGCAACGACTGGGTCAACGTCCGGCCCTGCAGTTCACGGAGATCCGCCCTGGTAGGATCCTGCTTCTGGACGCTGGGGCTTGCTGTAGTAAGATGCCGTCGTGTTCCACATTGCAGTAGAGTTTGGTAATTCCTATTTCACGGAACGTGTTACACATCAGCCCGATTCGAGGTATTCTCGTACATAGTTGTACTAAAGCACCTTTCCAGCTCCCACAACACTGCAGGAAAAGCGTTCTGATCGGAAGACTTCAGATCCAATCATGTCGATGCAGACAGATTGCCTCATTTCTCACAGCTCAAGACTCCAGGCCGTACTGTCCACACAGACGATTTGCTTCATCATCCAACGAGCAACACCCCAGATCACACTCAGCCCATGGATACATCGCCTGCGCAATTCAGTCAGACTCCAAAACGCAGTGTATCACACAGCAATCTCAATCGCCTCTCATCTGCTCCATCCTTCTTCCTTCAGGCCAATCGACCAAGGTTGAGCTTCAAGAAGGGAGAGAGATATGGGAGTGCTGTATACGTACCGACGCTGCGAAGGACACAATATGATTGCAATTGCGCTTGGTGTATGGAAAAGGCACGACCACAATGGTACTTGTTGCGTGAGCAGGGCGGGGTCGCGACTGTCCATTCAGTACAATAGCCCCCCTTTCCTTCCGTATTACTGCAGCGACGACAGCATCGCCAGAGTGCCCTGACACAGCGAAAATCTCACATACCCACGACAGCAACACTACTCTGTCACTACCAGCGCTCACAGGGTCAGCATTATTGGAACGTCCTGACACAGCGAGGCTTTGACATGGCCGGGAGAGCGACGCTGCTCTGTCACTGGCGCTGCTCGCACCAATGGTGATGCCAGGACAGTCTGAGGCAGTAGAACGCCCCCATACCCAGGTCAGCGACACCGCTCACTTAACAGGAGGAGACCAAACCAACAGCAGAAAGCGGACTTGCAAAGACAACAACAACTTTAGCAGTTCGTTGTCCAATCGGCCAAAACCCACCTCTTCCACCATCACATCTGACGACATACGTCCCCTAGAGCCACAGCGTTGACCTTGTTGCACTTGATGGGGGCAATGGCATCGTCTCGCGTCTCTTGTCTCCTTTAACAACAAACAGTGTTACGATAAGGAACACAAATAGCTTTACAAGCGCGATCTGCCGGAGTACTCGCAGTTCCCGTGACCCACCCCCTTTTTCTCAGACTGGGATGAAAGTCGAAGGAGACACCACTGGTTCGATGTACGTACTTTCAAGCTATGCCCTTAGCATTTTGTATGGCCAGGGACGTATGAGATGCAAAGCACTGTCCTTCGTGAAACTGGGTTTGATGCCCATCAAGTTTCCGGGTATGGAACTCCTCTTTACGCAGATCAAATCGCAACGTTACGGGTGATGTGAGCCAGGAAAGAAAAACGTATGATACTCTAGTCAGGTGCAAACCTCGCTGCATACCACTGCTGCTTCTTTCTCCGCACGAAACATAGCCCACTCTGATTTATGGGTACAAATATCCACATCTTCCCTGCTTCGTTCCCAGACCCAACTCAAGATCGCATTGCTATCTGAGCTTACAGCACGCCGCGCAATGCGCTCCTCACCAAGCCAGCATTCCTGTAGCGTCTGAATATTGATAAACGCCAGGCGTGCAACGTTATTTTCAGCCTCAACTCTACGAGCCTCATTCTGTGCCCATAACACTTTCCGCTGTGCTTCGGTCGCACAGGCTGTGATATTGCGCTTCCATACTGCACGGAATCCCATGTCGGGTAGACTGCCCACTTTGTTGACTTTAAGAGTTCTCAGCCGCCTCAGATTGCGGCCTAGGAGTTGCACGATAGTGGCAATCGATGCACGGTAGCAAAACGCGTCGCTACGCATACGCAAATGCTGTAGTTGTGGAATAGACGGCACAAGTGCCGCAATTTCTTCAGCAGACCAATTCGCTGACGTCTCGAAATGCGTCAGCTGTGTCAAGCAGCTCCCAGCCAGCTGGGGATGCAGCGGCATCAGCCGAGTAGGTACATTGACGTAGGTTTCAATCATACAAGACGGCGCGTCTTCCACAAGGAGCTGCTTCAGGTCTGGACAGTGTGTTGCTAAGAAAGCAGCAGCGGAAGTGACAACGAGAGTCTCGACGCCTGGCAAGAGGAACGTTCTCCCCTCTTGGATCTCTTCGAAAGCACTCACAAACATGTCTAGATTCCTCTTCATCATCGATACCTCCAATCTTCTTAGCCTAGGCATCTGCTGTGTGTACGCGAAGAGCTCCAAGACATCCTTACTGGTTACATAACGACCAGAGCACCACCACCACATGGAACCGAACATATCAATCTTCAGACTGCTGGCGTATTCGGAGAGGAGCGGTGCGCTGCCGAGCTGGCTTAGGGGTCGGTTGATGTACAGAGATTTGAACAGAATCGGGCTGAGGACCTCTCGAAGCCGGCGGTTGACACTGGAAAGGTTCTTCACTGGGGTTTCTCCTTTGGCGCAGTCCCGGCTGATGGAGTCGTTTATCATGAGTAGCACATCCTCACAAAGATCGCTTAAAGCTGTCTTGGGGCGGGAGTCCATCATGGGCGGATTTGCGTCCGATGCCTTGCGGTATTGGATGGGACGATCTTAAGGACTTGTTAGACATGAATAGAGCTGCACGAGATGATAATGATAGCGTCAACCAAATGGCCGAGGTCGGGTTTAAGAAGCTACCCCACGTTTTCAAGCATGCTCATTGCCGTGTCTAGCTAGTGCTATCGGAGTTCCAGCTTACTACTGCACGCCCTAGATCATTTCAACGATAACCGCTGAACCTATACCTTTCTGTTTTCATTTTACCAAGGCCGCAATACTGTCGTAGTGACTGTAGTGGATGTTATTTCTTGGTCTAGCGAATTATTTGATCGTGTTTCATTATTCGTGATATCATACTAGATCACAGTTCGTTAATCATTATGCGCATACGCTCTGCGAATATGCACATTTACAAGTATATAAGTCTTTGTCCCCAAAGCTGTAAACATGGAATGCAAGCAAGTACTTCTGGGCAGCTATAGTTGGGCGACGCAAGAAATCATGCGCCCCTCAAGGTCGCTTTACCCCTGGCAATGCTTTGCGAGGACTCAAGTACCTCGCGTAGTCGACTCTCCGCTTTGGTCAACTCCTGCTGGGCACCATCGTCTACCGTGAATGAACGCGGCCACGGTAACCAAGATGCCAACGTTGAAATTGTATTTGATCGTAGTTTTGTCTGAGACTGGCCTAGAGAGAATGTGGCAGCGGACTGGTTGCGGCGATGGCTTGCTCTCTGTTGTGAATTTGCAGATCGTGGTCGTACACCCCAATGGGTCTGGGTGTCTGGGAGATCCTGAAGGACGGAAGTATCAAACGCAAGCTGCTTGGAAGCCTGGGGCGTAGTTTCAAGGGTGATAACTGGGTGGTCTTGAGTATGCGACGCATTTCTTATCGTCCAGGCTGGACCTGGCGGTCGTGAGGGGCCCTCTTGCTGCATACTGCTCAAATCAGGCTGTTCGAAAGTATTGTTCTCAATTGACGCTCTCTTCGCGCCGCTATTACCACTGATGACGCTTTTCAGGCTACCATAGGCAGACTGACTTCTCTTCGTTCTTGTCTCTGCTGCCACTGTCCTACCTTCTTGGGCCAATCGTTCGCTCGAGCTGCTTGCTTCAGGTACGGCCATCAGCGTGTTGTCCGCAGCTGTCCACCCCTGCGTGACCCGAGACAGGCGACCTCGTCCAACCAAGGCTCCTGTGCTGGTCGCCCAGGCGGGGCCAGCACCTGTTATCTCACCCTGAGGAGGTAGGTGTGCGTCGTATTCGTCCGCCAAACTCAAACGGCTGCGAGCACAGATCTCAGCAATAGCATCGATGGCGTCTCTGATCTCTGGGTCGACTGCACGGAGGATTGCCGAGAATGAGAAATCCTCAATGGCAGGTAGTTGCTCATTTTGGCGGGCCAGTCCAGCTGACAAAGCAGAGGTGGTCGTGTGGCCATTCATAGCGAAAGAGCGTGGGGTGTTGAACCCAGAGCCTGGCCTGGAAGTGTGACGCGAACCTGAGTACGTTCGCACGACAACTGGCTGACTTGTCACAGTCGTCTTGCTGGAAGCAGACTTCGCAGGTTTGCCCTGGACATGAAATGCAGGGGCGTTCAGCGCGCGAATCGCGGCAGACTGCAACGGGGGCAATGTGTTCGTCAATGTGGTAGTCGTACTGGGCACTGAGCCTGAACTCGCATTGAGATCGTGATGTCGCTCATGGGCATCGTCATGTGTAGTGTTGGAAGATATTGCGATATCTAGAGCCTCGCGGGTAGGCGCATTATTGTTCCCCCAAAGTGTCGAGAGGACGCCCAAGGCCACCGACTGCCTTGTCGTGGTGGCTGGTGTCAATGCTGGTGGGAGTGCGTTTGAGTCCGCGACCCCAGCGGCGTGGCAGCTCGGGAGCGGGGCGACAGCCTGTGGGTGCGGGTGCCCCTCACAGGGGCTGCCAGCTAGTCCTATGTTCGCCGAAGCTTTTGGCATTGTGGATTATGTTTTACTGGAGCTGCTGCAGATCAATGCATGGTCGCTATGCAGCGCGGTCTGAGTGTGAACGTGGACTGTCGTGATCGCGAGGATGCGCTGGCGATGCGGGCCTCAGGCTTGGCAGATGCTTGTCTTACCGCTGTATCCGTTTGCGTTCATTGGATGAATGCAGCACGCTTGGTCAGACGTATAAAAAAGCAAAGCAAGATGTATCATGCATGTAACAGACTTCTGAGACCGCTTTGTGCTGATTCATGGTCATCATGGTGGGCACTGTGCAGGATCACGCTCACCTAGAATAGTAGACTATCTTCTGTGCAGGACATTGTCAACATGGTATCCACATCTTTCGCCTGAACTTGACCGAGCTCGGTACTGATCAATGACATTATGCCTCCTGGGAGCTGGTCGAGGATCTGCATCTCCGCCTTGACATTCAGCATCAACATCCCCTGCAGCTCGTGCCTCCACTCCTGCTCTGGTCCCGACTCAGAACAGAGATCCCACTCCAGCATTCGGACTGCCTTAGTTCGGTCGCGAGCTGTGAGTCTCATCAAGCCCTGAAGAGTAGGCATATGCCCTGCCGCTTGAGACCATCCCTGCACATGATCCTGCCTAATGTGGCACGACTTCAGTCCTAGCCAATGCGTATTGGGCAATATTGGTCCAGTCGTATGCCCAGCTGCAAGATCTTCATGAGCGAGACGAAGCGAGCCGTATTTGTACGTTGACATAATAGCAATGCCGTCTGGGTCCAGGTCCACAATTGCATGTATTGGCACATCGGGTGCGTGTGTGCTTAGACGGCGCAGGAAGGCTCGAGTAGCTAGGTCAGGATAGCCTTTCGCCTGTGAATCTTTTAGTATGATCCAAGTAGCACGTGCTGAAGAGATTACAGTCAATATCAATACGGTTGACCTCATCGGGATCCACTGTGGCAGGCAGATGAGTGCGCGGAACGTCGCCTGGAACATTCAGTAACAGTGGCCAAGGTTGCGGCGATACGCACTTCTTTTTCGATCACCAGAATCTTGCGAATACTCATTAGGTCTAAGACATCCTCACTCTCAATCTTTGGGATGAGCATGCCCTATTACTGGTAAGTATAGAACAACACATGTTGCACGGGACTTGCACCTCTTGTTGGTCCACACCCTGTAACCGTGTACCGTCCTTGCGTTGTATAGCGAAACATCCAGCAACAAGACCTTTTGCGGCGGCAGTCTTGAGAATTAGTGAATGGAGGTGTCCGAAGAGGAAGCAACATACGACATTCAGCCCAGACCTTGGAACACCGAGCGTGCAAGCGAGATCATCAACATACCGATCAACGACGGTTTGCTTCAAGAATAAATCTGGATGCCTGTAATATATATCTCTGGCGTATATTAATTAGTTGGAGAGCGGCGGGTTACTCTCTACTTCTCACCGCTTTGTCATGATGGTATTGTTGAACAGACCACCGTGGATGAGTTCGATTATGCGGAGAAGAACGGCTATGATCAATCAGCTACGGATCAAGTATGCGCGCGCGCGAAGCTCAACTGAAATTCCACGCTTCCCGAGCCGTCTTTCCCGGGAACGAAATTTGGCGGAGTTTTGGCGTAGGCACGGTCGTAGATTCATGCTTTGCAATCGATTGTCTTCTTGAGATGCCAGCTCGGCTTCTCACGGTAAAGGTCAGTCTCTCACTTCCTCTGAGCAATCCATCAACTATCTTCTCTAGCATAGCTTCGAGCTGAGCTATGATCCACGCCCTGTCGCCAGTTTAGTCACAAGTCCTGTCTTACTGTTTCTCCTACTACCTGTCGCGATGCTGCTGCTTGAACCTCTCATCAGATTGCACCACAGCGCCTGCACTACCATTTTCTTGCATTATGAGGTCATCGTCTGACAAAGCCAGCAGCCCCGTTGAATTTAGAGGGAATCGCCGTGCATCTGTGGTCTCTCGTGGTGAAGCATCAAGCAAGTCGTGATCAACGCCGGCATTGAACAAGTCGCATTCATCATCAGTATCGAAGAAGTCGCACTCTTCTCCAATCTCGAACAAATCATCCTCGAATCCAAACTCGTCAGCGAAACCACCAGGCGTCTGCTCTTCACTAAAATCTTCGTTGAGCATGCCATTGAACGACTGTCGAGTTTCTGAATAGCTGAACAAGAGATCATCGAGATCCATGTCGATGCCGCCGAATGTAGCCTCTACGAGATGCTTTACGCAAATCTAGTAGGGTCAAAATACAAAATTGGTGAACTTCTCGTGTTCTCTCAGAAATTGGATGTTCGGACAACGGCAGCGTCGGAAGACAAGCATCGGCTCACTGGAGTTTGATGTTCCTGCCGAAGCAGGCACCAGTCCCAAATAGGCAATCAGCCTATGTTCTTGCCAAAGTTGTGTCAATCGCATCAGATCGCTCCAGGCAACTCTGCCCTCCTGCCAAGAGTCGCGTCCATCACGCGTTCTAGCCCGGCGCGTCTTCCACAATCCACGCTTCACTCATCAACGCGCTTCGTTCACGACGACCATACAACTCCCACTACTTCAACCGCAATTCGAATCAGGCACTCACCCCTCACTGCACACACAACCACCACCATGGAGGATCCACCCCTGGTTGCGCCTATTCCTCAAAAACGCCCGCACGACAACGACAATGAGCCTCAACCCTCCACGCCAGTGAAAGCTACCTCGTCCCAGGCCTCAACACCATTGTCGGTGTTGTCCCACGTGCAGACACCGTCACCAATGCAGCCCATCGCCCAAAAGACGACCGCATCCTCAAGTCTACCAGCCACACAGACCGCACCTGACTTGAATGGTCAATTGCCAGCGAGGAAGAAGCGCAGGGTATTTACACAGCAAGAGAAGGAAGATGCCGCTCGCGAGAAGGATGCCAAAGCAAAGGCCAAAGCGGACAAAGCTGCACAGAAGGAGGCCGAAGCTAAGCTGAAGGCTGACGAAAAAGCTCAGAAGGCAGCGCTGAAAGAAGCAGAGGGCAAGGCAAAGGCAGAAGAAAAGGCTAAGAAAGAGGCTGAAAAGCGCGAAAAGGAAGAGGAGAAGGCGAAGAAAGAACGTGTAGGTTGGGCAGACACTGAACGTCGATCGTCGCTAACATGCATCAAGTCACAGATGAAGCTTAACGCTTTCTTCGTGAAGCCTAAAGCCACTGCCAGCAATGTTGAACCTTCCGCGGTAGATTCAAACCCAGACTCTACTGCCTTGCCTATATCTTTACCCAAGGACTCTTCTGCTGGAGCACCTACTAACGTGATCCCTCTCTCTCCACAGAAATCCATCCAGAAGAGCGCCCATTCTGATTACGAGCGATGTTTTCTTCCATTTTCGCTACCATCACACGCAATTCTAGCGCCCACTAATGCGCACATGGTGGATGCAGCGAAGCTCAGCGCCGCCCAAACACGCTTGGATCAGCTCGCCAAGGACGACAAGGCTGGCCTGGAACCACTTACCATAAACACACTTAAGGTACTGCTGCCAGAGCGAGGTCCGCGAGGTCTGAAGACTGCTGCTATATCGGAAGTCGTCAAACAAGTGCATGGAACGCCAGATCGACCGATCGACCTCACTACTGACAGCAACGCCAATCAGCAGGCGCCGCTTGAGATGCTGAAGACAATACCTATGAAGTATCTGCATTTCGGTGAGGATGTTCGTCCGCCCTACTATGGTACATACACAAAGTCTTACTCAATTGCTGCTGAGCGGCGTCTTGCTCGCAACGCGGTTTCACGAGTTCGCCAAGACACCAACTACGACTACGACTCTGAGGCTGAGTGGGACGAGCCAGAGGAAGGCGAAGACCTTGATTCTGAAGGCGAGGATGATCTTGATGAGGAAGGGGACGATGACATGGATGGCTTCTTGGATGACGACGACGATCCGCAACTCAAGCGACGAATGCTTTCTGGTGATCTTGTGCCTGTCAGTACTGGCTTATGCTGGGAGGATGCCACGGGATTGTCCAGACTGAATGATGGTTCCGATGCTATATGCACTGAACTGAAGGAGTACAAGATGGAGTTCTTATTGGGTAAGTGGACATGCAAGTACTACAACAGGATTACTGACGAAGCTGAAGATCCGTATCCTCGGTCGATCGATCCATTCTCGACAGCATATTGGGCACCACCTGAAGCCGTCGTCACATCAGCTACTGCTGCAGCGCAGAAGAGCAATGGGTCTATGAATCCGCCCCCACGCGCGCCGTTAACCCAGCGTACGATGAACGGGCTACTGAATACTCTCAACTCCAACTCAGCACCCTCTGCCGCATCAAAGCCCGCTGGTCCTAAGAAGATGGTCCCTGACGATCAGCTCCCAGAATTCAAGAGGGAAATTCAGGGCAAAGATCTCACTAAGATTGGCATGATCGAAGCTCTCAAGAAAGCATTTCCCAAGCTTCCAAAAGCTGCGATCACCAACACCCTCAGCATTGTCGCGGCAAGAGTCGGCCCTACAGAGAAGGAGAAGCGGTGGGTCTTGATCAACAACTGAGCTACTCGAAGCCTTCCCACCCACGCCAACATTACATTACGTTCGATTGCCTGGATCGTACTCGCCATCAGAGGTCTCCGCCCGTACTTTCATCTCAATTACATATCATTTAACTTAGCGTACAGCATAGCAAAGGAGCATAGCGTTTATTTTGTTTTGATGTTTAGTCAACATAACGCAGTCCCCTTCATGGACTTGGGGTTACAGCCCATCAGCATTACGAGTATACCCCACAGAGAGGGACAGCGATACTAGTGTGTGTAGCATAGATCACATCAATACGAAGGGGAGATTGTTCGACGTTCCGTACCAAACTTTTGAAGAATATCCAACGTCCCGTTCGTATTGCGTCTTAACAGGTCCGAATAGCCTTGACATAACACAGGTTGCGCAAGAGCGATGGATGGATCTAGCCATGATTGGTGTGGTCCGGGTAAGCTCAACACATTCGAAGATAGCTATAGTGATTCTTGGGCTCTGCAAGTTCCTTACTTCTTCTCAGCTGGAGTCGTCAACGACGTTTAACGGCCGTTACAACAACACGGGTTGTACAAACTCTTGTCCCTGTTTTAGGATGTATAAATCTAGCCGTGGCTGGAGACCCCCTTGCGCAGTTAGCGGCTTGCAAATTGTTTCCCGCGGAGTGCACCCGTCGGCTGTTAATAGAAGCGCGAGAGTGCAAGGTAAGTTGTCGCGTGTGCGCAACAGTGGAGTTACAAGTGGATCAGCTCCGTCATTTCCAATATATCCATGGGAGCCGTGGAAGGAGGTGGCAACCGAACGCCTCTGCAAGACAGCTGAATGTCAGCTGGAAGACACGGTAGAATTTCTGGGGTGATTTGTGAGACTGAACGATCGTCGATATCAGACCATGTTGGACCTTGTGAGTCGGCACAACTGCCTGTCTGCGCCGCTTCCTATCAATGGTACGGTTGTTGACACCGATTGCGATACCGCTTATTGCATTGCAATTGTGAATGCGATTCAGAATCTCAGATTGCAGCCTGAGAGTCGCAGGGCAGGGGAGGCTTCGTACGTGCACGCTGCACTGACTGCCGATGTAAACAAATTCGGTAAACAGCAAAACAAGCCGGCGACGGGGGAACGGCAGGGCAGCGAATTGCCATGTGGGCAAGCGTGGAGCAAGCGTCGAGGGCGTGTTAGCGCTGGAAAATCTAGGCCAGGGGCATTTGGCAATTCAAGACAGCGGGAGAAGACCTCGAGTTAAGATATGGTCAGTGAGCCGCGAGCTGCGTCGGTCCACGAACCGCGGAGATGGCACGGTCTTTGGCGCATCAGCATGCGGACTCTCCCGACTTTTACAGTGCGATGCAAGCATGTGGCAGGCATGTATGCAAGGAGGTGCTGGTCTGGCGCCCTGGCCTGCTGTGTGCATCGGCTCGGCGGTGCTTCGTCAGAATGACTCGAGCCGGCGATACATGAGTCGCAATGGACCGCGCAGAGTGGGTGAATCAGTGCAACAAGCTTGCATGGCGTGGAAGTGGGAAGAGAGGCGATGCTCGTGCAAAAGTTCTGCGACCGACATAGTTCACACCATGTGGGTTTCAAAGCCGGAGATAAATCGTATTGTCACAGTACCTAAGTAGCTCAAGTGCATCGGGGAGATGGCCTCTTCAAGCGCTCTGGTCTTCACGGAAGGGCAATCCCGCGAGCCGGCAAACCCGCAGCCATGGATTCGTGAGCGATGGCTTGACCCCTGTGGATGCGGTCATGTTGGAGTCTCGAGCGCCTTGGGCATCAAAGAGGTTGCGATCAGCACGTCAGGGTCTGCATTGGTGAATGAGGCTGTTTCTGAGTTAGGTTTGTGCCTAGACAGATGCAACTGTTACACAGCGCAATAGTCTGGCATTGAGTAAGTGCAGCGCTGGACGAGAGTGTGTAGCGCTGGAGGGCCGGGATAGCGTTTGCGCCGCACAGTGCTATACTCAAGCGGGCCAGAGCCGGAGACTAGAAGGTCTTGGAGGCATCTCGGTGCTTACCGCAAAGAGGGCGTGCAGCGTGCCGCGAAGTAAGGACTGTCACTGCAACCGAACCGAGATAATCTGATCGAGATGGGATGGTTCCCAGCGTGTTCGCAGGCAGGACGGCAGACAGCTGGCGGGCGAGAGGCAGGGTCTGCGTCTGGCTATGCAACGGCGTTGGGTGTGCGCGGTGCCTGTGCCACTGCGAACTGGCCTTGTGCAGCCGTCTCACGACGGGCAGGGGTGGCTGTCACTTGTGTGCGCGCGCTGCAGTGTGCCGTGGAGGCGCAGAGGCGTCACGACTGGACAGTGAAGCGAGTCGTCTGCCCGCAATGCATGCCGCATACATAGTACTACCGCCGGCTAGACTGCAGTTGTGAAGGACAGCACTGGCACTGGCACTGGCACTGGCACTGCACTGCACTCCTTGCACTGGCTACTGTGAGTGCGGCGTAGGCAGTCTCGCAGTCCGGTGCGGCAGGTTTACTCGAGGGCCAGCGTGCCGCGGGTGAGGTGCGCCCGAGGGCAGCTTGGCTGGCAGCTGCCAGTTGCGTTATGTGCGACGGGTCCACGCCTGTTGGCAGGCACAAGCACGCACACGCACATGTAGCGACGCAAGACACAGACACGGCGGCAGCGAGGTCGAGTCCACACTTCCAGTTCCAGTTCTAGCTCGAGTGCCAATTCCAGTGCGTGCCAGGTCGCGTTCGCAGCTGTTGCCCCACGGTCAATGTCCTTGTCCTTGCATAATCGACAGCACCACATCGGCACCAACTCCTTTGTCCAGGAGCCCCCGGCACCCGCACGGCAGCCCGCTGCGCTTAGCGACTCGCGCCAACTGCTTCGGGGCTCGTTCTTCTGAACTGCGTGGATCGCTTCTGCGCGCCTCGACAGACCGTGCCTGTCTTCCAAATCTAATCTCCCTCTGCTGGAGAGCCGCCAGCACTGCTCCTCTCTTCTGCTTCTGCTTCTTGCCTGCACACCGCGCCTGCTTGCCTGCGATAGCGATAGCCCGTCATGCGTCTGTTTAACCGCAAGAGCTCCAAGCCCACCATCTCGCCTGGCGGCAGCCAGCCCAACTCGTCCAATGGCTCGCTGCGCTCCCCTGGCCCCTCCACCAGCAACGGTTCGCGGCCCACCAGCTTCCCCGACGTGCCTCTGCCTCGCGCCCCAGACCCAGCCCTGGACCCGGCCGGCTACCTGAGGAGCATCTACGCAGTGCGCGACCGCTCGCGCCTGGTGCTGGAGAAGGCCAAGAAGAACCAGCTCAAGCACTTTACCGTCGACATGAGCAAATTCACCGATGTTGCCAGCTTTGTTGTGTCCATCGTCAAGGTGCCTACCAGCCGCTACCTGACTATTATACCTTCACGTGCTGACCCCAACACAGAGAGACTACGCCCCCGACTACGCCGCAATCCCACCCCACGGTCGCTGGCAGCACTTCGAGGTCGGCGGGCGTCCGCGAATCGACCAGCTGATGGCCTCGTGGCCATCCACCGTCGACAACTCGGAGCGCACACGCCGTCTGCTCGACCTCTTCCTTGTGTCTGTCCTGCTCGACGCCGGCGCCGGCACCAAATGGCAGTACAAGAGCAAGGAGTCTGGCAAGATCTACCGCCGCAGCGAGGGCCTTGCCGTTGCCAGTCTTGAAATGTTCAAAGCCGGTGCCTTCAGCAGCAATCCGAAGGAGCCTTGCCAGGTCGACAGCGCCGGTCTGAAGAAGCTGGATCTCACCGTCATGGCTCGCGGTCTGCAGGTGAACGAGTCGAATCCCATGGACGGTCTCGAAGGACGAACGAACCTGCTCATCCGACTTGCTGAGGCACTCCAAAACCAGGAAATATTCGGCCTCGATGCACGACCTGGAAACATGCTTGGTACATGATCACCCTTCACAAAACCCCAGCGCACGCTGACATGTATAGACTATTTGCTTTCGCACCCCACCACCCAGGCCTCATCGGTCCCTATCATTCCTCTTCCCACCCTCTGGAACACACTGATGGAGAGCCTGACACCTATCTGGCCAGCAACGAGAACTCAGATTGACGGTATTCCAATGGGCGACGCATGGCCCTGCTCTGTCATGCCCTCGCACCCCACACACCCCTGGGAGAACATTGTGCCTTTCCACAAGCTCACTCAATGGCTTACTTACTCATTGATGGTTCCAATGACCAAGCTGATGAATGTACACTTCGCTGGTGCTGAGCTTCTGACCGGATTGCCAGAGTACCGCAACGGTGGTCTCTTCATTGACACTGGTCTTTTGACGCTCAAGCCTGATGACCAGAAGCGCGGCGTTGCACAATATCAGCGAAATGCACAAGTCAAAGGCCAGCCCAGCATGGAGGTTGTACCCATGTTCACTGCAGATGACGACGTCATTGTTGAATGGCGCGCAGTCACAGTTGGCTTGTTGGATGAGCTGCTCATCGAAGTCAACAGTGCACTTGGCTTGAGCGGTCGTGAGAAACTGAGTCTGGCTCAGATGCTGGAAGCCGGCAGCTGGAAGGTAAGCTTTACAAAAACCACTGAGCAAAGATCGCCCTACTAACTCTGCGCAGGGTGGCCGAGAAATTGCAGAAGTGTCGCGACCGAACACGAAAGAGCCGCCTATTATGATTCTGTCCGATGGAACCGTTTTCTAGAGATACCCTGAGATTCCTCTCCTGCTTTGTTTCCTATTCTTCTGTCCGACGACGTGCGACAGAAATATGTCCACTGTCTGAACTACTCATATCCGACCACCAAGCTGCAGCTCGTCTGCAGCTCATTGGGAGATTCACGATGCACGATCTTGACGGTCGGCACCTGGTGGCTTTTCTGGTTCCATGCCTTGAGCGATGCTTCAGTCAGTCTGCATGAGCATGTTTGCTAGCCATCTACTGCTATCTCCTTTGTTCTTCTCTTCTACACGGGATATGTCTAGCATAATAGGCATTTAGGGCACGAAAAATGGATCTGTAAAATAGTAAGGACCTCGGTCCGTGAATATTATGCGCCTCGAGCACGCAACAGTTTGCGAAACTCGATCACCAATCAACGTAATTGCATTCATTGACACTGTGCGTCTGCTACACATTGACGTTGTCCCACATTTAACTTTCGTGTTGGCCAGGGTGTTGTCGGCTTCATTGCCGCCGCCCCGCAATCAGCTGCACTTGCACTTGACGCGCCAAGCCGACGATTTCCATGTGCGCGCCCAAGCTCCACAGCTCCTTCCCCTTTGCTAGGCACTTACCGTACTCGTAAAACTATTGTTTACACCTTGTCTTACCCCAGCTCCGCCTCATCTCTCTACCCGCGCGCTCTACCAGCGATACGCGTCTACCACGTCCCCCACGCGTCGATAGTGTTACGATACGTCATCAGATAACGCATCCATCGCAACGCTGAGCTACGCGCCAGCACCGCGCCTGCCGCTCTTCGAAACTTTATAAATTACTAGGAAGCTTCACAATAGCAATCAGTTAAACGGTGTTGCTTCGCACAAGGGCTCGGACACAATGAACTCTCAAAAGCGTCAGAAGCAGCGAAAGGTGCTGCTCATGGGCAAGAGCGGAGCGGGCAAATCGTCAATGAGGAGCATAGTCTTCAGCAACTATGTAGCAAAGGATGTTCGCCGGCTGGGTGCCACCATTGACGTTGAGCACAGCAATATCAAATTTATGGGCAATCTGATGCTAAATCTATGGGATTGTGGAGGGTATGCAAGTGTCCGTGATCGTAACAAGGCTGCATGTTGACTGTGTTTAGTCAAGATGGCTTCGTCGAAAACTACCTTACACAGTCGCGAAGCCATGTCTTTGGCTCTGTAGCCGTATTGATCTTCGTCTTCGACATCGAGTCTCGCGAGTTCCAAGCCGACGTTGTCTCTTACTCGAACATCATCCGCGCCCTCCACGAATGCAGTCCTACCGCCAAAGTCTTCTGTCTCATTCACAAAATGGATCTAGTGCAAGCGCGCCTTCGAGAAGCCATGTACCATGAGCGCTCCAACTACATTCGAGATGCAAGCGAGGGCTTCAGCGATACTGTCGAGTTTTTCCCTACAAGTATCTGGGATCAAAGTCTATACAAGGCTTGGACCAAGATAATTTACTTCCTCATCCCAAACGCGGGTACTATTGAAGCTCTCTTGTCGCAGCTTGCAGACATCATCGATGCTAGGGAGCTTGTCCTATACGAGCGTACTACTTGTCTGACAGTGGCACATGTCACTCGAGGTGACGGTGAGGACAACCCGTTCCACGACCGATTCGAGCGCATATCCAGCATTCTCAAGACGCATAAGCAAAGTATGGCCAAGCACACCAATATTCCGGCTGGAAGTGCGAACTTTGCCGAGATGCAAATCAAAACTGGGAGGTTCATGTTCTTCATCACCAGACTCACGGAGAACACCAATCTTGCCGTCACCATCCCTCCCTCCGAACAGGTCTTCAACGCTGCACGTGTCAATATCTTCCAGGTACGACCCCGATTCGCGGAGCTTGACATTGCATCCAAACCGCGGCCTCCCATACAGCAAGCTTTCGCCGGTTCAGCGGACACACTCGACAGCGGTAAAGGCAAGGAGAAGGTCATGGGGTAGTGGCCTCAGAGATCGACTTGGGCTCGCAGACATTTGAGAGAACTCCACGGAAATGACTGGACTCCCATTCCAGGACTGCAGAAAAAGCAAGGATGAATGAAGCTACTAGAGAAGCATCTGAGGCTGAAGAGCTATCCCACCATGACACGCGCGATGTGAAGTGAGCTCCTTTCAGATCTAGTACGGTATGAAGGGCACTCAGAGCGACGGGACGAGAAACCTTCCAGATCGATTTTCTGGTTATCAATGCCAGCACGAAGGAGACCCCTGGTACTTCGCACCTATGGGATACAGACTTCACGTTTGATGTTATGATGTGTTGTTAAGAGATCGTTTTCACATGTGTCAAGAACAAGACTACTGTAAATGTATGATCAACTGCGCCTGTGATCTACAAACCCAAACTGATAGTTGGAAAGGGGACGTCTGCCAACACTACATGTATAGCAAGACTGCGCTATTACAAATAGGTAGCAATGTGAAGTCTTTGCGTCAAATACGAAGAAGGATTGATTAAGGCAGACTAGGCATCCTGTCGCATACTCAGATATGCAGCTAAGCGATAAGTAGCAATGATAGCGCGCCAATATCATGCTATACGATCGCCCATTCAGATGCCTACATCAGCAAAAGCAAAAGCGGCCTCAAGCAGAGTATTGGCAAAAAGCAAGAATACCGACTCCCTGCCATCGCATAGGAGCAAACCACCAAGGTTTGTGAAATGGCCCACCTTGTGCTAGCAAATCCCAGACAGACCCCTTGCACGCCCGTAGCCTTGCATCAGAAAGACATAGCTTACTGCATCGCTGTGGCTCTGAGCAGCCTTGGCATTCCGGCAGGTCACGATCCCGAAGAACCTGGGAACAGATGCGGCTAAGCTAGTGCGTCATTTCGATGGGAGATTTTCAGTCATCTAAGACCGTACCGCATAGGAAATGGGTTGGCCATTGCATGTTTATTGTGCGTTGTGCTGGGTTGCTGCTCGAGACTGCTTTATTGCAGTGCGGTCGCTACATGTATCAGAGATATTGACGAACAGCTCGAATTGAAATGTCCCACAGACCTCTCCTTCGTTGTTTCTGTAAGGACGGACTTGGGTCTGGGTGCTCTGTCTTTGTCTTCGGCGATTTGAGGTTCCCTATGGCGGTGAAGTAGCAAGGCAGATGCGTGCGTGCTGGTCGTTACTCCCCAGCTACCAAGCCAAGCATGTATGTATATCAGCGAATACCCATCAGACAAACTAGAATTGAGTGCATTTCTCTCTCTCACAAAGCTGATAGGTCTAGAGAAAAGGTATCAGCTGTCTCCGCAACAGCATTTCTATTCTAAACCTATGCATCGCTCATGAGCATGCTAAGCATAAGCAGCTCAGCATTCCAAACCCATCCATCACCAGAGCACAGAGAGCGAGTGCAGACGACCTATTAGTTCGAGGGTTCAGCCAGCAGCGATTTACGGGTTACCTTTCTTACGGAAGATTTACCCAATGTTCCCCAGACGTCCCTGAACTTCACATAACGCAATGCACCCGTGGCTTGACTTCCAGACCCTCTACCATCATATCCCTGAAGCGACAACTCAATCTTACTACCTGTGCCTGATGTACTGAACGGCGTGAAAGAAGTCCTGCCTATTGTCCCTTCCAATGCCTTCTTTCGATTCCACTACGGTGCACTGTCCTCTCGATCCATACTCGATCACATACGAGTAGTCATACTTTCCCTCCACTACCAATCGCTCCCTTTGAGAGCAAAGTCCACCAGACACGACCATTATTCCACACGTCTCTCCTAGGCGACGTAAGACCTACCTATACGCGTTCCAAAGCCCCCACAACGCCCCATGTCGTACAACTACGCGTTCGCGGAGGGCCCCACGACATCCACAACGCTCCCCACACACCATTGCGGCGTGGAGCCCCAAACAAACGGCACGCGCCTGCTCCCGCGCTCCCTTCCGCCCTGCCGCTGCCTGTTACTGAGTCGTTCGCATCAAGGCTCCGAGACAAACGAGGCCGGGACATGGATGTCATTGTGGTACCCGGTACGGAGCACGGGTGGTGAACGGGTGGAACGAGCGTGTGTTGATCATGAAAGAGAATTGATAACAGCGCAGCCTTACCTTTCGAACGGTTGAGAGACTTGCTACACCTGAATCTATTCGTGGTGCTTTCTCTCCTTTCATCCTCCACAGGTGTGTTTTCGCAAACACGTTGTTGACGGCCCCATATCTCCATTCACTCACACGCAATGACGCTGGTCATCAGCATCCACGCTGACTGATACTCTGCCCTCCTACACACTTACGTATCCTGTACTCCGCACCGAAGCGGTCCATTTCCCCGAACTTCAGTCCTGATCTGAATGATCGGCTAATCAGCCGTGTGGTACAAGCTACATAAGCCCCAAGCCACAAAGCCACTATTTGTCGAACCGCAGCACGCTATCGATACCCGAACGCTAAACATCACTGATCGTTAATCGCATGCACATCCGATGCCGCTAAAAGACTGTGTTGAGTGCACCAGCTGCGTGCGGCTGTTCGGAGATATCTCCACGTTGCAATAGCGGCGAATATTCGCCGGCAATTCGTTGTAGGTTGACTTTGACTAGCGATGCATAATTGCCGAATAGAGTCACTGGGTTGCCCACGGAGAGTCGATCATTGTACGTTATGTCATTATTCGCCTCGAAGAGATACTCTGGGTCTATTTCGTCAAGCGCTTTTTGCTGGTTTTGCTGGAGTGTTCCCGTTTCGTCTCTACTATGTTACATTTGTAAATATGGACACCAGTCTACATATAGATGTGTCTTGTTGGTGAAGATTTGAGGCCTTTTTACGGCAAGTGTGGCAGTTGGCTAACTGCCTTGAAAAGCTCCTGCTCGTTCGCTTTGTACACAGCATCGTTCCTACCGAATGCTATGTCAAGGCTTTCGCTGATTTTCCAAAATCGACCAGCGAATCCGTGACTGAAACCTTGTCTGTGTTCCATGGCAATGTCGGTCAGCTGTTTAAGGCGATTGGAGACAGCCTTTTGCTGCGATCTGGCCGATGCCCAGAACGTGGCTAGTTCGTCAATACACGACATCGTACTACCAATCGCGTCGATCAGACGGGGCAAGGCAGCGAATGTTCCGGCTGAAGAAAGAACATCGATAGATAACATAAGCGCATAGCCAGGAAAAGGTGTTGAAAAGAAGCAATCGGCAGAATTATTGCGGCGTTGTCGACCGATGAGAGACAGATCGTGCATCATTGATAGAAAGCTCGCAGCATTGTGTAAAGCGTGCTCAATGTTGCGAGCGATTTTCTCAACGGGCATTGCGCTTACACGGATATACCGATTGAGTCGAATGGCTGAAGCGTAGTAAAGGGCATGCAATGACATGAAGGTGCCGATATTTCCTTCAGCAATGCTATGCTCGAGATTCTGTTGAGAATATCGCAGGTGCAGAGGTAACATAGCATGCCAACCCTCGAGTCGCTCGTAGGTCTTGGTGTAGAACGCTTCGTAATGTTGTTCGTAGCCAGTGTCTGAGCGGCGCACCGCACGACCTGTAAATGCCAAGACATCCCCCCAGAGGGCGGAAATAAGACAGAGGTACGCCATGTGGCCAAGAGAAGGGGTTCTTGGAGCGAATCGATTAAGGAGTTCGTAATCGAAGAATGGCGTTTCGCCGATTGTGCCAGATTCATAGGAGGACTCTAAGCACGGAAGGCGCACAAACGCGTCGTCTATGCTGACAACAAAGAGAGTCCCACCGAAAAACCCGTTGTAGCGCTGTTGTTGCATTAGGTCAATGGTGGTAGTGAGCCGTGCCACATCCAAACTTACATCCATCAGGAACCCTGACCAAAAGGTGCGCCGACAGCACTCTTCAAAGGTACGACGATCAAAGCCGTACCCCGTTTCAAGCGCTTCGTCAGCCAGCACCTTAATGCCTTCCTCCGTATTCAGGTTCAACGCGCTGAGGACACGGAGACCCCCACCGCAGAAATCCCACGCCGGTTGTGCCTTGCCTTGAGCAAAGTGATAGAGTGCGAGCAGCAATCTACTCTGGCAGAGTTGCAGGCTGAATTTACCAAAACGCTTCTCTGCTGCGTATGTAGCAACTGCGGCAAAGCGCTTCCCAAGTGCACGGTTTTCAGTGTCAGGAGAGAAAAGGGACCCCATTGCCAGCACCGAATACAAAATCATGCGATCATCTTGAGACTTGCGTCGGCCTGATTGTGCCCACGACATGAATGCGTTGCGCGGGAACATTCCATATGTGGCTCGTCCAGCATGCTGAAAATACATATCCAAGATGTGCGATGTTACCCTGGGGTCAAGCTCACCCGGGTCCTGTTCCCATTGCAGCGCAAGATGGTCCTGATATAAGCCAGCGCTGGACTCGTGGTGCTCTCTGATATTTGCTGAACGACCCTGGTCCGTATGAACAAACATGTCCCGAGAGCCAAGGATTGGCGGCGGTGGCAAATGGTCTCGAGACGTAAGCGTAGCTCCATTGTGCTGAGCATCGGCTGCTCGCAGACTCTCTCGCACATCAGTCATGCGATCGACAGTCTCTGAGCTGACTGAGGGGCTTAGAGACCCTGACGTGAAGCTCTTGAACGTTGTCGTAGCAGTGCCCAGCGGTAGAGATTCCGTCGATCCATTGCACGCGCTCGACGAGTTCGGCTGGTTCATACCTCTGCAAATGATCAGCATCGCACTTCGTACAGAATCAGATTGCCATTTTGCGTGTTGAGCGGCAGTTGTCGCGCCAACAAGTCTGGAGCAACTTACCCTCTGCAGACTCTTTGAGATTTGGTGCATTGGTGACATTTAGGGTAGCCCGGCTCACACTTGATCTTCTTCTCTCGACAAGTCAAGCAAGCCTGTGCTAGTCGTTTGCGGGGCTTTCCTGCCTTTGTGATTCCCCACGATGGATTGACAGGTTCGCCATCGATGACAGCTCTGCAGTAGGTACCATCTTCATAAATGTAGCAGAGCCCTTCACCTGGCATGTCACGTTGTGCGATACACCTCGATGCGCGGATAGGTGCGCGTGACAGGGCATCAACCCGCCTCCTGACTGGTCTAGATGTATCTTCAGTCTCATCGTAGACTGCGCGACTCGGCAAAGCGGTATCCGTTTCAGACGCATTTGAAAGCTGTTGAAAGGCACTGCCTGAAGGATTGGCGTGCATCGACTGCGAACTTCCATGGCGTTGATGCTCCATCGAGCCTGTACTGAGCGCAGATCCTGGTGTTGAGGGAGTTGTAGACTGCTGCTCAGTTTGAGCATTGGGCAGGGTTGTGCGATGTGCATACGACGTCTGCAGTGCCGGTCCATTGCTCTCATATTGGCCGTGCCTGTGACTATCAAAATCATGCCGCCGTTTGAGACTAGGGCTTGTTGATCCATGTTGCGGAGAGGGATTCAGAGGTGCAATGTGCCGCAGTGAGTAGTCAGGTGAGTCGAGTAGCTCCGGCTCCAATAGCGTGCGGAGACTCGGCAGTCGTTGTGTGCTGGTCGAGTTTTCAGTAGACTCTATCGGGCGTTGGCGATCGTCATGTGGTCGTGAGGGACGCCCAGGAGGTGTTGTGTAAGGTTGGTAAGAAGCTGGAGGCCCTCCATGAGAGGCAATGCTTGGTGGATGGCTCATGTTGGCAAGCATAACAAACAAGACGGCTTGTTTTGGTGTTGATTGAGTGGGATTAAAAAGGGTCCTCGATGTTGTTGTAAGGAATCCGCATGAGACTGATGGGGTTGGAAAGAAGCAACGAGATCGGCAGTCAGGATACAGATGCCGTCGGTGTCTCAAGATGTAGCGACCACATCAACCTGGGTCCACAACGGCGACCACGTATATGTACCTGACGACAATTAGGTAGGGAACGGGAAAATTCTGTATATGTCTGAAAGTCTGCAGGATCTTGCGGCGCTGTTGCAGACGACTGGGATTGAGAGGAAGACGTCAAAGAAGCCGTGAGTCCGTGCAGGGCTGACGTTTCGATTGACCACTCTCCGGCTCCTGCTGAATTCCAACCGAAGCGGCAGGGTAAGGTGGAGCGTCTGTAGGGGTCGTACAGGAGCGACACGGGATTGACTTACAGATACAGGGTTAGGATTGCGGCGCAGACGGGAGTTCTAGGCGTCAATGCAGGCTGGGCATGCACGAGCGCCGGCTCGAAGGAGTTCGACGTATGGCGAGGGACGGCAGCAGTAATGAAGACAATCAGCACAGAAGTTGCAATCAGCAGCAGAGGGGAAAGTGAAGGAGCGGCGGCAGGCCGTGCGGCAGGTTCAGCAGCTGGCAGGGGCGGACCCTGGCGGGGAGGATTGGTTCAGGAACGTAGAAGTCGTGTCCGTAGCGCAGGCAGGCGGAGATGGGAGGTCATGGAGCTGCTTCTGTCTGAGAACCGATAATGCAGCATATCCCGGAAGGCCTGTGGGGAGTCCGCCCGTGGCGGCGATGTCAATACTGCAGTAGTGCAGCGGAGAGGGACCTATTCTCCTGCACGCTCGCCGGGTAGCGTGTTTAGGTGATGCAAGTCACGACAGTGGCTGATCACGACAACACAGGTGAGCAGATTGGCTACCTAGGTTTGTTGCGGATCGTGATGGACGATGGTGAGCGCTTTTCTCAGCCCCCAGATCTGGCGGCTGGCCGTCCCCGCCTAGCGCTCCGGCCCATCTTGCTGATGAGTGTCGATCCATGCACCAGAGATGTGATGCAGGCGAACATGTCCTTGCCGGCCCACAACCAATAGGCTGCTTGGCTATTAGGTTTCAGCAGAGCAGCCGAGCTTGCGCTACTGGAGCGTACCGTGGCCTGTCCTTGCGGCCACTCGGACTGGCTGGACAAGCGTACATAGACGATGCTGGCGCCGGTCCGCTGCGCGACGCACTTGGGCAGAACATGCTTTTGGCGATAAGAGAGAGTGTGGTCACCACTGTCAGTCCTTCGGTCTGGCGGGCCTACAGCGCCAGGGGTGGCTCAACAGCCCACCGGCCGCACGCTGAGATTAACATCGTTTGACGTTGGGAGGCAGCGACACATGTGCTTCCCCGCTTAGCCCTGCGGTACACGAACCGATTCGGAGCGCGTTAGGGGACGCGGGAGTCGATTCAGCCAGCAAAGATCGAGACGGAACAGCCTTCCCTCAACGGCTTCGACCTTGGCCTTGCGTGCATGACCCCCATCTACTCGGCCTGCACCAGTCCCCTTTGAGCTTGAGGCCATGCTCTCGCTTCGCCACATGAGGAGCATGGGGAGCAAAAAGAGCAAAGACCCAACCAGCCTCTGCTCTCGTCCAAACATAGCGTACCGCATGCCGCTCCGGCGGTGGACGGACCTCCATGATTCGATGCAGCAACCCTGGGCGACGCTTGACTGTCACTAGGACTTCGGCATCATTCCCAGAGAGCTACAACGATCAAGTGATGTCGCCAGTCTGTCACAGCCGGGCTAAGAGGCCAGCCTGACACAGCGGCGCCGCGACCTGAATCAATTGTGCGATTTTGAGCAAGCGATGTGGTCCCTCCGCGCAGCGGCCGTTCGTGCCGGCACATCTTCCCCATTAGGCAGGAACGAAGCTGAGCTTTGCGGAGAATCACGTGTTGGAGCCGCTGCCAAGGCCGCTAGAAGCCAACGTTGCGAGCCTCATCTTTGCCGCTGTCTCACGCCCACAACATCGGTCCTGCAACAGCGCTAACCTCCACATTCTAGACATACAACCTAGGCTATACCATGACATCCAGCGAAGTCAAGCCGCCGCCAACCGCGGCTGGGCATTCTAACGAGAGCTCCAGTCGTGAAGAGGCCCACAAGCGGAGTGCATCGCCCGCTAGATCGCCAGCAGAAGAGGAAGGCGCTCCCAGCGAACGGAGTGAAGGCGCTGTCTCAGAGGATGCCCCACCACTTCCTGACGAGGAAGCGCCCCCTCTGCCTGATGAGCCCGTGCCAGATGCAGAAGATGATGGCTGGGAAGCCCGTTGGGACGGCAACGCGCAGGCCTACTACTTCTACAACAACAAAACTGGCGTCTCGCAATGGGAGAATCCACGTGTGCCTCAGGCCACCATTGCCAGCAATCCATCGTACGACAGGTTTGCTAACAAATACCGTCTTATGTCTCCTTCTTAACCCTAATACGTGATTTAAACAGAACTCATAGCGCTGCCGCGCTGCCGTCAAATTCTGGCGCACCCGGCACCAGCTCGCCGCCAAGGCGCAAGTGGGGAGGATATAATCCAGCAATTCATGGAAGCTATGACCCCAATGCCGACTATGCGCAGGAGGCATCCAAAGAGGAGGAGGAAGAGGAGCAGGCAGCACAGGCAGCGGCAGCTATGGCTGCCGGATTGCCAAACCCAAATGCCGGGCAGGACTACACAGCACAAGCTCACTTTAACCGTTTCACGGGCAAATTTCAGACTGCTGAACAAGGTCCTGAGATGCACAACGACGAGAATAAGAGTAGACGTCAAATGACTGCCTTCTTTGACGTAGATGCTGCAGCCAACAGTCATGATGGTCGTAGTCTCAAAGCAGAGCGCCGCGGCAAATCTCTGAACAAGAAGGAGCTCAAAGCCTTCCAGACCAAACGCCGTGAGAAGAAAGAAGAGAAACGTCGTGCTTGGCTGCGGGATTGAGCTGCTAGGCGGTAAGGAAGAATAGAACGAGTAAAGTTGCTACGTCCACTGATGCAGCGTAGTACACCCAAGAATTGCATGTTGGTAATCAAGGTAGGATGGTATTTGCTTGGTGCCAGACGAACGCAGGTCTTGGTGTTGCATAGCTTCATTTCCACTCACGAGAGCCGTTTGGTCGTCTTCTATACCCACACCGGCTGGCTAAGCCTTCTGAACTTGCTGTGCACCGGACAACCTGTATCCGTACCATCTGCTGTATTAGTAACGAAGCTGTACCGTATGTCTTACGGACCACGAATACGTATCCCTTGGCGCTCTTAGTCTTTGGTACTTTAAAGACGCACCCGGGGGCCTCGAAACTCCAATTGTAGTGTGCTCTAGCGCTTGCGAATTTGATCGCAAGCGAGATGCTTTGATGGAAGATGCTCATTTTTCCTGGGCATCCTTAGTCTGCATATCGCCCATCTTCTGTGTAACATCCTCCATCGGCCCACTTGTGTCTCCGGCCTTGAAAACCATATCCTCATCGCCTCCCGCGCTGCCCTCTCCGTTGCTCGCGCCGCCTCCAACGCTCTTTTCCAGAGCCTCGACGTGCCCCAGCAACCAGTCAACTACCTCCTTCTTGTCGTTGATCTCGGCTTCGAACACGGCATCATGCCCTGCCTTGTTGAAAATTGTGATGTCACCACCAGCCTCGATCAGAAGCTTGACCGCTTCGAGGTGCCCATTCAAGCTAGCCCAATGAAGTGGTGTATTGCCGGAGGCGTTTGTGAGGTTGAGAAAGGCAGCTGGTTTCGCCGTGCTGGTCGAGAGCAAAAGTTTTACGATATCTCCTAGTTATCAGTTTTGCGTTCTGCATTGCGATCCCATAGGATGGGACATACCATTGTGGCCGTTCGCTGCAGCATAGTGCAGTGCAGTGTTTTGCGAGTATGAGTCTACGGCCTCTGCTAGTATCTGGTCTTTAGGCTTCGAGGTCTGTGTCGAAAGCGCCGCGAGGAATTGATCAAGCTCAGCGGCTTCGTTGGCGCGTGCGAGGTAGAGGATCTCGTCTACAGAATCTTCGTCGAGACTAGACATGGTGCGCGTGTATGTTGGACTTGGATCCTGTGAGCTTATGCAATTACAAGGCGTGCGAGGCGCGTGCTAGGATTGTGACGTGACGTGAGGCTCTGCGCAACTTTTTTTCCTCTACCGGCGCTGACCTGGCGGGGCTCTGACGCGGGGTAAGCTAGAGCGTCTTTGGCTAGACTGTGGATCTCTCCTTCCGCCCTCGCGCCATGGAAGCCCTGCGCAGAGTTTCAAGCCACACTCACTCTCGATGGGATGCTTCAGTATTACACGTACGCCATCTTACGACTCGCGCATCAAAGCCAGGCATTTCAGCTCGAGATTGCTTCTCTGTACGACAAGTCACCGCGTAAATGCGCCAATCTGCGTCTTGGGGTGACGCTCCATTCAATAGGGTTTGTTGCCATGCGTCATACGCCGCTCATGGAAGTCTATCGTCAGTCGGAAATGATGTAGCCCAAGATTGGCAACAGTGCACCTCGATCTTCTAGGAGGCCCTGGGCATCCGGCTAGCATCTGCTCCCGTGTCGGCTGTGCAACCGTTGGCTTCGGAGAGGACACATTGCTCCTGCAGAGCCGTCCCATGGAGGGGGCCAATTCCAATACTTGCGTGCATATTCCTTGATCCTCTAGCAAACTCTCGAAGACCCCAGATCCCGGTAGCGACAAACATCGGACGGACGTTGTCGCCTTGCATCTCGTATTCGTGCACCCTGGTCTGAGACGGCTCGTTACGGAGAACCACAAACATCCATATGAACTCGGCATATGAGCTCGTCTCGGTTGAGAGCCGCTCACTACCGTTTCAAGGGTCACGGACGCAGGCCAAGACGGCTATACTAACAGTCAACGCTATGTCCTTCTGCAGGTACGCGTAAAACTGCCCTCTTCTTCGCTCGCTCCAGGCCGCAAAGGCTTCTATTTTCGAAGGTCGTCAAATCCTGCGGGATCTCGAAAATACCGCTACCGTTGCTGTTATCAACGTCCCGATTATGCTATAGCAGAGGCATGTTCCATTGGAACAGGGTACATGACTGTGTTTGAACCAGATTATGCCGCTTAAATGTCACCGAGGATCGTTCGTGAAACGGCCTCTCATAGCGATCCATTCCAGATCTTGCGTGCCGCTTCACATGCAAGGCGAACGTTTACAGCAAAGGCCAGTCGGAGTCGGACCGAAGGCTCGAGCGTCCAGAGCTAGAGCGCGTGTTCATAGCGACTTCACATGCTCACACCATACCTAACAAGAAGACTATTTGGTTATAGACCCCAATCTACAGGTACGTAGTACATGCTCAACAAATCGATTCAGACCATGAGTCGCCTACTTCCAAGGAACAGCGTTGTTCGAAAGCATGTCACCGCAAGCCGTGCCGTCGCAACATTGACCATCTCTGCTCAGCCTCCGTTCGTACCTCGCAGCCGCCGTCAACACGGGGTGGCCCACTAGGATCGTCCTGGCGCTCTGAGTGCCGGACTTCCTTTTTTCTTCTTTTGCCTATGAAGGAATGCTTAGCCGCTGGTAAATGCGACTAGATGCTCGCTTAGACACAGCGACAAGCACGGCCCGCCTCAGTGCCGTAATAATGCATGGACATTTGTCACGGATAATGTCGGTGGTGGATGTACCTGAGCTGGATCTTCGAAGATTTTTCTTGAGTCGAGTTGTGCCTTGACAACGGTACACTGGGTACATTTAATGAACATTGCTATATCATCGCAGGGGTCGGCGGACTGCACTGGACCCACAGGAACAGATGTGCTTGCTGCATGATTTTTCCATACGCTGAAAGCCACCGCCCTGGGTGTACGTGATGATAGCGAAGCAGGGTTGCCTCGGTACATGACCCGGTAGCTGAGCATCTTTGTTGCTTTTTGTAACAGACAAAGAGATCCACGTACCACCAAGGGTCCAGCAGAAGCTGAGCATGGTGCAGATCAATCGCAAGCGGCCAAGATTCTTTGCAGGGATTTTGATTACATCACGACTTCTACGAAGACCGCGGTACTGAGTGTTCGGCTTCATGGGCTTCAGCAAGATCCGTGGCTCCCGATTCAGTGACCAGATGCCGGAGAGCCACAGCAACATGTTTACAATGTCTAAGACGTGTCCTTCTCAATCAGCGTCAGAGCCTGCGAGAAGTGAAGCAATGTGGCTCATAAGCGTCTTCATAGGCCTGTGTGGCATACCAATGGACAGAACAGGCGATATGCCTACCGAACATGTACATTGCCCAGCCAAGTGACGTTTCTGTTGTCTTTTCGGCAACAAACGCGACCGTGTGATAGAAGGCATGTTATAGCCATTCCGTGGACTGATTTTCCGTTGAGTGGTCTCGCTGTTCTGCAGCAGCCTATCAGCATCTGCATGATTGATTGCTTTGTGGACCAACATATGTATTTCTGTGCCAGCCTGTTATGTCTGTAGTCAACAACGATCCTTCACGCCTCAAATGAACTCGGGTTTGCAATCCGACTTCCGAGCGATACACTATTGTTTTTTGTTTTCCATTGCTTTCTCGGCAGATTGTTGCGATGCAGCAATCTACAAAGTTTGAAGGCATACTTTCACAAAGCCTCGTTCGCATTTGCGATATCTCCAGTAACTCCAGGGATCTTCCCTCCCTGCTCTCTATTCTTAGTCGAAAATTATCAACAAGCTCCATATCGCTGAGGAAGTTGGTGTCTCAGCCTTCGCACTCTGCTTTTATGAAACAGACACCTCCAACTACACCAGTGGATGGGACTTCTCCTGTGCGACTACTTCACATCATGTATAGCTTCTGATCATTCATACTCACCCAGTCTTCAATTTCGCACTTTACTTTGTAGGTCGTTTGAGCCTCTCAAGTGTGAACGTCGTGACTAGAAAGCGCTAGGTTTTACATCGCGCTTCTCGTAACTTGTAACCAGATCTCAGGTTACTGTGACTGTTGATGTTATGCTCTTCAAATCGTGTCAGGGTACGGATGCCTCCATATCTGTCCCCCGTGCACTGTGACGGATTGATGTCTTTAGCTCTGGGCTTGACAATCAGTCTTTATTCTAGCATCTGCTTCTGACTTTCGACACCTTTCGGAAGATCTTGCACTAATAGTGACTCTTGATCTAACTTGAGCTGCTCCAGTACTGATGGCATATAATCTTCACTTGCTGGAATATATCAATTAGCGTCTAGAAGTTCGACAGAACATTCTGCACCATTTTGTTCTGCTCTAAGTGATTAGATCCTTACCATGTTTGCGAATTCATAGTGTTGATCTCACCTTCAGAAATCAGAGTGACGAAGACGAGGGGCTACAGAGTAGGCAATGGAAAGTTGAAATTGCCGCTCGTATTTGGATTGACGCAAGTAATGACTCTATATGCGGACTTTACGTGTGATCATAGCCGAACACAAACCACAATAACAAATCTGTCCCGGAAAATTGCAGTCAAAGCGATAGATACGACTTTATACCTGCTTTGGCGTAAGTGCTTGCACAACGTCTCTTGCAGACTTATGTACGATATGTTTACTTCGCGAAACAACATGAGCTAGAGGGCAAATATTTCTTCTTGCCAAAGGTGTCCTGATCCGTCACTTCGAGCTCACATGCGATGTCCGTCCAGGAGAACGTTCTGCCCCGCAAAGATGATCTCAATCATGGCCGCAGCTTACTCAAGGGATTGATAGCGCTAGCACACTGCCTTGCATACGTCAGCCAAACAGAGCATCTAGCACCATGGATTCTTTCTGTAGAGACAGTGTGCGACAAAGGATTGATCATGCCATAGGCGATTACAGGACCAGAGACTTATAAAGCACAAATCATACGACTAGCTTACACGAGGATAATTGACCGTTCGTTCGTAACATCAGTAGAGAGTAACGGACCTTCGAGAAACTGTAGCAACTCCTCGCGATTTTGACCTTCGCACATAAGATACCAGGCCATGATCGGAGGAGACGGGCAGTTCTTTTTGCTCCGGCGCTGCTAATGGCCGACAGGGACTCAGCGCTCATGAATGTCTTCTAATTACCATTATATATGATCCTATCAACTCCCCTTCTCTTCATCAATCTAGGACATCTGAAATGGTGGCCTAGCGGTATGAGCCTAAACACTACCATTGGCAGGTCCCAATAGGAAGGACTGAGGCATAGCGTGGGTTCGATCCGTGATAAAACCGAAAGCACAAAAAGTAAGCTACCAAAGCCTAGAGTGAAAGACCACAAAGGTGTTCCTCTGGCCGGAGGCAGGCTCTTGGGTGTCTGGGGTTTTCGACTGCTTGGGAACAGAGGAGACAGGCAGTTCTTTTTGCTCCTGCGCTGCTAATGTCAACCGCGACAAAGCTGAGATTGTGCAAGTTCGATCATCGACCGTAGACTGTGAATGTCTCAGTGCAAATGAAGCAGGCGTGATTCCTTGCGCTGCTCTGTGCAAGGAAGAGATACGTCATCCAGGTATACACGAGCAATATAGTCCACCCTTCTAAAAGGTCGTTGCTACGAAGCAATCCCAGACGGTGCGCTTGCTTGCTGCGCCCTATAAACCTCATTATTGCTAGCACCATGTCAATTTCTACATAAATATTTGGGTAGTTTCTTATATCTCACCAGCTTAAGCAGTCATATTCTACGGCGGAGGTACATAGTAAAGGCAACAGTTAATATGCATACGGGTCGTTCTTAACAAGCAGCATTCATACAGAGGTAAGGTACTTCAGATACACGAGTTTTCTGTTGCAGTCTTCCCTGCTGGTCACTGGCCACTAGGTGCTCGAGACTGGTGATTTCAAGGAATGCTATAGAACATTAGGTTTGATGGTCTGAATGGGCGACTGCATCGTTCGCTCTGTACACCTCCAAACGTGTTCTTACAAGCCTCAATCAAGTGCATGTCGCTTCGTACGATCGTACGACAATGCACATGTTGACAGGTCTGTCTCCTGACCGCACATCCATCGGCCCAATTCCGCAACGTCGACAGCATCAGTCGTGTCAAAGCTGCAAGGCGATTGCGCTGTTGAGGATTTCGTACGAGCCCATGCTTACGACTGCTCTTCCTTTTGTGGATGTTCTTCGGAGTCCTTGGCACAACCGTCGTCGCGCCTCCCGGCTGCCGCCAATGGCAATCAGATGCTGGACATTGGGCAGCCTCGGTTTCCCCGCGAGAGACCCTTGCAATGCCCAGGCGGCCGTGGCAGCCCCATCTAGTAACGGTCGCGGAGAATTGGAGAAGACGAGGTGGTGCGAGCTGACGAAGGCTTAGACCTGATAGCATAAAGGGTAAGAAGGGGGAAGAGAGCGCTTGGTTTGTCTTGACTTTTGGTGTTGTTTGCACTCCAGGCTTCCCCGCATCTCCTTTCTCCACCAACCCACCCACGCGCAGTAGACCAGAATGGCGATCTTCGACCTCAAGAAGAACCTTGTCTTTGTATGCTATGGAATATGGGAAACTTGACTCTGATTTTTGACTGACTGTTCGCAGTACGGTGCATACCACCGTGAGCCGGTATGGTCGCATTTCTGACTTCCACTTGACTCCTGCTAACAACATCCCTCGAAGACCAATGTGGCGATTCATATAGGTTGTGTTCCAATCCTACTGGCCACTGGAATAATTTTTGTAATGAGTAGATGTCAATATTGTTAGAGGCACAACTAACCGCCGCAAAGGGCTCAAACACACCATCACTCCGTACCCCAGCTCTTCTGAGTCGCCTGAACCTCCCTCTCAATCTCGGCACCCTCGCGTCACTTACTTACTCGACTCTCTACCTGGTCCTTTCCCCCAACATTGCTGGCGCGTCTATTACCCCGTTCATTGTCGGTGCTGCTGCCCTTGCAAACAACCTGACCACCAAGTACAACACGACCAAGGTCAACAGCATCGCAATCGGGGTGCATGTTGTAAGCTGGATCCTGCAATTCGTTGGGCACGGAAAGTACGAAGGCAGGAAGCCGGCGTTACTTGACAACCTTGTGCAGGCGCTTTTCTTGGCCCCGTTGTTCGTATGGTATGAGGTGCTGTTCAAGATGGGTTTCTATCAGGACCTGAAGAAGGATGTGGAGGCTGCCATTGAGGTCGAGGTCGCAAAGCTTGAGAAAGGCAAGGCGAAAGAGTAGATAGACACCCTGTAAAGTCGATGCGGATGACTGGTGGTCAGGAGTTGTAGGTCGCACAGATTGTCATTGTTTCTTATGTTTGGTTAGATGGGAAGCAGAAAGCTCTGAGACAAGACGAGAAACACTAATTTCAAGGATGTAGAGTGTTGCAGCTCTCGTCTCGAGCCGCTGTGCCGAATCGGGGGAGAAAGGAGGGTGGATTCTCTTAACGAGTGCTTTTGGGTTCGAATTACGTTTTGCTCTGCACTGTAGATGCAATCTATTTCTATACACTACGAGCGCCCTAGGATACTCTTACTCTGCCCCTGAGCCAAGCGCAATGTTCGAGTCTGTGTCAGCCTGAGATATTGTGTGGCAAGTCCCTCAGAAGGGGAGCCGCAGGGATCGGAGCGCCCAGTTCTTGGAGACGCTGCAAATCATCCACGAGCATGACGACAAGGACACTTTCTTTTGTGATGCTGAAGGGTTCCCCATGACGACACAGGGCCTTGCTTCATTGCCAACAGAGCTCGCAGTCCAACAGCTGCATTAAAAGGACATAGTCAGCCATTACATCTCTTATGGATTCTCAACCCCAGCAGACATGGTAGCAGCTATGGAGCGAGAAGGAGTTATTACGTACAAAGATGGCTGGACCCCGTATATGCGCAATATAGCAAGGCGGTGGTGCCAGAAATCCCTTAAGCCAACAGCAAAGCCTCCTTCGGATATCCTCAGCGAGCTCCAAGATATTGGCTTCAACGAAGAGGCAGCAGTGGTGTATTGCTGGGGCGACACCAAGCTCGACTTCGATACCTTGGGTCGGGTTGTTCGAAGCCAAGACAGCCTCACAGCGGATCGGTCCCAGGTGCAACTGCGCTGCCGCACCCAAATTAACCTTGCGCGGTTTCTCATTGACGGTCTTGCTCTGCCGAGCTATGCCCTTGTACCGGTGCATCGTATCTGGTATCCAGCCAAGGGAGTTGATGAAGAGCACTGGCATCAAGCTTGGTGGGACACAAACGCACTGAGGCATATATTCAAGCAGGTTCGTAAGGATACGCGCGGTCTGTATGAAGAGCACTTTAGGAAGAATGTCACAGAGTAGCTGTGCCCCAATTTGAAGGGTTACTTCAGTGCGCGTGGGCGAAGTAGATGTACAGTCACAAAGGCAGATACAATAAAGTAGGCGAATGAAAACATGCTTTTCCAATAAAGGAGCAAACACAGGTCTATCTGCTATTGGCTCCAAGGAGTCCACAGCCAGCCAGGTGGTGTTGCAGGTATAAGTCGGATCGTCTAGAGCGGCTCTAGACATCTACGTGTCTGGGTATACATGTCACATCCCGCGATTGAGTCCACAAGCAGGTAACAAAGCTCCAGCTACTTCTCAGCCGAGCAGGTCGAGATGAAAGGGCATATAGTACTGTTCCGGCGCAATGATCGCGAGTAAGCGATGATGGTATTCTGTTCAACTTGCTTGCCACAGCGGCCGGTGCTAGACGTGCCCGCGTTTCTAGCAACACAATTTGGTGAGAGATCAATTTCAGCTGGTAGTAACATCATACTGAGCCAGACAAGGAAGTGCATTATAAGCTGTACAATTCGCAGATTCTCCATCGACCAATCAGGTCTCTTCCCAGCTCAAAGTTGGATATCTTCGATAGTATAGTGGTCAGTATTTCTGCTTGTCATCTTCGGACAGCTCGCAGGAGGCCACAGCCCTGCTTTTGCATTGCACAAGATTATGATCACAGCCACCTCCAAAACATCCATCAAACCACCATCCCAACTGCCTTCAGTTGGAATATCTTCGATGGTCTAGTGGTCATGATTTCCGCTTGTCAAAGACATCAGTCCCAACAAGCGCGGGAGACCGGGGTTCGATTCCCCGTCGGAGAGATACGATTCTTTTGTTTTTGGTTGTTGTTTTGAGAGGAGTTATCCAGCTTGTTCGGTGTGGGGGAAAAGCTGAATTTTTTGCCAGAGGCCCGTGCCAAGCGCTAGCCATGCAATTCCACAAGCTCTTTCTCGCTCCTTGTAGAGTGAGCTCAGTGTGATGGGAAGAGGAACGGACCCAAGGGGAGACTCCAGTGTTGGATTGGCCAATAGTTCTTTACACAGACGGAGCTTGTAGGACTTTTCATCGCTGTTGCGACCGTCATGGATGTATGCTTCGTTCAGCAGGCATCGTGCATATATCCGTGCTCATGCGAATGCCCACTTGTACAGCCGGGCCAGAGTGCGAAAGGATGCCAGAGGTATGAGGACAGCTTCTAGTCCTGATCGTCAACAGCCTCCATGTATTACGAGAATTTCGTCCATCCTTGGCTGCGAGAGCGCATTAGGGGCGGCTGTCCATCGTTCACTCATTTCTTGCCCTTCTTCTTTGCGCCATCATCCTTGTTGTCTTTTGCATATCCCCCCAAAACTAAGGCTTCTCTTGCAGCAGTGTTGATAAGCCGAAAGCGATCTGGGCCAAGATGCACACCACCATACCATCTGGTTACGACCACCATAACATCCCACACATCCATTAATTGCATCAAATGCAACATCCGGCTACCAGCGGCAGTCTCGCCGTCATCGTCGCAGTCCTGAAAGACGGTATCGTTTGGTCCTTTGATTCGCCAGGAGGTCATGTTGTGCGTTGCTTTAGCAGCCTTCTTGTCCGTCGCCAATAAATGCGCGACATACTGCTTTGCTTGTGCAGGCGAAGATACTGGAGCCACTCTGGCGAGGAATACCGATTTCTTCTCACTGATTGGCTCTCCGATTATCCAAGGAGGCTCGGGTCCCAAGTCAGCACTTGTCTGAGGTAGATATGATGGCTCTTCTTCGTAATTGGGCTCATCTTGCTGTTCGTTCAGATGAAAGTTCCCTTGTTGCTCGGCCTTTTCCAATGCTTCTCGCGTATCTTCCAAGAGATCGTAAATGCAAGCTTCCCCAGGCCGATATACTTGGGCAAGTACGTCTCTAACTACCTCGACTGCTCTGCTTCCCATACCTTTTGGCACATCGTCCCCAACGCTTTGGGTCCCAAGAACCGAGGGCGGGGCATCTGGGTAGTCTGGAGGGAACTCGATGCGTAAGGTTATGGATGGGAAGGACGGCAATCGCAGACTGAAAAGTCTGGCACTTGCATCGATAGGTGACAGTGTTTCTTCGTCAAAGATGGCGTTGATCGAAGTCAACTCGTCCTCAATGGCATCGGTCGACATGGTTTGACGCTCTGAGGGACTTGGCGGCGTGACGTTGAAGCGGGCGACGCGCTAGCGCAGCGCCAAAAACAATCGCGAATAGCGCACCTCTCATCCTCCATCAGCACGCTTTGTCGGACTCGCTATTCTACCGCGCAGTCACCTGAGAATGATGGCACAGACTGATAGTGCAAAGCGCGCCACAACCGCCATCACTATTGCGCAACTCAAGTTTAAGCAAGGCCTTAAGAAAGAGGAGCCCGAAGCCCGTCTCCCTCCCGTCCCTGTGGAGACCTGTTCTCAGCTCTTCGGCGCCATTGATGCTGTTCTTGCACAGAACACACCCGTGAACATCCAGGTATCTGATTGCAATACCACTACTGGTCGATGGTCGTGAGCAGACTAATCGAAGTCCCTAGAAATGTACAGAGTGGATTGTCAAGCACATAGCTCCCTCCAAGTCCCGCGTTGCAGTATTTGGGGACTATCTAGTATCAGTCTCCAAGTCGCTCGTCGTAGACTCGTCATCTGTAGCAGCGAAGAAGGTCTCCCGCAATCGACTGGACCTTCTGCTAGTGGTAAATGATGCCCTCCATACTGACAAGTACCATCACAATAGCACTGCAAAGTCTGGCTTGCTCGGCACCGGGTTCACCTCCCATCTGGCCGAACTTGTCGAGCTGGCAGCTTCTTGCGCCGCAGAGAAAGATTCGAAAGCGGAGAAGAAGTTGAAGGCGATCATCAACTACTGGGCTCTGAACCAACTGGTTAGCGATGAAGCTTTGAAAGTCCTAAGGGAACAAGCAGACGAGAGTCTCTTGCAAGCTCAAGGTGGCGCGCCTGTTCGAAAACGCCACTATCTTTTGCCAGAGTACCATGGCGACCGGACTGCACCTTGGTACGAGCTACCGGCATCGTATATGCTTGACCAGATGATCAGACAACCAAACCGACCCCTTGAGGGGCATCGCATCAGAGCGGCCCGGTTCGATAAGAAGCCCGCCTCCGCGCATGTCCGCAAGCTCCTCGATAATTACTTCGAAAATATCGATCTCAAACACACACCGACTGGCGATAATCCAACGGGCGAGACAACGAAGTACAGCATCTCTTTGGATCCGCTGGGTCAACTTGTCAAGCGCGATAAGGACACAAACGAGACTGTAACAGTGGCGAACGGCTATGGATGGTCCATGAAGTTCTGCCAGGACATGCAAAAGGACGGTGTGCCTGAAAGTATCAGGACATTGAGGGAAGACGCCGAGCGTATGGAGGCTGCGCCGCAGAGAGAGCGCGACCAGAGGCGCTATTCGCGCTCACCGCGACGGCGCCGGCGGTCATCATCTGTATCTTCGCGGGGGCGAGACAGGAACCACCGCAGTAGGAGTGGGAGTTATACCTCACAATCATCCTACGATAGCCGTTCACGCTCACGTAGTCGACATCACGACCACCGTGGTCCACCAACGCGAACAGAAGAGAGGGGCCGCAACGACCGCGATCGAAGGTTCGATGCTTGCGACAATGATGGCAGACGGCCACCACCAAGGCCGATAGAGAGGGGCCCACAGCAGCCTGGTGGACAATGGCACGGGCAGCAAACACCAAGCAGGAACAGTCAAGGCAGCCCTGGCAGCGATCAAAACATGAGCGGTGGGCCTCAGAATCTTGTACCCAACTTTTCGCAAGCCGCGCAGCCGCCCTTCAATGCGCCGCCGCCATTTCCTCCGATGTCGAACCAGTTCCCTGGATCGTTCCCCATGCAGCCATTCCCACCACCGCCACCGATCCCATTCCAAACGCCTGGAGGCTTCCCCGGAGGCATTCCTCCTCCGCCCCCTCCTAATTATAGTGGACCATTTCCTCCACCGCCGCCCAACATTGCTGCGATGCCAAACAATCCCTACAACGTCAACAATCAATGGAATGACTTCGCGCGAGGCAACATGCCAAGCTTCGGCCAACAAAACCAGGGCGGTTTCCAGAATCAGTTCAAGCAGAATCAGCCCAATGGTCAAAGTGGTTACCATGGTGGGCGTGGCGGATATGGAGGCAACCAAGGTGGTGGGAATTATAACAGCAGAGGCGGTCACGGTGGTCGAGGGCAGCGGGGCGGACGGTGGAGTTAGGTTATATTCAACGAGGGTCACGATACCAAGATAGTAGAATGATATGTTCGTTTCAAGACAGCTTATTGTTTGCGCAAAATCACCTCCCAGGCGGTCAGCCCGCAAACACACTTATACTTCCTTCATCTGCGGAGATCTTATAGGCTGTTCTCAAGCCCTGGTGAGTCTACAGCACTGATTTGATACACTTTTGGTGTAACTTGCCACTTCCGAAACAACTACTGCTATCTTGTCATCGTGGAGTACTGCACTTAGACATTGTCGGAGAGTCGAGGCCTACCGACGCGTCGCGCTCTGCACGCGTATGATTGGTTGACATGGTACGTCAGTAGCTTGGTCGGCGGTGGTCCCGCAGAGCATCCCGGACGGAGCTTGACCTCGACAACACCAGACCATAATATAATACAACACAAGCGCATTGCTGACCATGGCTTCGGCTTCGAGACTCGAGACTGCCGTTCGCGCGCTCGCCGCCTAATGGCTCCTCCCAAACGAAAGCGATCATTTACACGGACAACATCGAACAAGCGACCCCAGTACATACAGCCAGATACAGAGAGCAGCAGTAGCGCTAGCAGCAGCAGCACCAGGGACGATAGCGACGCAAACGGAATCACATCTGATAGCCAGAAAGAGTGGGAGGCAGTGCGCATACTCGCGCAGACTGGTCAAGGATTTGGGCTCAAGTACCTTATTGAATGGGAAGGTGTTAATCCAATTACGGGTCAACGCTGGGAACCAACGTGGGAGAAAGCAGAGTACGCCAGCGAAGGCCTGCGCAAACTGTGGAAGAGAGAACAGGCACAACAAGTCCAGGAGGGGGAAAGTGTGGTTGCTGCAACCCAGAAAGACACACAAAACCAGAGAGGCGCAGAGGCATCGCGAGCGCAGGCAGCTCGGACGCGGGGCGCAAGACGTAGACCGATCGTCGAAAGTTCTGACGATTCATCATCAGCCTCTGAGTCAGAATTGTCAACGGAGGCTGCGAGCAGTGCGGGAATATCTTTACGTTCGACCGCAACATATCCCGACGCTGACTTGGTCTCTCCACGAGTAAACACCAACGTGCGCAGTGATAGCTTTGAGCGCAGTGGGTACAGCTTACCTTCCGAAGTGCCAGAATCTCCAGAGGAGAGCTCCAGTGAAGCAACTGACCTGCATAGCTCAGATCTATTTGTATCGCAGCCTGCCTTCCGTGCTTCTGGTGTGGTCCAGGAAACCCCAAGCTCTGCCGGCGACTTGAGTTATATTACTGTGACACAAGAAGAGCTTGAATCAAGCCTGAATTCCTTTACGGACGACGAATCTGAAGATCACGTGGTTGGCTATTCGGTAAGCGGTTGGTCTGCTTGAGTCGCGTTTGCTAATCTCGTGAAGGGTCTCCTCTGCCCTGACGCAGCACCCACCCTCGGCGCACGCGCACATTCGCCCGCAACATCCGTAGCTGAAACCGTTGCAGACACGATTCAAGATTTGCACAGTCTGCGCCAATCCGAAAGCCAGCCCGAGCAGGCAAAGATCGCAAACGCGGCAGAGACACCTGCATTGTTCACTGAGACCATCCTTTCTTCTCTGCACAGCAAGTCACCTTGCGATTGTCGGTCTGACTCTAACACTGCAGGGCTCGCGGCGGACTCCTTAACCCCTTTCGTTGAGAATACTACGGAACTCGACTACGAGGATCTTGAACGCTTTCAGCAGTCCCAGTTGCTTAGGGAGAATTCGACTGAGCAACGCGCGTCTCTAGAGGAAGAGGTGGAAATCACGGATCCTGACACACAGATCTTTGTGAATTCGACAGAATCAGAGCTTCTCGCTGTTGCAGAGACGCCACAGGTGTCCCAGCTCTCGCATTCGGCGCAGGGGTTCGTGTCATCTGGAAGTCAGCGCAGTCGCGAGTGCCAATCTGAACCCCTACAACTTAGCCTGGAGTATGAGCCTGAGGTCTCGTTGATCGAAGTCTCTGTCCTAGAAGAGAACGCCCAGCTACCTTTTTTTTCTCAGCACCCTACTGCATTCGATCTTCGGTCAATTTCCGACTTTCGTAGACGAGCCTTGACAGAACCGCCACAATCCTTCACCGCCCATAAAACGGGGATCCCGCACTTCAGTGAAAGCCTAAGCTCTAAGATCGATCAGGACGGTTCAGCCTTGCACGATAGCGAAGAAAGCACTACTATCGACGAGATCAGCCAACCAGGAAAGAGCATCCTTGATACTAACCTTGACGGCGAGAGCTCTGTTGCTGATTCCCAGCCGCTTCAGGTTTCTGATCAATCTACTGGTTCTGGCCAACACGAAACCCAATTTGTTCCTTCCAGTGCTGTAGAAGATAGCCAACAAGAGATCACACAGGCTGCCTTAGTAGACTCGCAAGGTTCTAAGCACCCTAGTCCTTGCTCCCGGCACGACTCATCGCAGGAAACCCCCGAGCGTGACTTCCGGTCACTGGAACACATTTCTTCACCGATCCCACACCCACCGAACCACTCCTTACGGACGTGCGACTCGAATATCCCATCCAGGCCACTGACGCCAACTCTCACTTCCTCATCATCCAAGATGGCGGGGAGCCCACCAGAGAGTACATCAGAATGGGCCGCACGCCGGCTTCAAGAAGAACAAGAAGCCGCTTATGCAGAGCTCTTGGCTCGACCCAAGCACAGCAACATATCGGCAGAGGGCACAAGGTCGCCCTCAACGGTTCCAGACAGACCACCAGCACCACCAGCACAGACGTCGCTACGCAGCGTGGCGTTTGCCAATGCAAAGGACAAAGCCACAGAGACTTTGTTGGGAAATCCGCTGGCTGCAACATCGACAAATACTGATGCCGGACCGTCAAAAGAGAAGGCAAGCCTTGTAGCTGCAGTCGCGGCAGCGGCAGCAGAAGTACCCAATGCGCCCGAGTCATCCCCTAAGGAATCGGCAGATGACGGCATCGATGATATGAGTGATGTCGACCAAGATTCCGACTTGGCCGACTATCAACATGACGATTTGGATCTAGGTCCCGGGGAATATATCGTTCCGCTTTACATCGAAGGGCGACAGAGGGATAGTTATGGTAAGCTCCTGGATCGGAAGACAGATGTTCTCGAAAAAGCCCTAGAAGACCTTAAGGACACCAAACTCTCTCCAAAAATGATCGGGGAGCTCGATCGCATCTTTAGGCACGCGAAAGACATAGAGACCCATCCTGACCTATCTTATGCCGAGGCGGAATCTGCGACAGGGCTTGACCTACGACCGGCCGATGACATTCAGCATGGGGCCCAGTTCGGCATCGACAACTCCGTCAAATTCAAGTTTCTCGGAGAGCTGTTCAATCAGTTGCGCGAACACGAACTGCATATTGTGCTCCTTTTAGACCATGAGAACGTTGCCTTGAGTAATATTCTGAACACGTTCCTGACTGCAGGAAACTACAACTACAGCATATATACCCCAAAACATGATTCGAAGGCCTCGAATGATGCATTGAAGGTCACAGTGTTCCCGAGTACTACGTCCCCAGTCATTCGACCGGTCGATCTGATAGTTTGCTTGGACGTTGTCCAGAACGCTGCGCAAATACGACAGAACAATTGGGCAGGGAAAGGTGCTCCTGTGCTGCATTTGGTCATACCACGTTCTGTCGGTCATATCGAGCGTTACTTCCGAGGAAACACAGCAAATGAGCGGACCGAAGTCACTCTTATAGGACTTTGTCAATTCATGGAGAGTAATGAAATCGGGAATCGTATCGACATAGATACTCCAGATGCTGTGCAATCAGCCAGACTTGTTGCAACATGGCTTACGCCCGAAGACACCGAAGAGAGTAGTGAATGGCCCTTGCCTTCAATTGGAACACTTGATGATTACTTGGAGGCCCACGGGACACAGCAGTCTGTGAGATCGACGGTCTCGTCGCCAGCTCCCGAGCGCACCAAGCGCCCACTGGTCAGTACAGCTTCATCGTTAAAAGGTCACCTCTAACAAGCCACAGGATGATGATGACTATGACATGGCAAAGCGAATGCGCTTTACACCTCAGCCACGCACTGCCCCAACATCCAGCGTTGTCCACGGTCCCGAGTTGACACGAATCAGCGACTCGATGCCCGATGCCACGGCGAACGTGAATGCGCGTCTAGACTTCGAGAAGATCGAGAAGGAGCATCTTCGTGTCCTCAAAGAATATCAGCAAGACCAGATCATGTGGAACGAGCAACAGACTCAACATGAAAATCGCGAGCAGCAGAACAGGAAGCTGTTGAATGACAAAGCAGAGCTCGAGCGCTCTCTTGAGAGCATGACGAATTTCAGGGACAAGTATCGCGCTCAACTGGACGCCAAGGCTGACGAGGTGAGAGAACTACGTGAGAACCTTGATGCTCAGCGGAATATCGGCCTTGCTTCCACCGACGAGAAGGATGCGGAAATCACACGCCTGCGCAAAGAACTCGAAGCTGCCACCGTCGAGCGGACCAAAGCACTGAACTCAGTCAAGTCCACTGAATCGCAATTTGACTGGGCTAAGGAGCAATACCGCGTCGCGTCCAATACAGCAACCCAGCTGAAATCCGACCTCGACTCTCTCAGAAGCGAGAACGAGAAGCTCGCTCAGCAAGCCTCCGGCGAAGTTGCGAAAATCAAGAAGTTGCACCTCGACAGGAGTATGAAGAACATGATGCAGCAGAATAAAGTTCTTCAAAATGAACTTAGCCAGCTCAAAACTATATTGAAGCAGCGAGAAGAGGAGCTCGTCAGAGCAAAGAACAACAGTGGCAGGGCTGCGTATGGAACACGAGGCCAGAGCACAACGCCCCAGCCAAAGACTAGGTCGCGGGCTGCGAGCCCAGCGCGAGCGCCGCGTGGAGGTGGCCGGATTTCGAACTTGGTCGCGGAGGAGAGATAGTTCGGTCTGGCGAAGCTCTTAGGTGTGTGTGCATGCTACCTGGCGAATGACATACATGGGCATGCAGATATAAGTTATTTGGTCTATGTGGCTAGCTACAAGCTGGCGTTTTGGGCTCAAGAACGCGGCTTCCCTGGGCTGTATCTACCCCATAGGAGAATACATCATTTCTTCGACTTTCTCGGACAGTGGTCACTTACGCCTTCCCTCCCTTCTGCGGCCGTCCTGCATTGTTCTTTCCTCAATGTCGTGCTGACTTCCTAACTACATGCGAACTAATCCAACAGGCAGAATCATAATTTATCAGCGGTCACATGGGCATGCCAACCGCGTTCCCTTCACTCGCGACAGCAGCGAACTAGTCATACTCGCCCCGCTCCAAGTGGACCACTTTTCCAGCTGTCTCAAATTTCAGGTTCAGGTACACCTCTCTAACGTTCTCGTCACTTGACTCACGTTTCCAATGATTCCCGTGTCTGAAAACGACAATGGATGGCAGATATACTTGAAGCTTCGAAAGTGGAAAGCCTACTATTACAAGAATATGTTCTTTAGATTAGTGAGATGTCTTGGAGCTTTGTTTCGTCATATGCCTCTCCATGCATGATCCCATGGATGTATGCGTCACCGCAGAATTTGTACAGATGGCTGCAGTCATTACTGTCCGCTGGACTCGATGCGAGGGTGGTTTGGTCGACTGGACGCAGGATATACGGCACGTTGCCCCCGGAGAAAAGCATAACCACGTCTCCCTGCTTTGCGTTCTCAGGAACCCAGCCGATGTAACCTTTCTCAGTGATAGTAAAATTTCTTCCCACTGTCACAACAGCGAACATGAAGTGGAATCGGGAGACATCCATGTCTATGAAGTCCCCAGTCTTTTGGTATTCTTCGGTCTCAATCCAATTCAGCCACTTCTCGAAAACTTCGAAGCCCTTATCGAAGATTTCTCTGTACCATAATTGTCCGGCTGTATTGGCACTGACACCGCCAAGAAGGGTCTGCCAAAATGCATCTATGATGGATGCATATCGCCCAGCTGATGCTTCGCATGCTGCCAACGCTGCATAAGACGCAGCTACATAGTGTCCCTTTACACGGTCAAAATCCATCGGCCGGTGCACAATGTTATTGATTCTATCCACGGCAATGGCGCGGACAGCCGCTTTGTCTGGTCCGGTGTATATAAATTGGGCTACGCTGTTTTGACTCGCGCAGAAACCCTCAATGCACGCCAGACGATGAATCTGATATTTATTGTCCTTTTCGTGGATGGAAGCCGAGAAGTCAAGAACCCAGGACGGAAGTTCCAGATCTAGGTCGCGATTGCTATCGATTAAACTCAAAGGCATGAAGTTCTTCTTCAAGGCTGCCACAACGACATCTCTATAAACATCTCTCGTTGAACGTTTGTAGTCGATTGGTATGGCTGTTCGAAGGGCTGTCGGGAGTATACCCAGCATTCCGTAAATTTTGTCGTGTGGATCCAAGCAGACTCGCGATCTGAGCCCCACAAAAGAAGGGAGGAAGCCTCGCTCTCTCCATGTACTACTGTCCGCCACTTTCCGGAGCATATGGGCTCTGAAAAATAGTTCGGTGCTGAATTTGTATGTCGCGGAACTCTTGGAATCGATAACAGCTATTACCTTGCAGCATTCCTGACCGTGGCGTATACAGTATCCTAAAAATTGATTGAAAACAGGCGCATCAAGCGTGGATCTACCACGCATGAATGTGGCATTCTTTGCAAGCACGTATTCTTGGATGGTCCAGACTCGTGTCCACCATTGCGAAGAAAAATACCGCGCTACAGAGTTGTACTGCGATGCCGATCTAGCATCAGACGCTTCACACTCGATTGTTTTGTTGAAGATAGAATCCCAGTGCAAGTCCAGCCGGTTCCCCGCAAACGCCATGAGTTCAAGAGTGGAGTCGATGCCATCCCAGGCTTCACCGAGGTAAACGAGCACCTGAGATGCCTGGGAAAAGACGTTGTGCATCTGAGACACTTGTTGTGAGTGTTCGTCTATATTGCTCTGATCAATGCAGAGGGCATCTATCCACAGAACACGCTCTGTGTCTTGCCGAAGGTGTTTGAGGATAGTTTCGAGATGCTTGGTGACCGGCAAGTAGTCATCCTGCAATAGGACTAAACTGATTGCTTCTGCGGTTCCCCATACGTAGGAAAGGGCTTCATAGGACGGTTCGTCATCAAGGGAGGCAACACTGAAGGAACAATGAATATCATCAGCAGCAACGATGGCGTGTGAATCTTCCATAGCGGGCAAATCTAGTGGATGCAGGTGGAGGAGGCGAATCTGTCGCTTCTTGTGGTCAAGCTTCGAGTACTTGTATCTGGAGGCCATTTCTGTCGATGGAAGAGAGCTTCTTGGTCTATGGACGGGCTAGGCTATCCTTTGTAGTGATTGTTGTAGCGAAATGAAAGTCAAAGGCTGTGAGTAGGCCTTGAGCTTTCGGAAGAAGACTTGTCGAACGTGACGAGGCTGTGCCCCTCTTCAGCCTACAGATGTTCGTATATGCAGTGCTGAGCGCTTACCGCATTCGAGAGCTCGACAATGGCATATGGCAAGGCCTATCATGTTTGTTAAGAAGAACATGTTCAAGAAAGGCACGATGTCACTGCAATTAGAGCTCCTGTTTGAACATGGAAGACATTTGACTAGACTGTTTTGTACCTTGTGTCGATGTGAAGGTCGACGCGTTAAGGTACTAGCGCGACAACGCCACGGCGACGTCATTCCGGGCTCATTGGCGTGAGAGCTCGGAGCTGTCCCATCCTGTCACAAGCAGGAGCGCTCTCCGCACACAACACCAACGCGAGCACGGCCAAGCTACGTTATCTGGCTAGCAGCCATGGCGTCTGCAAGCGATGTTCTCACTGTCGTCAGCTCGCTCGCACTGCGGCTGAGCATCTGGATCTTCCTGCGATGGGTAAGTGACATGCTCCAGCTCTTTGTCGCTGTACCCAACATACTAACATTTATGCTATAGATTCCCACCACAGTGAGTGCAGCTGCCATAGCGACATGGCTAAAGTACAGCACGATTGATGACAGCTCTGCAGGTCGTGCCGCCGCTTGCCGCCGCTCTCACCGCCATCTACATACCGTCGTTCTTTACCAGTTTCCAGGACACGGCCGAATACAAGATCATATCAGATGAACTGGACATCGTCGTGAAAGAAACAATCGAGCGGGACCCGAGTACGGAAGCTGAACTAATTGAAGGCGCCGAAGATGGCCCTCTGAGAGAGCTTGACGTGGAGGAGACGATACAATACGAAGAGAGGCAGCCAAAGATCCTCAGGACCCTGCTGACGGGCCTTCCAAGTCCCTCCTCTGCGCTATGGAGCTGGATCACTTTTGGCATAAACATGGCCCTGATTGCCATGGCACTTGATGTCGTCTACCGCGCGCCCCTTCTTCACGACTGTCACAATGCCTCATTCGGGCGCATTGGCTATGTGTCGGACCACACCGCAAAGGTACTGGTCAGGGAGCCGTATGCGCATGATGTAAAGGTCTTGTATCGATCGATTGACGAACTTGAGCGCTCCTGGATGCACAAAACTCTGTATGCCTCTCAACCTGGGCACTGGCTTACCAACGATACCGACTTCACTTCCGTTATCAATCTTGAGCACCTTCGCCCAGACACACCTTACGAGTACGTCATAAACACATCAAGCGGCAACAAGACTGGCACATTCACCACTGCGCCGCGTCCGGGACGCATCTCAGCCTTCAAGGACAACAAGTACACGTTTGTGCATTCTAGCTGCATCAAGCCTCGAGTTCCATACACTCCGTTTCAGCACCCACTCGAGTTCCCTGGCATGAAGCATCTTGCGGATTGGCTACATGAGCTGAAGCCATACTTTATGCTCTTCCTCGGAGACTTCATTTACATTGACGTCCCACACAGACAAGGTAAAGAGGCGGAGGCGTATCGGCGCGAGTACCGCCAGGTCTACTCATCCCCCTCGTGGCCTGCAGTAAGCGACAACTTGCCTTGGATTCATGTCATCGACGATCACGAGATCCAAAATGATTGGAACAGCAACATGACAGGTGTTGCTGTCCCTGCATACGATGCCTTCACCCACTACAATGCAGCTGCAAACCCTCCGGCTCACCGAAAGGGTGCAACCTACTTCTCATTCACGCAGGGTCCAGCAGAGTTCTTCCTCCTGGACACACGCCGGTACCGCAGTCCAGCGAACAAGGACCCCAATGACCCCAACAAAACCATGCTTGGCGCCACTCAGCTAGACGATCTGCTGGCTTGGATCCACAAAGAGCCGCCCCGAGGTGTACACTGGAAGATCATCGTCACCGGTATTCCCTTCACTAAGAACTGGCAATTTGGCTCCGAAGATACCTGGGGTGGGCACTTGGTTGAACGCCGACGAGTTCTGGAAGCAGCCTGGGATCACTCATCCACTCATGGCGTCGGCGTTGTAGTCCTTTCTGGTGACCGTCATGAGTTTGCTGCCACTTCATTCCCTCCCCCTGAAGGTTCCCGCTGGCCGATCAGTGCAACGGTGCACGAATTCAGTACGAGCCCCCTCAGTATGTTCTACCTGCCCGTTAGAACGTACAAGGAGATCGATGACGAGGACGTGACCATCAAGTACCTGCCTGATGGGAACAGCAAATTCGGTGCTGTCGAGATCACCACACCAGTGCATGGCGAACAGAGTCACCTCAACTACAGACTCTTCATTGACGGCAAGGAGGCCTGGACACATCTGATCTCCACTCCACCCAGTAAGGATGGGAGCCATCGGGCGAGAGATGCTGTTTGGGGCTGATTGCACACGGCGGTGATGCGTGATGCTGATTATTGGAGTACTGGCGTAAAGAGCCGGGCGATTCTCTCAATTTAGCGATTAGTGATTTGACGGCCATAGCAACACTGCAGTAAAATGTAATGGGAGATATTGCTTGAACATCGGGTTATCTTTAATTGACCAACATATTCAAACTACCCATACTTCTTCCTCGCTTTCTCTTCGTCCTCGGCTGTCCACTGTCGAGGCAGCACCGCAAAGACAAGGTAGCTTGTATGCGTCTTCAGCTCAGGCTCGGTTCGGTGCACCAATCTCCCCTCCTTATACAGTGCGCGCGTCTCGGCATCCTTCTTCGCCTTATCCAGGCGATCATGCTTGCTGGGCGGCAGCCCCTCCTTCAGCGCTTTAAGCTTCTCCTTCTCCTTCTCTTTAGCCTCCGCATCGCCATTGTTCATCCCCTTCTTCCTCGCCTCGGCTTTCCGCATGACCTCCTCCTGCTTCTCCTTCTGCAAGCTGTGAAACACAGCCGCTCGCCCCTCGACGTCGCGCAACCGCTGCACAGCTTCTTGTACAGTTGCCGCGCTCGCGTTCCCGCCGCGTAGTCCCTCTTCAGCGAGACCTACGCGCTCTCGGCGGACCTCGAGGCGCTTGGCTTGGATTTCGACCATGTCGATTTCAAGCCAGCCTAATGTGCGTAGCGCGGCGACGGTCTTGGTGACTTGCTCGATGCATGGCGAGAAGGTGCAGATGCGGACTGCTTTGCGGGGGTTGAGGGGCGAGACAAAGGGTTTCGAAGGGGTATCGGCAGTGGATTCGGGCGGTAGGGAGGCGGAGGTGACGGCCTGGACGGCTGCAGCTGAAGGCGGTGTACGCGTTAGGTGCTTGAGCGCCTGCCAGGGCGCAGGTAGGTCGAGGAAGACAGCGTCTGCTTCTGGGCTGGTGCCATTGTCCAAGTTGAATCCGTCGCCGTAGACGTCGCGGTGGGTCACAGTGACTACAGGGTCAAGACCGTGCTCGACGATCTCGTGGCGCAGTTGCTTTGCTCGTGGCTCGTGGTACTCGAAGGAGTAGACGCCGCCGTGTCGAGGCGTGCGCTTGCGCTTCGCAGGTTCCGTGCCGACTGCGTTCAGCTCTTCTTGCATGTCGGCCGCCGAGTACGATGTGATTTCCATCCCTGGCGCGCCGTTGTAGACGCAGCGCGCGGCTGCGTGGGTGAAGGAGCCGCTGCCTGCGCCAGCTTCAATCAAGTGGTCCCCAGGTCGGACGCGCAGGCGCTGCAGGATGTAGCTAGAGTCGGGGGTGTAGACGACTTGGGTTCGGTGGGGAAGTGACAGCGTCCATGTCTCTGGTGTAGGTGGGATCAAATGCGCGAACCCGCTGCTTGCTGTTGCAGCCTTCACGATGTCCTTCTTCGTATCTGTCGGCTCCGTGCCTGGTGTTTCTGCGTCTTCATCTTTGCCGTCTCTCTTGCGCTTCTTTGACTTTCCACGCGACCCAGTATCGACAACTGACGCCAGGACTTGCGTTCCCCATGGCTGGTCGACAAGAGTGCTGTGAGGGAAGGAGCCAAAGCGCGTGTTCTCGACCTTTCCTACTGCGTAGTCCGAGTCGCCCTCTGGTGCAAGAACAGCTGGAATGAGGTGATCGCGGCGCAATTGAACTATTCCCAGGCTATTTGCCTGGGAGTGCGTCCCAGGATCCAAGAAAGGAGAAATTACTGGCGCCATTCTATGTATGCCAAAAGGTGAAAGCAACGATAGGCCGCGCTCATATCCAGCCCAACTCGAAGAATAAATTTAGCGGGGAGCTTTCGACATTGCGATTGGCGGGGACTGCCAAGTCCAGCACACTCTCACCTCACCAAACGGCCACGACAGCTGCAGCGGTCCTGAGTCACCCAATTCGCCATTGCTGCAGTCTGACTCCACTTTACTATTTCCCTCTTCGTTTCGCCCGTCGTTCCTTTCTTGCAGTCCGAGATCGTCTTCCTTGATGGTCTTTGCGTTTCGTTCTTTGTCCCGCAGATTCCTCACTCCCACTAGCTCCCCGCTCCTGCACTCAAGGTCCAACTTCAAGAACACTCACGTGCACCTGGTTCTCAGAGCCACCATGGCGACACCAGCGCGCACCCAGCCGCCATGGAAGGAGCCCAAGTCCGAGCATGCTGCTAAGCTGAAGGTCTGGAATTCTTTGACACGATCTAAGAATGATTTCGTCCCTATCGATCCTGAGGGCAAGCTGGTGAAATGGTACAGCTGCGGCCCCACAGTGTACGACGATGCCCATCTTGGACATGCAAGAAACTACGTAACCATTGATATTCTTCGGAGAATTATTGCTGGCTACTTCGGATACAATCTGCAGTTTGTCCAGAACATCACCGATGTTGATGACAAGATCATTCTTCGCGGACGCCAGCAGCATCTTCTGGCACAGTTCAAGGCCGATAATCCCACAATATCAGACGACGTTTCGGCGACAACAGTTGCTGCCTTTAACGCCTATGTGAAGAAGAACCTCCCATTGCTTAGCCCGGAGCTTTTGCCAGAGGACTTCAACAAGGAGTCGGCTGAGAAATACGCCAACGTTATCGCTGGAAAGTCGGAAGATGGTACCACTGCTCCTGGCGACAAGGAGGCAAAGATCAAGATGCACCTGAAGACTGTCGGCACAGCAGCAACGGCATTGCTGTCGCCGTCCAAAACCACTCCGGAAGATATCGAGCTTTTCTATGCCGGTGCTGAGGACGTTCTGCTGCCATATCTGGATTCCATTCATGGCTCAAAGATCGACGCCAGCGACCACACAGTATTCACAAAGCTCACTCAGAAGTACGAGGCGCGCTTCATGGAGGATATGAGGAATTTGAACGTCCTTGATCCTGACGTCGTTACCCGAGTTACAGAGTATGGCGACCAAATTGTCACTTTCGTTAACAAGATCGTGGACAACGGCTTTGCCTACAAAACTTCCGACGGCTCAGTATACTTTGACATTGACAACTTTGAGAAGATCCCTGGTAACCACTACGCCCGCCTAGAGCCCTGGAACCGTGGAGACAAGGCATTGCAGGCAGATGGCGAGGGTGCGCTGTCGCAACAAAAGACTTCCGAGAAGCGTAGCGAAGCTGACTTTGCTCTCTGGAAGTCGAGCAAGCCTGGAGAGCCTGCGTGGAAGTCCCCTTGGGGCCCTGGTCGTCCAGGCTGGCACATTGAATGCTCTGTCATGGCCAGTGATGTACTCGGGGAGCAGATGGATATCCATTCTGGTGGAATCGATCTGTGCTTCCCTCACCATGACAAGTAAGTGTCTATAGGTCTCCTTGAATTTCAGTCTTTGCTGACCTCTTCTCAGCGAGCTTGCGCAGTCGGAAGCACACTGGTCTGGCGAGAAGGGTGGCCATCAGTGGGTCAACTACTTCCTGCACATGGGCCACTTGTCGATCTCGGGAAGCAAGATGTCGAAGAGCTTAAAGAACTTCACAACTATCAGAGAGGCGTTAGCACGAGGTGACTGGACCGCACGCAGTCTGCGTATCATTTTCCTCATGGGAGGGTGGCATGACGGTATTGAGATTACAGATGCCATGCGTAAGGCTGGATCAGGGTGGGAGAGCAGTATCAGCAACTTCTTTTACAAGGTCCGCGATCGCGAGGTAAACCCCATGATTGACTCCACAGGCAAGGAAGATGAGCAGATATTGAAGGCTTTCGAGACCGCAAAGGAGAAGGTTCACAGCGCTCTTTCGGACTCGTTCGACACACCGGCCGCAACACGTGCCATCTCAACATTGGTCACAGCCTGCAACTCGGCTGAACCAACAGATCTGTCTGATAGCGTTGCTTTCGACGTCGCACGCTACATCACTCGCATGGTTCGGATCTTTGGTCTCGACGGCTCCGCTGATCCTTACGATGGCGGCATTGGTTGGTCGGGTATCGACATTCCCTCCGAGGCGAAGGAATTCGTGTATGCTGCTGCTCGCGAACGTGATGAGGTCCGCAAACACGCCGTTACTGGCGATCTTTCAAGCGAGGTCCTCGAATCCATCATCGCACAGCACAAGTCTGCCCACCAGCAAGACGCGAGCGCCGTTCCCTATGCAGAGGTTCTCTCCACATTCCAAGAGAACCTCCGTGATCTGGCTGGGAAACAGGCCCCGGCTAAGGATTTCCTCGCCCTCTGCGACGCACTGCGCGACACACACCTCTGGGACCTCGGCATCTACCTTGAAGACCGCAAAGACCTGCCTTCCATGGTACGACCTGTCGATGCCGAGCTGCGCTTTGCACGCGAGGAGAAGGAGACCATCGCACGTCAGAAGGCCGAGGCTAAGGCACAGCGACAGCGCGAAGAGGCCGAGAAGCAGGCTAAGCTTGCCGCGCAAGCGAAGATCAACCCTCAAGATATGTTCAGGACTGCTGAGTACAGTGCCTGGGATGCTGATGGTCTGCCGACTAAGGACAAGGAGGGCAAGGAGCTGTCCAAGGGTGCCAGTAAGAAGGTCAAGAAGGAGTGGGAGAAGCAGAAGAAGCTTTATGATGAGCATCTTAAAAGCGCTGGAGCTGCATAGTCGCACTGCGTATGCTGATGGTGTATGTAGAAATTAACAGTGTTCATACTGCGCCAAGGCTATTGTAAAGACCTTTAGTTATAACCGCAAGGCTGTGGCTGAGCATCGAAGATCCACCTGAGCCCCGCATGTCTTGGCAGTTCCTTCCTGACCTGATCTGGCGTATTGCAGGTATCGACCACCATTTTCCATATATTCGCAAGTCGGCAATATTGAACATGCCCCCTTGTTCAATTCGTGACCTTGTCCAATATGCGTTTGATCAACACCTTTACTCGACAGTTCGAAGAGTTCATTGGCAGTAACATACCACCCTATGCCATCCTCTCTCACACTTGGGAGGAGGAAGAAGTCACGTTCAGGCAATATCTCGATGGCGGCTGCAGTGACAAGAAAGGCTTCTTCAAGATTGACATGACGTGCCGATGGGCGATGAAAGGCGGAATCGGTTACGCTTGGGTCGATACTTGCTGTATTGACAAGAGCAGCAGCGCTGAGCTTACTGAGGCAATTAATTCCATGTACCGGTGGTATGAGAGAGCTAGCGTGTGTTATGTGTATCTTTCGGACCTGTCGGCTGAAGTAGATTGGAATGATGCTTTGCCACATGGTCGTTGGTGAGCACTATTCTTTTCCTGCTTGTCTTTTCACAAATTGTGCTGACATTCAGTGACAATCTATTGCCCAATCTCCCAGCACAGACCTTCAGCTGACAGCTTGCCTACAGGTTTACCAGAGGATGGACCCTGCAAGAACTTATCGCTCCTGAACACATCGTTTTCTTCAACAAAGAGTGGGCGGTTTTACGCGGAGCTACTGATACAAACTCCAAGTTCGAGATGGCATCCAAGTTGTCTGACATCACGAAAATTGACGAAGCATTACTGCAGGGCCGTCGACATCTATCTTCGTACTCGGTTGCGCAGAAGATGTCCTGGGCATCGGGGAGAGTCACAACGCGCATAGAGGATATGGCTTATTGCCTGCTCGGAATATTCAACATCAATATGTCTCTTCTATACGGCGAAGAGAATATGGCTTTCAGACGACTACAGGAAGAGATTATACGTTCCACAGAAGATCTCAGCATCTTCGCTTGGAGGCTAACAGCAGACACAAGAGGAGACCTAAGAGCATCTTCTGAAGATGAAGGCGAAGATGAAGATGGGGCAACATTCGTGTCTGGCATCATGGCAGAATCGCCACGCGAATTTGCATCTTGTGCGTCATACGAAAGAACCATCAACCAAGACGTGCTGGAATTCTCGTCGACAAACGTTGGAGTTCGAACTCGAATGAGGATGAAGAAGATTCTCTGTTCCCCGAGCTCTTTCGCTCTTGTATTCCCTCTCAACTGTGAACATCAAGGCCATCTAGTAGGGCTTAGACTTCGACAAGTCGGGCCTAGACAGTATGTTCGTGCTGATCCGTGGTCACTTTGTATGGTGACAGCCTTGAATGAATCGCTCGCAGGAGAAGAGCGAATCCTGCTAACTGGACTACCTAAAGCCCAACCTTATTCGCACTTGCGCTATGCACCATTGCAATGGATTGTACCGAATCTGCGCCTAAATGTTCTACGCATAAGATCTAGTCCTGCTGTCACAATCTCAGAAGTTTGGCCGCCAGATCGTTGGGATCACGAAGATGACCTCTTCTCAATCGCCGTCGGATCTGAACGAGACTTCGCGATCATTCACCTGGAGCACCATATAACGCGCACTTTCGACATGTTACGCGTTGAACAATCAATACGATATTGCATTATAATAGTAGCTCAATCGCACTACAAGAAGCGGAACTTCAGCTTCCAGTACGGAATCATCTACAAGGAACACTTCTCAGAAAAACTCATAAATCTACAGTTCGAAATGGAAAGGTCAGGAGGTGACTCGAGGGCTTTCATGACCATGCTACAAGCACTCAAGATACCCAAAGTTCTATCAGTGTATCATACCTTCAAAGATCCTCAGCATCCATTCGCAGCGCTCTCGGTCGAGTCTATGTTATACTCCGACAAAACTATTGCTCAAGGGACCTGCCAGGATCTTCTCATCAAAGACAGGATCGGCCGTCCAGGGGAATCCCCGCCCATTGATCGAGTGTACGATTGGTCACTTGAAGGGGACGAAATGAGGCGCCAGGGATTGTACATAAAATTCTAAATGTATTTTGTTGAAATGATACATGTTTTCTTTTCGCAGCAAATCACCAGAGCGATATGCCGTTATCTGTGTAGCACGATAGGCAGGTTAAGAAACGAGCCAACTGCATTGCTCCAGGCTCTTTAGAGCGGTTGGCGTGACTGAGCTTGACTGAGCGATACACGTGCGCGTTACGAGTCACGCAGAGACTTTCTCTTGGCTGTGTTCTGTGGGTATCAGGATAATCGTGAATTGTCAGGACAGGCGAACGCTTCATAGTGTATGACCTACTTCACTTCGATAAGGGACTGATTCTGTTCAGTACACAGATTTGTAGAACGTATGCTGATTCTAAAGCTCTGTACAGAACTCATTCGATCTATCTTCAGTATGTCTTGCTGCTCTTTCACGCACCACGCACTCACGCTGGCTCTCTGCACCCTTTAATATGTATACGGCTCTCTAGAAAGACCCTAAAAGTGCCTACATCGGGATCAATATAGCTCTAATTATAGCCACAAAATTGGCCATGCCTATGAGGTTCCCTCGTGACGGTCTTGTACTCATTCTTTCTAGACTGTCAACAAAATTTCTGTCCTAATGAGCGTTCTAGCCCAATGATTCGAGAACGCTCCATTAGGTTTTCTGCAATCTTAATGTCTATCGAGAAAGGTTTTGACAACGAGACGTTTCATGCGCCGCTGATCACTTAGATGCGATGATTGCACAGCCTAGCTACCATGTATAAAGTCTTGTTCTTCTGATATTTGATCTGGGTATATATCTTACATTGACGCTCGTAATTTTACCGTAACGCCAACTCTACTTCTTCCTCTCCACACGCTGAAAAGGCGATGTGAAGCTCGGAGACCGATACATCACAAAGTGGAGCTAGCCATGAACATGTGACGTCTCAATAGGAAGCGCTGTTCATCTCGACTCTGAACTGGCTTCTTGACTCTCTCAAGCGCCTTGGGCTCAAGCCTGCGGTTTTCTCGCCGGATCTGGATGCCGACCTTTAAGTCTAGAACCTTGCTCACAACATACCGGCAGCAGCCAAATCGCGGTACACCTTTTCAGGCATGACATTGCCCTCGGTGTCCTCCATCTCGACCACGTTCTCCGCTGCAGTCTTCTCCTTCTTCTTATCTTTCTGGATCTTCTTCCACAGCAGCTCGGCCTCTTGGATGCTTGTGATCTCGCGGAAAAGCGTTGTGTTGGTGATTCCCAGACACTTGAGACCGTGAATGTGGCGCGGCTCGTTGAAGTGCTTGTCGAAAGCGCGGCGACCCATGTACACAAAGTTTCCGCAAATCTCGCAAGGGAACTCAACACCCAGACCGTGTAGCTTGTACAGCCAGTAAGGAATAGGTTTGCCGTCCCATGCAAGGGGCAACTTGAGCGGGTTGTAGATCTTGTCCTCGCCATCGGACTCCTCATCTTCGTCTTTTGCGCCCTCTGCTGGCTGTTCTGCGTATAGTTGCTCCAACTCTTGCTGTCTCTCGCGCTCTGTCATTCCTTGCTTGCGCTCGACATTCACTTTGGTATCGCCGCGCTCCGTCTGCATAGCTGCGGCCAGCTTCTTGATCTTAAACTCTCGCTCGGCCACAGCTCGCTCCTTGAAACGCTGGATGTTTGTTGCTGCACCATTTGTCTGGGCAGACGCGGTGTTGTTCTGGCTGGCCTCTACAGCCTTCTTGTGCTTCTTGCCTGTTAGATGTGCCTCGAAAACTGTCTCTTTCGCGAAGCCCTTCTGGCATGCAGCGCACCAGATACCCTCGCCCGGTGCATCTCCATTTGCAGGCGCTGAAACAGGCGCGGTCTTTTCCCATCCTGGAATCTGATCCTTCTCCCACGCTTCTTCAAACTCCTTGTCAAAGCTGGCGAATAGCCTATCCAAATTCTCCAAAGGCTTTGTTCGGCGCATGAAGCCCTCGAGGTATTCTTGCAGAGCTTTCAGATACTGGAAATAAGGCTCAGACTTCTTCTGATCACGGCGAATGCTGCTCTGTGGCCCAGTGAAGACATCGAACAGATCGAGATACTGCAGATAGGTTAGGCGACGCGCGTGCTGATGAACAGGCAAGTTCAAGTACTGCTCGTGAAGGGTGGTCAGATCAAAGTATCGACCAAAGCCCTCCTCTCCAGTGAACATGGAGTCGATGGCGGCGACTGACTGGGCCTGGTCCTCGGGAGAGCGCTTCTTGTAGGCTTTCTCGAGGTTCTCGACGGGCTCGTTAGGGTAGCGCTGGTGGAAGTCCTTGATATTTCCAATCTCCTTCATGAAGGATTCCATGTGATCGCCGTGGGTGAGGTTGCGCATCTCCTCGTCCTTCTTGCCGTCGACATCCTCGTAGATGGCCAGCAGCCGGCGGGACTGGGTTTCGAGCTGTTCAAGAAATCGCGCGATATCGTGGTCACGTGCAAGGCGGTCGCGAATCTGTAGGAAATGGTCAGCGGAGCACAGAAGAGCTGGGGTGGTTTCCTTACGTGGGGAGGATCCTCGAGAAGACGCTCTGCAACGGCGTCTTCGAGGCGCTCGAGGTCCTCGTGGATCTGGCGCTGATCGTCCAGAAGCATAATTGCGGGCGCCTGTAGCTACGATGAGTCTTCTGTGTGGCAGCGATCGGGCAATGGCAAGCTCAGTACCTTCAACGGCGGTCGTGATGGCGTATTCGAGGTGGAGCGCGCCGGCCCAGATAAATCGCAAAGCGCGCTAGCAAGGTTGGCCTGCCAAGACGCCTCCGCAGAACCGCAGCGCACGCGCAGCTCCACCAAACTTTCTTGCGCATCATCGCGACCACCACGAGAAACTAGGCCCAGCCCACTCGACCACCACCACGTTATACGCGTACGACCGGCACTATGGCGGAAGGAATCGACCGAAATGCGGACGACAAGATGGAGTTCTCCACCTCCAAGGAGGTCACAGTGGCGCCGACCTTCGAGGCCATGCACCTGAAGGAGAACCTGCTGCGCGGCATTTACGCCTACGGTTATGAGTCGCCATCTGCTGTCCAGTCACGCGCTATTGTTCAGGTCTGCAAAGGTCGTGACACCATTGCGCAGGCCCAGTCTGGAACGGGAAAGACGGCGACTTTCTCCATTTCCATTCTCCAGGTTATTGACACAGCAGTGCGCGAGACACAGGGTAGGTCAAGCACGGCGCGTACTACAGACTAGACTCCAACTAACACGCGGTAGCACTCGTGCTCTCGCCCACCCGCGAACTTGCGACCCAGATCCAGTCGGTCATCATGGGTCTCGGTGACTACATGAATGTGCAGTGCCACGCCTGCATTGGAGGCACAAACGTTGGCGAGGATATTCGAAAGCTCGACTATGGCCAGCATGTCGTTTCTGGAACCCCCGGACGTGTCGCCGATATGATTCGTCGCCGCAATCTACGTACTCGCAACATCAAGATGCTGGTTCTCGATGAGGCCGACGAGCTCCTGAACCGCGGTTTCCGTGAGCAGATCTACGACGTATATCGCTATTTGCCTCCTGCGACTCAGGTTGTCGTTGTCTCTGCCACCCTCCCATACGATGTCCTGGAAATGACTACCAAATTCATGACCGACCCTGTACGCATTCTCGTCAAGCGTGACGAGCTGACCCTGGAAGGCTTGAAGCAGTATTTCATCGCCATAGAGAAGGAAGAGTGGAAGTTTGACACACTCTGCGATCTGTACGACACATTGACCATCACACAAGCTGTCATCTTCTGCAATACGCGCCGCAAGGTTGATTGGCTAACCGATAAGATGCGCGAGGCTAATTTCACCGTCTCTTCAATGCACGGAGATATGCCACAGAGAGAACGTGACAGCATTATGCAAGATTTCCGCCAGGCCAACTCCCGTGTATTGATCTCAACCGACGTCTGGGCTCGTGGTATCGACGTTCAGCAGGTCTCGCTGGTCATCAACTACGATCTGCCGAGCAACCGTGAGAACTACATCCACAGGATCGGTCGATCTGGCCGATTCGGACGCAAGGGTGTTGCCATCAACTTTGTCACCCAGGACGATGTCCGCATTCTCCGCGATATCGAGTGTAAGTCTAAATATAGCCATTCGACCACATCCAATCTGACATTTATAGTGTACTACTCCACCCAAATCGACGAGATGCCCATGAACGTTGCGGACCTTCTGGCTTAAATCAAGTCTGTTTGTAGATTGCAAGCAGAACGAAGGATGAACTAGCCTTGATGGTGTTAAAAGTAATAAGACGAACGGAGAAGTAAGCGCTGCTTCGCGGTTTGAGGGTGGAGGAAAGGGCTCTATAGCCATTTAGTAAGCGCACGCGCATTCATGGCGCTTGACTCAGCTAACGCAATGCTCGAGCAGTATCAAAATGATCACGCAATTTACGAAGACGACAACATGTAGGAGTACCCCGACTTTCATTGACTAACAGCAGGTTATAACGTAAAGTCGAGCGCGTGAGATCAAGGCACGAAACGAATCTGGATCTTTGGATTCACATCCCACCCGACCGGCATTGCTGCATCACGCATCGTTCCTTCATAACGACTATTTCGCCCAATCTCCACTGCTGCATGATCGCCCCACAGCTCTTTGGGGTAGTTCTTTTCAGCCATTGCATCTGATTCTGCAAGCGCACGATCTTCAGAAAGCTCATATGGAAGCTTTGACAACTGCATCTTCCGAGTACGACGACGCAGAACCAGCCAGATGCCTGCCACACCTAGAATGACGCCTGAGAATCCGGCGATCGTGGAGCCAACAATTAGCCCCGTCTGGACTTTTGGCCCTGCTGCTTGACTTGCAACATGAGCTGCTGAGACATTAGTTGCTTCTGCCTTCACCGACAAGGCGCTTGTGCTATATGGGCTGGGAGGTAGACAGCCGTCGATGGAATAGTACATCCATGACGAGTCATAGCATGTCGCTAGGTGGCCAACGATTTTTGTCATGGAAGAGCAAGACAGAGGACCATCATTCTCCCCATAAAGCGTAACTTTCGATAATCAGTATTATTTTCCCAGAAGCTGGTGATGAAAAGCAGCCTACCTGCACACCCAGGGTCCAACTTCTGAATTTGAAAACTTCGACCGCTCGTTATGTTCAGCGATTTACACAGTCCATCTGGATAGCCATTGACCGTGTCAAGTGCACGCCAGGAGCGCGTACACTTAGAATCCGTGAAGGAAGTGATGTCCGATGCAAGTACCGTAGCAGTCAGCTGCAACATGCAGCAAAGAAAAAAGCTCGACTGTAAAAAAGTCCGCATCATGGAACCTGGAAAGGCAGGTATCAAGCAAAGAAGCTTGAAGTCGGCATGTTGCATGTGAAATGGTTCTCCAGACTACTTGTAAGGCCACCACGCATCAGCGTCGCAGAGCGCAACGTCATTGTCGTACTGAAACGGAGGCAGCCACGACAAAATGGCCAGCCAAGGCTGTGTTGTCAACTGCATTGCGGATGCCCTTCGCCCCTACCGCATATTGTTGCATCGCATTGGTCCAAGCGATGGTGCGGTGTGTCGAAGTTGCAATCTCCTTCATTGAAGTCCGAAACTCATCTCCGCACGCAGGTATTGCGACTGATTAGTCAAGCAATCGTAATCAATTTAAGGCCTGGAAAAGGTCAAATTATCTACCGCATCAAACCCGGATTCGATGAAGCTGCGGTAGCAATGCGATGCTGCCGGTTCATTTGTGTGCTGCGTTGAGCTGGGATGAAATCCGTTCCGGCGCCCAAGCTGGCTCGCCTGATTGAATGTGTATGAATGACTTCACATCCTGTAATTGCCAATCTGACGAAGTCCGTAAATTCAACGGCCCTGATGTTGAGTCAAGCAACCACACGCCTGCGAACACAATGCAAGTCGCTGTCAAGCATGTATGCGTTTAAGGCAGGCTCATCAAGTCTTACACCATTCAGTCGCAAGCGGCAGACCATCAGTCCGGTCTCCAGCCACATCCTAGCTTGATGACAGGCTCGCTCTGTTAGTCGTTCAAAGCTAGCAAATGATAAGAGTCGCGCTGTGCGTGAGACAAACGAAAGCCAAGATGTACAAACGAGCATACTGTAAACGACGCATCATTAGTGTGCATTGCTTTTTACATTATGATTGAAAGCTTTTCACCACGTACCTTATCCTTCATAACTCCAATCAGCGCGCACTTCTCGCGATCACCTTAATGGGTTTCCACACTGAGGTGAGTATGTCCCCTTACCTCCACGATGTCTGTCTCGGAGTAGTATTGGAAGACAGCACTATACGCTGGTGAAAGAAAATGCGGGACTCGTGGTGAGACATAGCAAAGCGTCGCAGGCAGAGTGAAAATGTCTTAAAATTTGCGCCTGCAGCGTATAAAAGTTCGTACAAGGCCTTTCAAGAATAACGACCATCTGCACCCCACAGGCAATCGTCCAAGTATCAGCAAAAATGGCCCCCGACATCCGTGGATTCCTCCCAGATCCAACACAAACCCCGTCAGATAGCAAGCACAACCCTCCATCATCAACAAACCACACAATAGACGTCGCACACCCCAAAGAGTCGAAAGCACTGTCACAACAGGAGGCTATCATCAAAGGCTACAAACTCCTTAGCATGTTATCAGCAGAGTCCATAACGCCTACCATCTTCACCTCACTCCTTCAGCTGCGCGCATGGGGCTATGAAACCCACGCCAACCCCATCAATCTCCTGCATGACCACTATTTCGCATTCCACCACGTTGTCACCCACCTCGCGCCCGGTGTCCGCATCAACGCGATATAAGTCTGCAGCCGGCACGAGAAGTGCTGCACACGAGCTGACGGGACCCGTGTTCCGTCAACCTCCGCGTTCTTCGTCAACTCGTTTGATGCAGTCACCGGTGTGCTCGTTGCAGGCTCCAACTCCAACCCGGAGTATGCTATTGGCGACTACAAATACCTGGAAGGTGAGGCGTTGCCAAGCTTGCGGCATTGGAGTGATATGGTATATCTGCAGTCACAGTTTATTGAGGGCGAGCGTACAGCAAAGCTTCCGAACGTGTTGACGCGTTTGAAAGCTGTTGTCAGGCACCGTATTGAGAACCTGGATACTAACATGCTCATTCACACGCTGGTGGCGATACGTGTGGTGCGGGAGGTTTGGCCGCATAAGTTCGCTGGCCATCCTGAGATGTCTGCTGCTGGGTGCGAGAAGTGCTGCAAGATGCTCCAGTGGCCGGGAGTATCGTTCAGTAGCAACGAGCTGCAGACTGTCGCGCTGCTTGGGACGCCGAATGGCTGTGGGGTGGCATATCTGCTGAAGCAGCATAGCGAATTAACTGGCAAGACTGTCACGGGAGTGACCATCTGGTGTGAGCAGAACAAGCCAGTCTTAAAGCCCAGTATCGTTTTCTGGATTGGAGATCCACCAACTAGGAAGTAGGTGGTGGGGATTGCGCGTTTGATAACACACAAGCAATATAGTATAGTAGATCCAGGCCAGTCACGGCCTCACAACAAATGACCAAAAATTTAGCAAAAAAGAACAACGACTTCTCATACCGGTTTGTCTGCCCGTACCGCATATCTTTCATGTTTCGGGGACCTACGCCAAGGTGGTATTGAATTATCACCGTTGCTGAAAACCATAGCGTCTTTGGCGGTGCTCTCACTTTTTTTAGGTGATCACCATAAAGCGCATACAGTTCTTACTCGGAATCGAACCAGGTACCTTTTCAGCCCGTTGAGTTTCCCTAAAGATATGGCCCACTCGTCACTTTCTCTTTAGTTCATCCGGTTACCATATTCCGCCAAGGCGCGTTTCAGCACTCCACGTTGGTATTGATGAGAGATTGGAGACTCTTTGGATTTATATACAGTGATAAAATGGAGGTGGATGTAGTGAAGGTGGGTGTCGAGATTGACTTTCACTTCCAGTTGCTGCCGCGTCGCCAGGCACAGCAAGCTAGTCACGATGCAACTTCAACGACTAAACAGAGTACAGTGAGACGGCAGGTAAAATTGACCAGGACCTACAAAATGTGTATCTATATTGGCGGCTACAAAATCATTTCGATTGCATCGATCAGGCCTGAAGTAGCATAGTGCACATCCAGTCTCTACCCATAACGTGTAGCTTCTCGACGAACGCTGCTCAAGCTGATTATTTTTTTATGCCCACAACAACCAAGTTCCGAGGGCTGTGCTTGTACTCGAACACAGGCTCAACCCATGCATGTTCAACCTCTGGTTGCTCTTTCAGCCACAGCCACCTATCCGTCACTATGACAGCCTCAACCACACCAGCACTGAAGGCCATCAAGCTCCACATGACGCTTAGCTCCTTCTTACGTTCCGCATACCTGACTTCGTAGTCACGAATGTCATCGTCAGTCAGGCCATCCATCTTGCTCTTGATGAAGTTCGGGTCAACCTCGCAGAACGAGTTTGGTGCCACAAGTTTCGCCTCAGCGGCGCGGACATACGATACGAAATCGCCATACGCAAACTTTCGCAGCGTACCGATCGTCAATGGGGTGCTTGTTCCATCAGAACTCAGCCCTGGCCCGCGACCGTCAGGTGGTGTCCAGTTGACGTGGCTCGTATGCCCGTTGGCAGAGACGGGATCAGGGAAGTTGGATGCATCAACAGGCGCAGACACTATACCACGGTCAAGGAAGATGCGCTGCAGCAGGGCTCGATAGAAGTGCCGGCTAAAGAAGGTTTCGCTATCGGCACGCCCCCAGTTGAAAGGTGCTTGCACAGCCATCATACGCGCAGTGATGTTGAGACGAAGGCCTTTAGCACCGATCGACTCTGCAGGCGCCTCTGCCAATGTTTTGTCGAGTGTAGGAGGCGGCGGAATGGGATACTCCGCCAGCTTCTCTGACATGGGGAAGCCCTGAGGATCGAAGGCATTTGCAGTTGCTTCCAACCTTGGGTGGTTGGGGCGGAGAGTGGGAAGCTTGTATGTTGGAGGTCCAAGACGCTCAGTCACAAGGTTGTAACAACAGCCTACCATGGCTACTGCTGAGATTTCTGGGCTCAGAAGTAAAGAGCGCAGTCCGTAGTGAACGAGATTACCGCACGAGTGCAACGACATGACCATGGCATTGACCTTCTTTGGCTTGGGGACTCTTGCCAAATCTGATGGCATTTCAGTGGTCGAGGACGTTGCTTTTACGCTGTCTTCTGGGATATGCTCTGGATCTAGGACTTGATCGATTACAGGGCGCAGGTCCCCGTCCTTGATGATGTGCTCCACATACTGTACGCTGCCATGCCCCTCTGAGTAAATCTGGAGATTGGTTGTACTGGTCTTGGGTTCGCTGATAAAGCTACCTTTCGAGTCGCGCTGTACGATTCCTTCCGTCTTGGGTTGTTGGGCTGGTTGGATATGTTCGACCGTACAGCCGTCATCATCGCATTTGACAACACCCACGGCTGACGCAGAAGGTGTTATAGCTTCGGCGGTGACAGTTGATGTTGGTTTCGACGCATACGTCTTCGTGGCTTCGTCCTCCACCTCCACAGCAGGTTTTGCTTGGGTGTCATTGGTAGAAGTCGCCTGAGAGTCCTTTGGTTTCTTCTTTTTACCCTTGCCAGTCAGCGCCCTATACTCTTTCTTGTTCCTCATGACCAGAGGTTTATCAACCAGCTTTGCAAGTACATCCATGTTCTTTGCACCTTCAATGTTATGCGGTCTGCTCTCGACGGCCACAATGTGCTTGGAGTAAGGCTGAGCAGCAAGTGCACGGCCAAGATAGTTTTGTCCAGAGCCAAAGTCTACTAGATGAGTGATGGGGTCTTTGCCGGAAGACGCGATTTGTGAAGTCAGCCCATCAAGGTAGCGTGCGAAGTTGTCTACTTCGTGCACCTTCTTAACTTTCATGCCCATGGTGATGTGTCGTGCCAACGATGACTTCTCAGGCTGTGGCTTGGAACCTGGAGGGGGAAAGTCTCGCGCAAGCAGGTGCTTCCGGACATCCTGGATGTACTGTACCAAATCCTTGGGTGGACTCGGGCCATCTCGCCATGTCAGATTTCCCTGGTCAAACTGGGATAGATCCTCCCGCATGAGCAGATCAAGGATATCCATGATGTCTCGCTGCTTGAACCAATCCCTCCATACTTGCGACAGGATAGTCGAGTAGAGGTCTGGCGTGCGGGTGTAGAAGTCTAGCACGTGAACGCCTCCACATAGAGTTTGAAGAAGCCATGAGGAAGTGCTAAAATTCAAGAGTGACTCGACATAGTCATCGACGTTGCCGAATTCCGCAGGTAGTGGCAAGGGCTGGTCGGGTCCCATTGTTTCATCCGTTACCTCTTTCTTGAGGCTTCTTTCTGGAGAAGTATGTAGGGTCCTTCTGAAGATTGGACCGCATGGCAGCAATTGTGGTGTCTCTGTGCTCTGACTCGCGGGGCTTTTTAATAGCGTGTCGCCCGTGCGCAGAGCTGGTCCAGCTCTGGGGAATCGCCGGCGCATCTTCAGCACCCCCGAGCTCGCCGCAACAGCTGTTCAGACGTCATCGCAACGCATATTGCACATCAAGTGGCTCCAATAATTGATCGCGTTCTCTGTCAACGATGATGTCTTCGAGGAACGATGAGGATCCGTTCCTCCAGGTGCAGGCGTAAGCGTCGTGCTTGGACACTTGCAGGCAGCCACTGACACAGGTCACAGCGACGTGCTCTCAGCGCTCAACACATCACGCCCACTTTTCAAATCTTATCTTCGCATACGGTCGTCGGCTTCTTCAGCAAACAGCCCGGAGCTTCGCGAAGCTCGTCAGGAGCTCGAACAAACACTCCAGGACCTCCGCCAAGACCTCGAGGATCTGGTTGAGAGCGTCAAAGCCGTCGAACATGACCCCTATAAATTCGGACTGGAGATCGATGAGGTGGAGCGCCGCAGGAGGTTAGTGAGGGAAGTTGGCGACGAGATTGAGAACATGCACGAAGCGCTGCAGCAAACAGTACATGATGCCCAGAAGAAGGGCGGCGCACTGCCGGATCCTGATTCATTCGAGGATGACGAGGACAACTATGCCCAATTTGAGCAAGAACAGCAGATGCAGATCATGCACGATCAAGACGAGGCTCTTGACGGGGTCTTTCGTACAGTGGGCAACCTGCGTATGCAAGCCGACGACATGGGACGTGAGCTGGAGGAGCAGGGCGAGATGCTCAAAGACGTCGACACAGTGGCAGACAGAGTTGGCGGAAAGTTACAGACAGGCATGAAAAAAGTTGGCACTATCATCAGGAAGAATGAGGGTAAGTCTGCTTGAGGATTGTTGGTAAGACGCAACTGACAGCGCTGTGCAGACAAATGGTCAAGCTGCTGCATTGCGGTTTTGATCTTCGTCCTGATCCTGCTTCTGGTCTTACTCCTTGTTCTTTGAGCTGCGCACACTTGAGCTCTAGTCGACAGCTGCCTTTGCAGCACTGAAAAACCACAAGGGAGACCGCAGGATCCAACGGGCAGTCAATATGACACGTGTCTCAAGAAAAAACGAAGTATCAAGTCCACAAATCGTCTGGACCAAAACCAATTTCGCAGCGCTACCGTGGGAAAAGTCCACGAGTACCGCGAATCCTTCAGCTGGATACTGGGCTTTGTAACGTACGTCACGCATTGACGAACTGCCCCGGTATAGTGCCGAGCATCTATTACAAACAGAATAGATCGCAGGTTCCTGGTAGAGCTGGCAGCGACATCTGCATGTGCATTGGACACGGGAGAACTAGTCGTCAAAAGCGAAACATCTCTTGTCGCATATCGTTTGTGCGATGCAGATGTATGCTTTGCTCTTACCTGCTAATTAGGACGCGACTTCGTCATGGGATTTGAAGCTCAACCATTTGCGCGCACAAGCCGAGCCGCGACTGACAAAAGGCTGCACATGGTCAGGTCGTCACGTCCCCTGCCCAACGGCATTCCTCTACGGTCGCACAAACATCTCGCCTTGCAATTCGCCACGGCATCAATTCTATCACCCTTTGGAATGCAGATAGCGTGTATACTAGTGGTTCTGCTGCCGCATGGCCATTGTCACGGTCACCGAAACATTGTCAACCTGACAAGTTGACAGCTGCATCGACCTAGTACACACTACACTTCAATAATTCAATTGAAGCATCTTCAATCTCGTTTGCTCAAGTCTTTCCCTACCACCCATCAGTCAACATAGTCGCGCTCTTGTAGCAGCCTGTATCGGTATGCTTCTGCCATTGGCAGTACCATAACGTTGGCGCAAACTTAAATGAAACTATCTTTGGACGACGACTCAATACAAGCAGTCATCTCGACCTGATGGCGAGATCAGATCGCTTCAACCGCAAGCGCCTCAGTCGCATTAGCGATCGATCTTTTCAAGAGCCTACTGCGACCGAGCCAACGCCCGCAGGCTTCAAAATCAGCAATCCGGCTCCTCAACGACAATTGAGTCTCCTCGCGCTGACGATAATCCTGAACACCCTTCTCTGGAGTTCTGTTGTCTGTATTGGCATCGCTTTCTTCCAACTTGGCACAGACTCAGAGGACCATACGAACGTCCTACCAGGTGTCTTAACCCTTATCTCGGTACGCTTTTTCTTATTCACTTTCCAGCCCCACAGCTAATCGAAGCCAGTCAATCGTGACTGTAGCGTACACAGCTGTACACACGACCTACTCAGTCAAACAGCGCGCTCTCACCTATCAACAATTGGATGCTGCAACAATCAAGAAGACAACTTACATCGCCAACCGCCTCGTAGTCTCACTATGTGTGTTATGGCTTTTGACTGCAGGATGGAACATGATATTGGTAGCTAGGCGGCCAAGCTGCTTGCCTAACAAGTCCGATGGCCAAAGTTGGGAAGCTGGTGTGACGTGCATTGTTAGTCGCGTGGGCATGTCTTTGGCTATGGTTGCACTGTGAGACTCTCTTAGACTCCCGTCCTGGCTTTTAATTAACCGAGATACGCAGAATCGCGTCTTTGACATTATTTGGAATGATGGCCGCTATACGGCGGCCTTTCGAAGCCCACTTGTTTGCCTATGGCCAACGCCTACCACATGATACTGAGCCGTCGCCTCCAGGATCTAGGAGAACATCTGGGGACCACATGGCGACTGAAAAGCTGGTTGGCAGAAACAGCACTTCGACCTATGCTCACACCAGGAGCATGTCGCGCTTGTCAAATTACACGAATGCAGATGTGGAAACCTTAGATTTGAACGCGAGTCGGCCGGCGTCGATTATACAGGCCCCATCCTCAAGTGGTGATCGGTTCGAGATCTTCACTTCACCATTCGCACCGCCTCCCCTCCCGCCAGGCTTCATACTCCCAAGAGCCAGTAGCCCATCAGGTCGTTCGCAGAAAGCAATGCCAGCACCGTTCGCACACCAGCGCCGCATATCACTCACGCCCCGTACAGACGCATTGCTCGCACCAGCCGCATACATACCTAACTCCATACCGATCGAGTTTTCAGCATCTGCGCAGCGTGCCGTCTACCCCGATGCAGCAACACCCTACCGCTCCATCAGCACATGCCGCTCGCAGCCACACCTGCGCAGTATGAGCAGCTTCTCCAACCGGCATCGCTACTCACGCTCCTCAGTATCGCTGTCTCGTCCGCATCGTCTCAGCACCACGACGCCAGTGCCACATCTGGAAGCCAGCTCGCGCACCAATACTATGACCTCAGCGACCTGCGTCTCTGACAAGAGCGAGAGCCTAGACTCCAAGTCTGTGGTGTCGAGCACCGTGGTGTCGAATGGAGACAAGCGAGCCAGCGCCGCAGAAATCGTATCAGCGATCGCCAACAACGCACCCATCCCCGGCACCGAGAAGTCCAGCCCAAGAAAGCACTGGCGCACAGTAAGCACACCCAATGCCTCAGCCGGTGCGCAACAGAGACCTCATTCGGGGCAGCGCATGGCGATGGGCTGGAAGCCCGTGCTGTCCAAATCCTCGACGATGCTCAGGAACCCAATGCCTCTCAACTTCAATAAGCTTGTGCGCTCGGCGTCAGCGGATCTGCTCGGCCGGTTCGGGCCGGTTGCGAACGCTGATGCGCAGGACGAGGAGATGGCGTGGAAGAGGGAGTTTGAGCGCGAGATTGAGGATCGATTGAATGACCTGCATACGCTTCCTTTCCCTGAGGAGAGGACGAGTGTTAGTACTGATGGGGAGACGTTGAGGGAGAGCTTTGATACGAAGAGCTTGGAGGATGACACGCGGTTCGAGGATGTGAAGGAGGTCCTGCGGCCGGTGAGTCGCGACATAGTACTTGTATGATCAGGAGGTGTGGATTGAGCTTAGTATAATGATCTCGGTATACCCTTATCAATCTAGGAGTTCTTTGCAACTACAAACTAAGCTAGCACATGCCTGACAGTACCGCCATGCCAGCGACGTGGTCAAGATTCTCAGCCTCCTCTTCCTCAAGCAACTTGTCGATGGTGCTCTTCTTCCTGATTCTCCAGAACGCCTGGGCGCCGTCCACAAAGCGCTTGCTGATGGGTTTGACGTCCTCAGCGGGACACGCCGCGAAGCACAGACGCACGCAGTTGTACGCGTCCTTGTCTCGAATCTCTGGCGTGGGTGCGAACATGCTGCCCGGGGCCACGAGACACAGGTACGGCTTCTGGGTCCAGAAAACCCATAGCGCCTGACTGAGACGGGCATGTGGAACTTCATCAGCCAGTGGGTGCGTGTTGAAGTCAAATCGCACCCAGACGAACATGCCACCTAGCGGTCGGACGAACGAGTAGATTTGCGACTTCTCGACCACAGCCCACTCGTCGTCCGAGTCTGCTACGAAGCTGAGTGAGCGCCTGCGCCCCGTCTTGACTACCGAGCGTCCGCGGTCCAGCACGTCGCACATGGTCTGCATGCGGCGCTCGTAGTTGCCGCGCAGACCCTCCAGCCAGCGCACCCAGCCGTCGACCTTCCAGCCACTGCCGTCCGCCGCGCCGCCACGGCCGGGGTCGTTGGCGCTGCTGGGACCCATGAGCAGCTCGGCGATCATGGACTGCACAAAGCCGGAAGGCTGTTGGGTGGATGTCTCGGTGATGCGCAAGATACGCTCTGCGAGCGCAGGCTGTGTAGTGATCCATCCCAATCGACACCCTGGCGCAACGGTCTTGGAGAAGGTATCGAGGCGCACGACGCGGCCTTGGTAGTCAACGCTGAGGTAAGATGGGATCAGGCTGTCGAGGAAATCGAAACCGGATGACTTCTTTGGTTTGGCATTGAGTACGCCGGGCGAGGACGAAGGGAACTGGAGGTACCAATATGGATCGTCTTCGATGATGACTATGTCGTATTTGACACAGACAGCATAGATCTCCGTCCGGCGAGCGACTGAAAGTGTACCCGAGGTGGGGTTCTGGCCGATAGTGACAGTGTACATGAGGTGTGGGCGACGGCCCTTGGAGAAGTCCCAGTTCTCCATGACATCCTCAAGACCACCAGGACCCTTAGCCAGCATGCCCTCGTCGTCGATCTTGACGGGAGCAATGTTCAGACCGCGCGGCCTGGCGGTCTGGATGGCGTTCATGTAAGCATACTCCTCGCACAGCAGACCCGGGCGCTCATTGACAGGGTCGTGTTCGGCCGACCACTCATTGCTGAGCGCCTGTATAGTCTTGGAGAAGCCGTCTGTAGAGCCGCATGTAAGAATGACCTCTGGCCCGTCCTTGTATGGGACGAAAGGGTGCAGGTTCTCGCGTGTGAACTGGCGGATGAAGTAGTACAACGGTGGGTAGCCCTGCGCCTGGCCGTACTGCAGCGCAGACATCAAGTCAATCTTGTGCAGCGGATCGGGTGTGTGCGCGTCGTGAGGCACCAGCAAGCGGGCTGCGGGCGGCTCATCGTGCTTGCCCTTCCCTTTGCCGTTCGAGATGGTCAGCTCGTCCAGGCGGGCGGTAGGAGGATCGTCGGCGGGCGGGTCGACAGGGCGGTTGGGGGTTGGCTTCCATCGGTTGGGGTGTGAGGCCTTCGCCTCAAGGGTATCGAAGGGAAAGTACTTGTCGTTTGGTAGCCCTGAAGCTGTCAGCCATGGGGAAAAAAGAAAAGGCGGTAACGATGCACCAAATATGATGCTGCTCCTTACCTCCTGCCAGCTGGGCAATACCCGGGATGGCAAAGTACTTGTAGAAGCGCTTCACGCTCGACGCTTCGCGGGCCTTTGTGCTGCGCGACAGGTGGTGCGAAAGATCAATGGGCTCGGGGAAGCTTGCTGGGTCCGAGGTGTAGTAGGCCATGGCGGCGACTTCACTTGCAAGCACACACTTCTTGGAGTTTTGATAAATTCGACTGCGATTCAGCAGCAACGACCCCGCAGTAATGCGATTGTCTGACAGGGCACTGCTGGAGTTTCAGTCACAAAGAGAACTGCAACTGCCCTCGTCCGCGACCGTTGTCCGTTACCGTTAGCCGCGGGAGCGATAAGGCGCACTGATTAGAAAGCATCCTTCCTCCATGTCGAATCGTGACGACATCCCGCGCGAGGAGAACGCAACACTGGCTAAGGCAGTTTACGCCAGGCCGCCTGCGCCAGCTGGAAAAGGAAGCTGCGTGGGACATCAAGTCCGTTAACATCCCTTGAGTGCTCACTCGTAGACGAGATGAACGCGCAGTGTCACGTACTTTCCTAGCCAACTAGACGCGTCCCCAACCAAGGTCCTTGACCTGCAGGTAAGGCTGACTTTAGCGCGTCATGGAGTCGGCAAAGTGCTATGCCGACTGGCCTAAGCCTGAGCCTCACGCTCAAGCTTCCGGAGCTTCCAGGGCTCTCCCTTCTTGAACATCTCCCTGTATTTGGATCTTTTGCATCGCCCTGCACGCTTTGAAGTCTCCCATTTGACATTATATTCCGTTTGTATATACTATTACTGCGCATAACCAGCATCAGTCGACTTCCCAGTTCGTCCCGCCGACTTCCTATCGATAAGGACCAAGCAGACCTCCAAATTGTCGTCGCCAACCTCCCGCCACGAGCTGGGCTCGCTCCGAGATATGAGCCCAGAGCGTCATGTTGATGACGATGAAGGCGCACCTCCTCAGGTCTACCGCGACGATGAGCTTATCAGCGTTGATCCTGAAGATGCTGTAGTCAATGATCATGCCGATGAAGTAGAGCATTCGCTGGCGGAGCACTACTCTAATAGCAAGTATGTTCCTCCACGGATGCAACGCGCCTGGAAATCAGTAAAGACCTGGGCCAAAGGGCCGCAGCCTCCAAGGCCCTGGAAGATTCAACCATTCCTGCCCAAGATCCAAACCGCCCCGATTCGAATTCTAGAAGCTTTCTTCCCTAAACGAAAGCAGAAGGTGGCCCTACTGATAGCATTCTACGCTGCCTGGATCCTTAGTTTCTCCTTGGTGTTGCACAAAAGTGCCTTTTCAGCCGACGTGCCAGGCTATGGACCTCCTGTCAGGATTGGTTGTACTCAACGCTTGTGGGCTGATGGGAACGCTTGCGGCCTCAATGGAGACTCTTGTCGCCCTTTCGAGAACGACACTATGCCTTTCCGTTGTCCTGCAAACTGCAAGCGCGTGCAATTGCTGAACCCACATGCTGTAGGCGACTATGTTGCAAACTATCGGCCTTTGGTTATCGGAGGACCCACGGATGAAAACGAGACGCTAGAAAATACCTACTACCGCGCCGACTCATTCGTCTGCGGCGCCGCCATTCATGCTGGCTTCATTAGCGATAAATCTGGTGGATGCGGTGTCATCAAAATGATTGGCGAGCAAACGTCCTATCCTTCAGTGGATCGCAACCACATCAAATCCATCGGCTTCGAATCTTATTTCCCTAAATCTTTCTTGTTCCTGCCAGGTACATCTGCTCGATGCCAGGATTTGCGCTGGCCGCTACTTGGAGTCAGTCTGGCGTTTACGATCCTGCTTTCCCTCTTTACCACCCAGCCTTCTATATTCTTCCCTTCGGTCTTCATAGGTATTTTCCTGCACGTCGCACTTGCCTCGGATCCGCCCAGTTTGACCGACTATTACGCGTTGGTATCCATTTGCCTTGGTCGCTTATTGCCGGCGAGCTTTTGCATGTACGCTGTGTACCGCTTTGCTGTCTCGCGCACTCTGCACGGTCTCGAAGCACAATTCGAGAAGACTGTGCTATGGCTGGGAGGCTGCTGGATTGGAGCCTTGAACAACTATACGTTCGACAAGATTCCCATCGAACGGCTTACGCCCCATGATTTGCAGAATCAACCCGGCGCCATACCCGCCCTGATCATTGTTGTCCTTTGCCTGTTCAGTATAGCTTTGCTTCAAGCCTGGTGTCTGCGCATCGAGGGGCGACTGCCGAAGTATCTGGGCATCTACGGGATATTCGTCGGCTCTCTTCTCCTGCTCGTGGCAGTTCCTAAGATGAACGTCCGTATTCACCACTACATTCTGGGTCTTCTCCTTGTTCCAGGAACATCGATGCAAACACGACCATCACTGTTGTTTCAAGGCATCCTGGTTGGCCTGTTCATCAATGGCATCGCGCGCTGGGGCTTTGATTCCATACTCCAGACACCCAATGAGCTGCGAGGCGATGGCCCGATTAGCAGTCTGTTACCAGTCATTACCGGGCCTATCATCCATATGAATTCAGGCCTGCACATCAAGCCCAACATTACCTTTGAATGGGCATTGCCATTTCCGAAGCAGTACGATGGCTTGAGCATTCTGGTCAACGACGTTGAGAGATACCGCGGCTATGCAGATAACGAGGCTGAGAGCTGGACTTGGGTTAGGCATTTGAGGGACGCCCCTGAGTACTTCCGCTTTGCATACCTGAATGGCGGGGCACGGGGTGATTACACGAAGGCCGGAACGTGGAGTGCAGAAGGGGGCTGGACAGAAATGAAGTCAGGACCCTCGTAGAGTAGGTACATACACAGCGTATTCAACACAGGATAAAGACCTTCGGCACGTTGCAAATAATTCCAGACTCTCTGTTCCAAAATCAGTTGTATGTAGCGATGATACTAAAGTCGGTTGCAGGGGATGAGCAATGCCGGGGTCTTCACAACACCTTGCTTTCAGGAGTGTTGGCTGACAGATTCCTGACATTCTGACACTGACATTCTGATCTCTGACCTCCAATTGCTGCCTGCGCAATCCTTGTGCACCACAATCCTGTAAAGTGATAGACCCACGCTAGGGGTTGCTAATGCGTCCGCCTCCGACGGACTTAATCGGACCAAAGAACAACCCCACTTGCGGTGACGTTTACAGGGTGCACTGTGGGGTCGGTGGATAGTTTGGCTGGCGGAGAACATTGCGATGGCTTTCTATCGCACTCCATGTGTTTGGGATTAAGTAATCAAAGCATTGATCTGGGAATGGTGCCATATGGCGAACGCAGGTACAAAGACGCGAGGCAGTCGCGTCGTTGTTCCAGTTCCACTTCGCACCTTCATCTCCAATACCCAACGTCCAAAACAGAAAATCCTCGTAGTCCAATTCTCTCAAACCACAACACAGCACATCCTTCATCATGGTTAAAATTGTTTTCGGAGGCGGTTCCTTTATGGACCAGGGCGCGATGGGCAGCTTTAACAACAAGGAGAAGGTTGCTGAGGCCATTGACGTCCTCCTTGCTTCGGGCGTGACCACAATCGACACAGCCCGCATCTATCCCGGCTCTGAAGCGGCTCTTGGTAGGCAAGAGAAGCGCACACAGTTCACCATCGACACAAAAGTTCCTGGAGGATTTGTGCCAAACACCGCAACAAAGGACGTTATTCTCGAGCACGCAAAGGAAGCCCTTGAGAAGGTTCAGATCAAGCAATTCGACATCCTGTACATCCACTCTCCTGACCCTGATACTCCTCTTGAGGACACTTTGGCGGGTATCAACGAGGCCCACAAGGCCGGTATCTTCCGCCGTTTCGGCCTGAGCAACTATGCCCCTCAAGACGTCCAGCGTGTGTACGATTTGGCCAAGGAGAAGGGCTACCCTCTCCCCGAGGTTTACCAGGGTAACTACAACCCCGTAGCTCGCCATCTCGAGAAGGATCTGTTCCCCGTTCTCCGCAAGCTTAACATCTTGTTCTACGCCTATTCTCCTCTAGCGGGCGGTTTCCTTACAAAGTCCGCTGCGGATCTTGATGCAGGTGTTGGCCGTTTCAACAAGGAGGCGCTTGGTGGTATGTACAGCGGCATGTACGACAAGCCTTCTCTCCGTGAGGGCCTGAAGGAGTGGAACAAGATTGCTGAGAAGGAGGGCGTGAGCAAGGCCGAGTTGGCATACAGGTGGGTTGCGCACCACTCTGCGCTCACCGAGGAGGGTGACGGTGTCATCTTTGGCGCAAGCAAGCTCAGCCAGATCGAGCAGACCGCTGCGGGTATCAACAAGGGCAAGCTGAGCGCAGAAGCCGCCAAGAGCATCGATCAACTGTGGGAGACTGTCAAGGCAGAGGCTCCACTCGACAACTACACCTGGTCAAAGGGATCCAAGGCCTAATTGCTTGCATCTCACAAAAGTCGTGAGGCAAGCGCAGGTAGATAGAATAATGAATCAACAGAACGATGAAGTACTACACCTTGCCAGCTCCTACGAGACATCTGACAAAGGGAAAGAATTCGATAATTGTATACTTAAGAGACTTGATGAGCAGTATAGCTGTTATGGAGAGCTGAGCATTTGTTCTGGCCACACTAACTAGAACTGAATCCCTTCGTCGAATATCCGTTTTCTGCAATTTGCCAAATGTCCCATCGGAGTTGGTAAGGCGCTGCACGTTATAAGAATCGAGTCTCCGTTATTTTATTCACTGGTGCGCCATTTCATGATACTACTGCGAGCGACATGGACATGAGTTATACCACAAGCTTGACCTTCAACTTATCGCCCTCAACAATCTCATCTTTCAGCTTCTCCAACGCATCGACATCCCACGTCGCATCAACATACCGCCCACCAAGCCACGCTCGGGGCTCCGCAGTCAGCCAGACCGTAAAGCCGCCACACAGCTCTGGCGTGTCAACCAAGTCTGTCAATCAATGTCAGCTTCCTGTGTTCCGCACTAAATCTCGTAAACAACACTTACAATCCTTCAAGATCTCGTGCTCTTGTCTGGCAAGGGTCGTCTCCACACATCCGGGATGGATGCTCACGGCGTTGACGCCTTTGTCCGCGTATCCGTAGTTGATGTGCTCGGTCAATCGACACACAGCCAGCTTGGCGATTTGGTAGTTCGATGCGATCGGGGTAACCTGATGCGCGCCCATGCTTGAGATGGTAAGTAAGTCGACGTGGCCAGTTTTCTCTGCGGTTTTTGAGAGCAGCGGTAAGAAGGCCTGGGTGAGAAGGTATGGGCTGTGAGATAATCAGGTCGATGTCGAAAAGATGTACAGGACATGATTTACCCCTTCACATTAATCTCGAAGCTCCTCCACCACTCTACGGTATCAGACTCGTGAATCTGAACCCATGGCGCGGAGTAGCCTGCGTTGTTAACGAGGATATCGAGACGAGATTCTTTGGCTTGGACATCTGAGGCGAGATCCGCAATATCTGAATCGGACGAGACGTCTATAGTTTTGCTGTAGACACGGATTTTTGCGTTGATGTCTTTGATGAGTGATTCCACCTCGTTGAGCTGGCTTGCTGTGCGGGAGCACAGGAAGATTGCGGCGACACCTGCGTGAGCGTATTGCAAGGCAATGGCACGGCCGATTCCTCGACCGGCGCCTGTGATAAGGACGACTTTGTCTGGTTGGTGAAGGGAGGGGGTTTTCTCTGCTGAGATGGCGGGGTAGATGTCGTTGCGGAGGTTGTCGAGGCCGACGAAGGTGGAGCCTGTTTCTTGCGGTGGAGCTGTCATGGTGGATAGCTTGGGGTGAAGAGGGATCTGTTAGTGTGGTGAACAGGTAATAACTACACACCTCTTCTAGATGAAGTCGAGACAGACCAGGTGTTTATATACCTCACGACTATCATTTATCAACGCGCCCTCAATGCAACACTCGCGTATGCAGCGGCCGAACATGATCTGACTGTACCGCGCAGCTGCATAGCATTCTGCGCCAATGTAAGTGCTTTCCAAGAACTTGGCATTGTTCGTTGAGGTTATTATAGGTTGAATTTTCAATTCATGCATAAACGAGGTCAGCACTACTGCAATGTCCATCCCCCGGGTTCTCGGGTCTTTGCTCGGTGAACCGTATCATCAGATCTAAAGTTCTTCTGCACATGAAGACCCAAGCTGGATGGGTTGATTGCAACTTGTATGCGTGTTTGTGTAAAATTCTGGATTGCATCTGTATAAGGGCCTAGAGCGCGAGGAGAGATAGTCATGTTATGTTCTACGTTGTTTGCGTACTTCTGCCTATTCGCAAAACCGACGAGACCTACAGGTCCCCTACCAAACACTGATACGTCCTTCTACGATCACACAATCCAGCCATTCGTGGACTGTGCGGAACCTGTTGTCAAATACGCTACTTCAAGCAGGGCGCTGATCAGTGAAGTCCAGTTGTACGAAGATAAAGTTGAATAGCTTAATATGAGCACAATTGGTGATCACTTGCTCATCAAATCCTTCATTGCAGTCAACTCAGCCATGGTGTCTGATTGCTGTGCGGTCCTACATATTGGGGCGTGGAAAAGCCTGATAGTGCCATGTGAGAAGCCAGGTGCCATTCTGAGCCGTGACGTCCTTTTACGGCTCGGGTCACGTACAATAATGGGCCTTCCAAATTTCACTTTCACTACCCTGATGCGTGCTCAACACGCAGTGAAGGAGGATATCTGACTCACGCCCGGGCAGTGAGGGCTACTAGTGCCTTTAGGTAGGTATATAAGTCTCCCCTCCGCCCTTCTTCCATTACTCTTTATCCTCACTGCACTAATTCATGATGCCGGTCAGCAACGCTACCTACTTGTACCTTCATCGATAGCACTGATTGAGCAACAACAGATCTGTTACATATCAAACCATGACGCTGGCTGTTGGCAGAACGAAACATCTCAAAACTCACCTCTACGACGAGTCGCACCTTGACGCGGTGTAGGGGCTTTTGCACTAAGACGACTCTCCTTCACTGAAGAACCAAGTTGAAACTAGTAAGTCGCGACCATGCCCAACACAGCACTGAGCCTCACATCCATACAGCATTGAGTGCAGTCAACTCTACGCTGCTTGCGGACACGATCAAAGAAGTTGCAATCTTACGGCTCTTCGTCGGCACTCTGGTTTGTGCCACAGCTACATTTGTTCCTGCACTTCTCCCTGCGTCAGGACAATCTCACATCTGCAAGCGCACGCCCATCGCCTTCAAGCCAGCCGCACCTGCGCCAGCATAATTACACGCTTAGCATACCGAGTGTCACGCGCCAGCTTCAGCTCCAGAACAGCCTCAACGAGCTCCATATTGCAGTACGCGGTGGTTAAGACCCCCAGATGCTCAGTCATATGCCGAAAGGCTCGACCACTCTAAGATGGTAAGGGCTGAGTTGATGCATAGTTATACTTACTTCCACTGACAGTACAAGGGCTTCAAGTTTCTATGACGCGCTGGCTTCTTCAGCAGAACGCCCACGGCCTCAACTTCACTACAAACGGCGCCCATCACACCTGCGGCTTGCTTTTTAACGCGTTGGCAGATCACGTCGCACTTCTTATGTCCTGTCATATCCCGTCATATCTCCTGCAACTGGCGTGGTGCTACTAGCTGCAGCTTCGTCAACACTGTTCGCACTGAGGTTAAACTACAACCGGAGGTTACTGATTCTGAATTGCCTCACGAACACCAACACATCAAGGACTTCCGCGTAGATCGACCTGGCGGCCCTGCAAGGACCTCAGTCAGAGTCTGTCTGCTTGAATATACCAAGCTTGTATTCAATAGAGCTCCAGCTAGCAACAACGGCTCATTTGTGGTGAAGCTTACGGCCCTCACCATCGACGGCGATTACGTTCTCAACGCCGACTTTAATCTCAATGGTGAGTAGTGGCAATCATTCAGAGCGCAAGGATCTTCATGGCTCCCTTTGTATCTCTACAGTGGTATAGCTTGAAACAAGCGCATCGCGTGCTTGGAGCAACAAGAGTACATCGAGTACAACGCCGGCGACATGATCATCTGTGAGGTTGACGAAGATTTGGAGAGGACTGAGAACAATTACGGTTCGAAGGAGCATTTGGCTGGCAGCAAGTCTAAGGGAGGTATGCATGCGCTACGGCACTAGAGAGCAAACGGCAGTAGCAATGACGATGAGAAGATTTGGTGTTACTGTATACAGTGAAACTGGGTGCAGAGTACGGAGAGCACAGTGAATGCGAAGAATACAGAGCACGCGCACAGCATTGGTTGTTTCTGATCCTGATTACTTTTTGAACCTCTCTCGTCACCAGGCACACTTTCTTGTTTCTCCCACGCAGGCTGGATTGATATCAAAGCCAAATATGTCGCACCCAGTGAGCCATATTGGATACTCTTCCGGTTTATCACCCTGCCCACGCTGTATGTGAAAGTATTTTGCTTACCTGCCATAATAGTAGAAACCAAAATGGATATTTTACATCTCTCATTCTTGCCCAGCTTTCTCATTCTTTCGTTGAGCCCAAGTGCATGGAGTTGTCGTGCCCGTAATAGCCACAGAGCCACATACCTGGTATTCATATACCACATAATATTGTGATGTTTTCATTTCCCCTGTGAACGTAACTCCCCTTCTTTCTAAAGCCTCCGCTCGCCCCGAGCAATCACAATCTGACATCCTCCCACTCCTGACTTTGCGAGAACCCTAAATGGAATCTTCCAGTCTTTGCAAAAGATAACGTCGCGACATCCGTCTCGAAGTCTTCTACCTTGCCACCGACCTCCCCAGAGTCAGCCAGGAAATGCGCATGGAGTCTCGGGCCACAAATATGCTTCATCCATGTCGGCACCGCATACCCAAAGACAATCCCTTTCAACCCACGCTGCTCACCGCCACCCGTGAACTCGACCGATTTGAACAACCCCACAACCTTGAACGGCGCAAGCGTATTCACAGCCCTCGCATGCGCTAGTTTGGGACTTGAAAGCAGATCATCCAAGCTCTCCAGGTCGAGACTTGGTACTTCCATGCGAAATGTGGGGCGGAAGATGGTGACCATTGCGAAGGGGAGACGGGCGTCCATGGGTGCCGGGCTGGCTTTGTTGTCTTTAGAGAGGGCATAGGCCTCGCCGTTATTTAGGATCATAAGATGTCCGTCTTCGAAGCTGCCGATGCCGTCGGTGCCGTGCGATGTTAGATCTGCGGTGCATGGTTGGCCTTGGGCAAAGCCCGCGGCTGTGGCCGCTGTGGTGCCAAATTGAAAGATGTCGTTGGGGATAGAGGCGACCATTTTGGATGTGTCTTAGATGGAGAATGTGAGATAGCGTTGGAGAATGTCACGATTGATATAGACTACCGACGTTTCGGATGTCGAGGAGACCCGATCTTGGTGTCCGGTGGTTCGCCAGTTGCAGCGGTCGGTGCGCCAGTGGGTGATTATATATCATATAGGTTGAATTCACCCTTGCAGAGTAGATGTTTTGGACCCGTAATTTCGCAAATCTATAGAATGACTTGTTCTCCTGGATGCGATTTAGAAGAGAGAGAGAGAGAGAGCAGTAACGCTGGTGTGTCCGATTCAAGTCGAGACAAATAAGTGAAGTTAAAATCAGGAATGCAGATCAAGGTGTTGGCATGAGGCGCAGATCTTCAATTCTTTGCATTGATCACGACTCTGGTGACATAGCAGTACACAGTAGGTGCAGCCCTACGACCGTTGAGGGAAGGAGGAGCCGGGTGGCTAGCGTCATGGCCGTGCACCAAAAGTCCCAAAGCCCATGCGCGATCAACTTTGCGATTGATCAAAAGCTACAAAGTACACCACAGCACAGATTGTCTACACTCCACCCTCTGGCACTCACTAAATCACCCATTAAATACTATAACTGGAAGCAGAAGTGCGTACTTTACAGACATGTCGGGCAACACACCCAAATCAATGTCGAATCGGCTCATGACGATGAAGGTAAGTTTACAGGCGCGCGCAGCACTGGACAGCCGCTGATAGACACACAGTTCATGCAGCGATCGGCAGCGAAAAATGTAGCGTCCTCACCGACAGCGACACCGAACGGGCCCGCCTCGAAGAAAGTACGGCTCTCCAACGGCGGCTCTGTTGCTGCAGACCATCAGATTCTCCAATCTGCACTGGCCGAAGAAGCGAAGAAACAACAAGAGGCGCTCGACAAAGCTGCGCAGCATACTGGCGAGACCAAGTGGGTACTCAGTTACACAGATCCTTTGGAAGGCAAGCGAGGAGACGCTCTTAATGTTAGACGGGCAGGATTTGCAGAGCTCGACGCGGAAGACAGCGATGAGGAAGACGAGGAGGAAGCACAGCCAATTAGGCGACAGTATGGTGGTGGCGTGAAGAAGGCAGATGTATGTTCCAGGCAGCCTCAGCGTGGAACCAAACTGACAAGAAGCAGAAACCTACGTTTGAGAAAGCTGAAGTTTCTGAGGGCGAGACAGAGTCCTCCTCTGAAGACGATTACGACTCGGACGACCCAGCCGGTGAGCTCATACGAGAGACAAAGCGAGAGATGTCATCGAAGAAGCGCGAGTCGCGTAAAAGTGAAGGAGATGCGGCTTCCCGAACAACGCCCAGACGTATCAATGAGGACGCCAATCTCGATCGCCTGACTTCGCTGAGCGGAGGACGTAAGCCTGCAGGACGTGACATGAGCAGCATGGAGTGCTTCAAGTGTGGGCAAAAAGGTCATGCCAAGGCAGACTGCCCTAACCCTGCGCGAGGCTCTGCTGGACGAGGCAGAGGCCGGGGTGGACGAAGGTAAAACTAAGGTTACGCATCTGACATGAGCAAAGCAACACGTCTTGAGGTATTTGATCAAGTATTGCTACAGCTCCAAGGCAGGCCTCTGAACTGGAACGCGGCTACTGGTCTAACGTAACCTATCAGCGCGCGATACTCGACGCCATGCTTCAAAAGCGCTGCACGATTAGCTGCCAGACCACGAAGTGCCGAGAAGCTAGAAGTGTCATTCGTAGACAAGCTCAGCCAGTATGCAGGAGTCGGAGGGGCAGAGCTGAAGCTTAAGACATTTCCCCGCATCTGGTGGCTGCCATATCTATATAATGCTCCTTCAGCCGCAAGCCATGCAACCAAAATCCCGGTCTGCAACTTCAACGGCGTTCCACACACGCTATGAATGGGCAAAAGTAAGCGAGGATTGAGCGTCCATGGCATATGCTCCTGTTCATTTGTAACGCTGATCACAACTCCTCGGAGCAGCCATGCGATCTGTGGAGCTGAAGAGCTGACCAGAGATGCGCCCTGTGAGGAATGCTCCGTGTTCTAGATAGAGCTTCAGTGAAGCTGACGTTCGGTATGGTTCTCGATTCATGCCACCTATCTATAAGAAGCCGCTCCCTTTTGTATCGAAGAGCGCAATCAAGATATAGCAAATTTGAACTATATTACCAGCCTCAACATTTGTACTCCATCATGTCTTTCGAAACTAGACCAGCTTTTGTACACTACGGAACCTATGATGACCACACCCGCACCCACCCAGCCATGAAGTGGTTGTACGGTTTATTGTTCATTCTTCTGACACGCCCATCTGACTCTCAGCAGTGAAGAGTACACTAATGTCATCGACGCCAAAGAATTCGACAAAATCAAGAACGACTACATGGACCCAGACCACCTCTTGGTACGCAATACGGGACAAGAGGACAAGGGCGCCGCTGCAAGCGTGGCTGCGATACAGAACGAAATCTATGCGCCCTTCGCCAAGTGGTCACACGTCCCTTTCCAGCTTGTCGCATACGAGACTGATGAAGGCTGGGAGATGATCGGCATGGCTACCTTCTATTGGACGCTGGCTGTACCGGGCAAGCAGGAGAGCGGCAGTAAGGTCAAAGATGCGCAGGGGAACGAGTGGGATGGAGCGACGCCTGGTGGGTTTGGATTCAAGTATAAGAAGGTGGATGGGGGCATCAGGCTATCGAAGACGCAGATCATGGTGGATCGGGTTACGGCGGCGGTTGAGATGCTGAAGAGGGGAATGATGAAGCCTGAGGACTTGATGAAGTAGGCAAGTGTAGCTGAGGCTGGGTGTTCGAGATGAGAGGTGCACGGCATCGTCTGCATGACATATACTTAGACCTGAATTGATCATCGTCGCTGGCCATCATCTTTGTTCAACTGTCGTATAGTGATTGCTGTACAGTGCTGCGCCGTCCTTGTTGTACAAAAACATCGCCAGTCGTGCTCGTGTGTCCTTGAAAGATCTGGGCACCATGATGGACGGCTTACTCTAGCGAGCTGCAGCATGCAAGAAATGTGAGACAGCAGTGCTGCGTCTGCGTCGATGCGAACGGGCTGACGAGAGGCTTGACGCTAACTTACACGCAGAGTCAGTTTGAGGCTCAATGCTCGTGTCTAGCCTTACGGCACGCATGTCTATGATGATGTGTGATGCCAGGGGGTGTTAGATCTCGCCGGAACCGAGGAGCCGGGTCGCATATCGATAGTGCCTCGCCGCACCACATCTTACAAGCGCACCTGGGCGGACAGTCCCTCGCATTCCACGTTGAAGATTTCCGGCCACGTTCACCGCCCTTTGTTGGATTTGCGCAGGCTGGCCTTGACTATACGCACTTGATTGGCGTGCACGAGCACAAACAACAAGCAACGCAGCGTGGTTTGACAGCACGTTGCAAACGCGCGTGCTTGACAACATTTGGCCCCACCAAGCGTGGATGAAGACTGCCCACTATCTGGGGAATCTGTGCCTCGTGCCACCCGCGCGCTCGCTCCTCCTTGCACGCCCGTCAGCAGTCTGCGAGATTGCGCGATTCGTGCCGACGTCTACTTGTCCTCTAACTCATCTATCCGCCACTAGCACCCCATCTCTCACGCGCCATTACCTCGCGACTCGCCCACGCACTTCCTCACGAATTCCCCAGTTGGCTCGCCGACCTTATACCACTATAAAAACTTCTCGGGCAGCGCATACAGACACAATGGGGGAACCGCTTGCCAGGGAAGCTGTGCGAGAGCGCATCGAGAATCTCGAGCGGCCGCAGCTCGACGACCGCGCATACCGAATCATCACACTGCCGAACAAGCTTGAGGTGCTGCTGATTCACGAGGCGGGAAGCGATAAGGCGGCGGCTGCGCTGGACGTCAATGTCGGCAGCTTCAGTGATGCAAAGGACATGCCTGGCATCGCCCACGCAGTCGAGCACCTACTGTTCATGGGCACCGAGAAGTACCCGAAAGAGAATGCATACAACACCTACCTGACCTCGCATGGTGGCTACTCGAATGCCTTCACCGCCGCTACATCGACAAACTACTACTTCGAGCTGTCTTACCAGCCCGCGACCGACAAGACGGACCTCACATCCAAGGACGATTCGCCGCTGTGGGGAGGACTTGATCGCTTTGGCCAATTCTTCATCGCCCCGCTGTTCCTCGAGGATACAGTGGATCGTGAGATCAAGGCCGTCGACTCGGAGAACAAGAAGAACCTGCAGAACGATACATGGCGCCTGCATCAGCTGAACAAGGCGCTCGCCAATCCCGAGCACCCCTACTGCAACTTTTCCACCGGAAGCTGGAAGACGCTGCACGATGACCCCATTGCGCGCGGAGTGAAGATCCGAGACGAGTTCATGAAATTCCACTCCAAGCACTACTCCGCGAACAAGATGAAGCTGGTCGTTTTGGGACGGGAGAGTCTGGATACTCTCGAGCAATGGGTTGAAGACATCTTTGCACAAGTACCGAACAAGGACTTGCCCAAGTCGCGGTGGGATATGCCCGTTTACACAGAGAAGGAGCTGCTTACACAGGTTTTCGCGAAGCCAGTGTTGGAATCCAGGTCGCTGGAGCTCCAATTCTTGTACCGCGATGAAGAGCAGTTCTACGAGTCACATCCCTCGAGATATCTCAGTCATTTGCTCGGCCATGAGGGACCCGGTAGTATCCTTGCATATATCAAGGAGAAGGGGTGGGCAAATGGCCTGGGCGCAGGAGGCTCGACGTTGTGCCCGGGTTCCGGCCTGTTCAGTGTTAACGTGAAGCTGACGGAAGAGGGCTTGAAGAATTATAAGGAGATCGCCAAGATCATATTCCAGTATATCGCCATGATCCGCGACCAGCCGCCTCAGGAATGGGTTGTCGAAGAGCAGAAGCGCATCAGCGAGGTTGAGTTCCGCTTCAAGCAAAAGAGCCCGCCAAGTCGGACAGCTAGCGGTCTGGCCGGCGTCATGCAGAGGCCGTACGATCGCACAAAACTGCTGAGTGGACCAGCAGTCATCAGCAAGTTCGATGCAGACCTTATCAGCGAGGCCATGTCGTACCTGCGACCCGACAACTTTAGGATGACCATTGTCAGCCAGGACTTCCCTGGTGATTGGGATCAGAAGGAGAAGTGGTACGGAACCGAGCACAAGGTGGAGAAGATTCCTGAAGATTTCCTCAAGGAGATTAGGGAAACATTCGAGAGCAAGAGCTGGCCAAAGGAGCTGCACTTCCCCCACCGAAACGAATTCATCCCGAACCGACTTGACGTGGAGAAGAAGGAGGTAGCAGCGCCAACAAAGGCACCGAAACTGATCAGACACGATGACAATGTGCGTATCTGGTGGAAGAAGGATGACCAGTTCTGGGTGCCAAAGGCCAACGTACATATTTACTTCAAGACTCCAATCACGTACGTCAGTGCAAGGGTTGTCCTGATCTGCACACTGTTCCGCGAGCTTGTCAACGATGCGCTTGTTGAATACTCATACGATGCCGACATCTCGGGCTTGGTATATGACTTCAGCAATCATATCAGTGGCTTGTCGGTCACAGTCAGTGGCTACAACGATAAGCTGCATGTGTTGCTTGAGAAGGTTCTTTTGCAGATCCGAGACCTGGAGGTGCGCGAAGACCGGTTCGCCGTGATCCACGATAGGATGTCGCGATCGTTGCGCAACTGGGATATCGGGCAGCCGTACGGCCAAGTTGGCACTTACTCGCGCACGTTTAAGAGCGAGAGGAGTTTCATGAACGAGGATTTGACGAAAGAGCTGGAAAACGTCACAGCCAAGGATGTGCAGGATTTCTACCCTCAAATTTTGGCCCAGTGTCAGATTGAGGTTCTGGCCCACGGTAACTTGTACAAGGAGGAGGCTCTGAAGATCACAGATCAGGTCATCGACATCATGAAGCCCAGACAACTTCCTGCGAGCCAGATCCCTATCCGACGGAATCTCATCTTGCCTCCCGGCAGCAACTTCATCTACGAAAAGCAGCTTAGGGATCCTGCTAACGTCAACCACTGCATCGAGTACAGTTTGTACGCCGGCAATCGATACGACAACGATCTGCGCGCCAAGTTGCTTCTTGTTGGCCAAATGACTGATGAGCCCTGCTTCAACCAGCTACGCACGATTGAGCAGCTCGGCTACGTCGTGTTCTCTAGCGCCGCCTTCCACGACACATGGGCTGGCTACCGCATCCTGATCCAAAGTGAGAAGGACTGCAGATACCTCGAAGGCCGGATCGAGAACTTCCTCAACTCGTTCGAGAAGACGTTGCACGAGATGAGCGAGGAGGACTTTGAGGGCCACAAGCGTGCTATCATCAACAAGCGTCTGGCGAAATTGAAGAATCTGAGTCAAGAGGACAACAGGTTCTGGAATCATATCTACAGTGACTCGTATGATTTCCTGCAAGGTTCGTTCCCCTTCCCCCGAACATTATGCAAACAAGCCCCATGCTAACTCTGCCTCCAGCCGACGCCGACGCTGAGCACATTGGCCAACTCACAAAGAAGGACATGACCGATTTTTACGCACACTACATCTCCACTACCTCTTCACAGCGCGCTAAGCTCTCGGTGCACCTACAGGCGCAATCCAAGCCCAAGGAGCCTTCTCTCTCAGAAAAGAAAGACGCCGCCACAGCGGCCCTAACTGCGCTCTTTGCCGAGCACAAAATCACCTCGGATACAGAAGCCGTCAAGACGCGCATCGACGCTGTCACATCTTCTGCCGAGATCCCCGCGGCGCTGTCTACTTATCTCGACTCGCTGTCGCTGGGCAAGGAGACTCGCGAAACGATCTTCGACTCGGCCAAGGCAGCGCTGGGTGTCGCGGATGCGGGTCTGCCCGCGGAGCCTAAGACAGATAGTGAGGCCCAGGGTGCGGGTCAGCCGGTGTTGATTACGGATGTGTATGCTTGGAAGGCTGGCATGCAGGTCAGTGCTGGAGTGAAGCCGGTGAGGCCGTTGGAGGAGTTTGTGGAGATTGCTGAAAGGCTTTAGAGTATTCCTAGGATATTTATTGAATTTTGGAATAATTGACTGAAATCCATCCTCTGAAGTTCTCTGGCTTGTGAGAGTGGTGGTTGTGTGCAATGAGGTTTGACTAAATGAGCGTTCACATCTTCTTTGCCTTACTACATCTTGCCATAATGGGCAACTTCTTACACGAGCAGTGTCCAAGGGCTGCCATCTTGAGGTGGTTGCTGTCACCTGAATATAATAATTGATGTGAAGACAGACAAGGGTGTCAAGCGGCGCGTCGACGCGTGGACCGAGCCGAACTCCAACTTCAACGTCATACCTCACCATTCACACTTCCACGCATTGTATTTTCCCCACGCCATCCTCTCCCACCACAATGTTCAGACGCACCCTCCTCCGCGCCCCTCAGCTCCGGATACCAGACAAGCATACCCTGCGCCTCCGCCGCTTCGCAACACAGCCCACACCACCGCCAACCTCCGCCTCGCGCATCGACCGCTTCAACCGCCGCCTGCCCAAGTTCCTGCACAAGTACACCTCGGCGCTGGCCACCGCGCCCCTCTCCCACATCACCTCGTTCCTCATCCTGCACGAGCTCACCGCCATCATCCCCTTCCTCGGCCTCGCAGCCACCTTCCACTACACCCACTGGCTCCCCTCGTGGTTCGCAGAGGGCGCATGGGTGCTTGCGGGTGTAGAGCAGTTCGGGAAGTACTTCAAGCGCAAGGGCTGGATCCGCAGCGAGGACGTGGCCGAGGCGGAAGCGGAGGTGGAGATGAGACGGCGCGACCGGGTGTGGAATCTGGGGGAGGGAGGTGCGAGGGTGCTGGTGGAGTTTGCGACTGCGTATACGATTACGAAGGTGCTATTGCCTGTAAGGATTATGTTCAGTGTGTGGGGAACGCCCGGGTTTGCGAGGTGGGCGGTGCTGCCGGTGATCAGGAAGGTGAAGACGGTTTTTGGGAAAGGCGCGAAGCCGGATGTTAAGAGTGCGGCCGGTACTGGAGCTGTTGAGGGAGGAGCTGTGGCTTCCAAGGCGGCGGAGAAGGGGTTGAAGGGTTGATGAGGTAGGGTTGTACGGGCTGTAGTTATCGCGGGTGATGGAAGTGCTCCAGATCTCGTGGGCGGTGGCCCAAACCCAGGGGAGATTACAGGCCACGTGCAATCCGGGCACACAAAAGCACGCAATAGAGGTGAAAGTCCAATTATTGCTTAGCCCTGTGCGCTGTACCGTGTGCGTTGGTTGTACCGCTGTACTTCCTACTCTGAGTTTTGACGATGTGTTTGCACCGGATCTTCCCCTTCAATCTCTTCTGCTCCGACCAGGATTCCGACGAGTGCGACGATATCTTCAACGAATTCTCCGACGAGTGCTGCGGCATCATGTGCTTCGATGACCGCGATTCGAGGTACTACACCAGGACCAGCATTCGCAATGGCGTACACTATCACGAAAGGGTAGCCATGCCACGACATAGAAGCCACTGGCAGCGCAGATTTGGAGCGTCTTACTACCCTTCGAGGTACTACGCCCGTCCTCCCAGACGCTTCTATGGCTCGCCAATGCCAGCGCGTTATGTGGCAAATGTTGGCATTCCTCGTGCTATAGCTGCACCAGGAGTGAGGCATCATCCTCATATGCACGGCCATGGAAGGTACATATCTGGCGGTCGCGCTGCGATGCCGAGTGCCTACAATATGGTGAGTCAAATCTTTTCTCAATGTACCTTCCAAAGTCGCCGCCTTTCACCTCGTTTGCCCACGTGCGTTGGCTGGAGTTAGCTGGAGCCCCGCTGGATGGTTTCATCCACCCACCTCTTTCATCCTGGTTTCCTGTTGCCTTGCCAATTGGCGTCGCGACTCGGCCGCCTTCACCTGGAATCCAGTCCGCGCCTGCTTCCACACAACTCCACCTCCACATCCCAATTGTCACTTCCCACACAAACTACACGCACGCAATAACCTCGACGGTCGAGACTCTCTCGCCGCCATGGTTACGGAAGCATATCCAAAGCCTCGCCACAACTACATCTACACACCGCGATACGGCCAGCGCGGCGTCCTCACCTATGCAGGCCAGCAAGCCAACGGCGCGCTGCCCGTCGGCCCAACAGGCGGCATGGGCATGATGGGCTATGGCTACGGCGGCTACGGCGGCTGCGGTGGTTACGGCGGTTACGGCCACGGAATGGGAATGGGAGCCTACACAGGCGGCGCATATCCGGTATACAACAACCTATCCTACCCACAAAAGGGCACCAAGATACCCACCTTCCACGGCTCAAGCTACTATCCAATCTACGCCTCCACCTACTCGGGCTATCCCTACTCCAGCTACGCCGCCTACCCTTACTCCAGCTACTCCGCCTACTCCCCCTACTACTCCACCTACCCAAGCTACTCTGCCTATGGCGGACTTGGAGGCCTCGGTGGCTACTACAACTACAGCTTGTATGGCTCCATGTACCCGCTTGCTAACTTCTATTCTCCGTATCAGAGGTCTTACTACACTTCGATGCCGACGTTCGGGATGCCGTACAATCAGACTGCATATGTCGTTCCGCCTGGCCCCACCCACACTACTACCACTACATACCATGTCACGAACAGTCATGCTGCTACTGCCGCACCCGTCTCTGCTGCACCCCCTGCCCCCGTCAGAGCTGCACACTGTGCTCACAACGTCACGCGCGAGGATATTCAGATGGAGAATCGGAGGATCGCGACAGAGCGCGGTGCCTACAGTGCGAGGAGGATCAAGCCTGCTGACGCGCGCGACGACGATCCGTTCTGGTGCCGTGAGCGCAACGGCGAGTGGCATCTGAGGACGTTCTACCAGATCGAGAACGAGTGCTACCCGGGTCAGTGGCTGATGGATGCCGAGCTGGGCTTTCTGGTGTTTCATCGTGGATGAGGATTGAGACGAGGAACTCACGACACACTGCTATTTCAATGCCGTAGCGGCTCTGCGAGGTACAGACTGATCTTTGATTCCATGCTTTCTTAAATTGATACCCAAGGTCTCGGAGTCGGGCGCAATAATCGCAGATGGAACATGACCGGCGTTTGGAAACTTGGGTTAAGCTAAATGCTTCATATGGTTCAATTCACTTCATATACTTTTACACGTCCTATCAGGGACTACTCTGCTTTCTCCTGTGATACTCGATTCTTCCAGAACGAGGATAGCTCACGCTGTGCCTGTGACTCCATTCAAAACAAAGAAGCTGCTCGGAACCGGTGACACGACATCCATCATCTGTCTAAAGTCTAGAACCTCCATTCATGCCCGATTCTTGCTCCCACTCAGCATCCCCACTTCAATTCTTCTCCCCCTGAATCGTCGCCACAATCTTCCTCGAGTGCTTCATATCCCTAAACTCCAAGTACCAGATCCCCTGCCACGTACCCGTGTTCAACCTACCATTAGTAATCGGAATCGTCACACTCGCACCCACCAGCGCGCTCTTAACATGCGCCGGCATATCGTCACTGCCCTCCGCATCGTGCCTGTACAGGCCCTGGCCCTTCTTGTCCTCCGGCACGATCCTATCCAGCGCCGTGGTCATGTCGGCGCGCACATCCTCGTCCCAGTTCTCGTTGAGGCTGAGCGCGCATGAGGTGTGCTGGATGAAGAGATTCAGGAGCCCGGTTTTGTAGTTCTTGATCTCGGGGAGCTCTTTGAGGATTGTGTCCGTTACGAGGTAGGAGCCCCGGCTGCGGGAGGGGAGGGTGAATTGTTTCTGGAACCTGAGCGTGGGAGTTAGAATTTGCGGTGGTTTTTGGGGCTGCGGACGGGAATGATCGTACCAAGACATTGTGGGCGGTGCGCTGCAGATGTTGGGGGTTGAGCAGAGTACGGTGCTGTGGGGTGTGGCTGTGGGGAAATAGTAGGATGTGAGTGTGTTGTAGGGTGCCCAGAGGATTGAGACGAAGGTTCCGGGGAAGAGGGAGAGCAAGAAAAAGGTTGCGATTAGGAAGGTGCTCAGTGGGGAGATTGAGGTGTTGTTGTGGTGCGGCATTGGAGTTTCTGGGCGTGTAAAGTTGCGCGCGAAAGAGCTGATGTCATGAGGTGGGGCTGCTGCTGTCGCGGGAACGTGGGCGCGAGGGAAGACGACCGCGTAACGATACAGCCTTGTGTCGGAATTTCACAAACAGGCACCGAACTCATTTCTTTCAGACTCGGACACAGGCATACGAAAACTGTGTTGCTCATGTTATGTGTTCCAGCGACTGCAAGGCTGATGGCTTCATGCTGCGATTGAGTAGAGATTGCGATATTATGTACTCGCTCTACCAGCTCCAGCCGACATGGGTATTTATCGAGGATAAAACTAGTACGTTTCGAGTCAATCGACAGCACATGTGGTGAGACGTGATCAGAAGGAGCCTTTTCGGCGCTGGACAACATGCTCAGCCTGCTCAGATGTCTGCTCAGCCTCCCAACCTCTACCTCAACAACATTGGTATATGAGTGTCACTTCATAATCTCCATCACTGTCTTCGCTCTATCGATAGTAGGATCGTATTTTACTCATACCTCTTGCTGCTGTATGCCTTTTGGCTCATTCACCGCAACTACGACGCCTTATCAGCCTGGGATTGTCTCCTGGCATTTCGACAAAACTAGCTCTTACAAGCGAAGCCAAAGCCAAAGCCAAACTGAACATCACTCAAAGCATCTAAATCTAAGCGTTATAGCCCGTTCGAGGAGTTGCTTTTAAGCATGAGACCTGCTGTGTCTGAGTCGGGATTTGCCCCAAGCATAGACGACCTGGTGTTTGTATATGACAAAGTGGGATTGCCAGAAGGACGACCCCGGAGAGACACAACGTCTCATAAACATAAAAGATGTATCTGTAGAGAGGGTGAGACAAAGAGAGAGCGCAGAAACACGCTGGCTTCAGTGGTGTGCCTAGGTCTTTGTATACTGAGGAACGGGCAGGGATCATATCCTGATCATCTATCAATGTTGCTACTGCAGGCAATACCTGAGGAAAATACCTACGTACGGATTGGAGTGGCGGCTAAGTTTCCCTTATCATACTTCGAAAGACTTGGTATTGAACGCACTGTCACCATAGTATAACGAAAGAGCCTTGGTCAATAGAGCATACAGTCACCCGACAAGTCCGGTGTAACTATGTAGCGTTTGTTTTGGCAACAGAGATGAGATGTCGTTAGTGCTGAGACTCAGAGCACGACGCTCACAGAAGTACACCAGTGATTGCTAGCACGATTGTGGTAAGCTGTCCTGCTCAAGGGCGAGTTCGGGAACCTAGGGCTTCTGTACCTTATTGCTGTTTGCAATGACTTGCATCGCCTTTCCTGGTCCGAAGGCCGCGCTGCACGAACACAGCGTCGAGCCAGATGGCAAACTAACAAAAAGCTCGCATTTCAGCCAGACAGCACAGAATGAAAATATGTTTGTAGCGACCAATTCATTTCCTGTCTCAGTACATATATACAAGCACATATCCTTCCATTCTTCAACTCCGCATCTACCGTTGCGCAAGAGGCTCGTTTGTTACCTTCTGTGCCTCGTTGACCTCAGCAGCATTTCCCTTGGGGCCGAGCGGGTACGAGAGCTGGTCCGCGGGGAGGGACTCGAGGTGTGCGCGGTGGTGCTCGTGGGCCTGTTCCTGTCAGTCTGGCTATTCCTCGAACCTAGTCGCCAATTCGATGGCAATTCGGAGTCGTAACGTACAAAGGGAAGACCGCAGTATGTGCACCAGCAGATCTGGGGCTTATCGGTGTTGATGAAGATGCGGGGGTGGCCGAGGGGACCGCCTCCACCGTCGCAGGAAACAATGCGGTCGTGCGTCCAGCGGACGGGCTGCTGGTGGATGAGGTCGATGGCGGCGTATGGGCGAGGCTATAAACAAAACAGTCAGCGGTCTATCCTTCTAATCCCTTGAACCGTCCAGATCCCAATGCACCACCTCTGCCCCTCCAATCCCCTCAATTGCACCCCAAACCCCCCAATTGACCTCAAAGACACGCACCTGATCCTCAATAATACTCTGCTCGAACCTAGGTCCACTCATCGCAACCTCCCTAGGCTGCTGGCTTCTGCTCCAAATACCCTCACGGTTGGGGGCCTGCTGCTTGCGGAGCTTCTCCGCCTTCTCAGGCGACTCCTGGAGGACCTTGTCGAAGGAGCCCTCGGAGGAGGTGGGCATGGCGTTGGTCTCGGAGACGGTGGGGACTTCCTTGCGCGCGACGGGGTCGTTGGCGGGCACTTCGGCTTTGGCCTGCGACGAGTAGGCCGCCCGACGGACGCTGGGGGTTGCGGCGAAGCGCAGGGCGCTGCGCGCGCGGAGGGTTCGCGAGAGCATTGTGGTGGGTCGACAGGTGCGAGGCTGGCTACCGTGCTGCTGTGCTGCGCGGCGTGAGCTATGATGAGGTTGCTGCTCTGGACGTGGTGCGCCAAGACGCGTTATGTAAGCGCGACGTTCATTGGTTCTGCTTTGGTGTACTATCAACAAATACCTTCTTGCTGAGTCGCATATGCCCATTCAAAAGCTTTTGGGCAGACGCTATTTCATTTGGCTAGATTGAATACAAGGTGCTTTCTTGACAGCCTTGCGCTCTAGTACTCGATCAAACAGTCAACAAATTGTCAAAGGTATTGATCTTTATACTTGATATAATTTCGCTGCTGTACGGTGTTGATGTATCGGTCTTTTTCAATCTATTACATAGTACGATATACAGGAGACCCGAGAGGACTGTTTGCAGGGCTTGTTTGGTAGTAAATTACGCAAGGTCAACCTCTCTCCCTCTCCGCTTCAGAATAACCTGAATACAGTCGACCTTCGCCATGCCATCCTGCCCCTTCATCCTTTCCTCTTCATCCTTCGCAAACCATACATCTTCAATGTCTCGCATCACTCTGTTCCAGCTAGGAAACAGCTTCGATGCGTACATCCCCTGGAACCTATCCCTGACAAACTGACGTTGCCCGCTATCGATGACTTCACAACCCGCAGTGAATAGTGGCCAGACATGTGACGATGTAAGAGGCGATGTTATTTCAATCCGCGAAATATATGCAAGGCAATTTTGGATGTGCTCGACACTGATGGGATTTGGGGCGCCGACGCCGAGCCAAGTCCGGTACAGGTAGATGAATGCGGCATGGCGATATGCTTCGGCTGTGTAGCTGATGTCCGGATTGTGATGAATCTCGTGCTGGTGAACATCGAAGTGCATAAGCAGTAGCTCTTGCTGCAGCTGCTTGCCCATCGCGTCCTCCTCTTCTGTCAGGGCGTGTTCTGCTCCGCTCTCCCGTCTGGTCTTGATCGCGTGCTGAAGTTGGCTTGTTCGAGCAACGACCAACAAAACCTTGGCTATACTTCGCATATTATCGGCGCCTTCCACTGCTTCAAACTCCGCATCGTGATCAAACAGTGGCCGATGGCCCCGGGAGATTGATGACAGAATGTCGTGATACGCAAAGAGACTGAGTAGAAAGCGTGCGCTCGAGGAACTAAGCCATTCTGGCACTGCACGCCGAGCAATCATGGCCTTCGCTCCCATGAGGTGATTGACCACACTAGCTTCATCATCTTCTCCAAATAACCGCGCGGACACCTGCATCATGAGAACTGTTGCCAATGCAGATTCGGAGTGAGCCTGTTGAGGATCCTGGATGAGGTTTTGCAGCAGATGGATAGCATCACGCTGGTGACGATAAGCCTGAAGTCGTAAGGATGGCTCGGAGGTCTGTAGTGCTAGATGGTTCGCTGCCATCGATAGCACCGTTGATCGAAGAGCGGCCGAGCCGTACGCCATCGAAGTTAAATGGAGTTGGAAAGGGGTCGGTTCGCCGTTCCTTGGTGCAACGGATATTAACGAAGAGAGTTGCTCGACCCAGTAGTGAAGCAGTCTTCTGTCACTTGAGGAGAAGTCTGAACCGAGACCTACCCCATAGGTTGGTGTGCGTGGAATACTGACCACCGACATTGGCGAATGGATCAAGTCCGACGAGGCGGTAGTCGAAGGCGACGTTGAAAAATCGCTGATTATGCTTGCTGGCGTCGACATGCTCTCAGAACCTGTGCTTTTCTTCTTTCTTGCAGCTCGCGGCTTCTTAACCACGGTCCCTGCAGGTACATCCTGCCACTTGAGTCTGACCCCATAGCCCTTACAAACTATCTTCAGTCGAGTACATCGTTGACAAACCGGCTTCTGTTCATCGCACTTGTACCCTGCTTCCCTACATGTCCAGCACCCGGTTCGTGTTCGTTTATGTGTTGTCGCCATGACGAAGTGCCCGTGACGAAACAGGATCCATACTTAAGTAAGTTTGTCAGATACAGGCCCGATGCATTGCTCGTAGGTGTTCAAAATGTCGCGAACTATTCTGGGATCCAGTCTGCGCATGAGAGGAAATAGCAGCTGTGCAGTAGACCGCAAATCCGGAAGGGCCGAGGCACGGCAGCCCCACTTCTAGCTTGAAGGCGACGTCATGGGAAAGCTCATTGTTGTAGTCAGCAATGGATTATAACAAGACTTTACTATCAACCATCTACCTCTCACTTGCTGAAAACAAATGCGCTCAATTGACATCACAACATGATCCTAGCACCCAAACACCATACTGAGAATGCCAGCCCATGGAAATGTAGTAGAAATCTAGTCGCCTACTCGTCCGTCTACTGCACTTGGTTGACAATCTCCTGTGCCTTCGTCAAGCTCTCCACCATCTGTTGGCAATCCTTCCGCCTCCTGACTGTGTAATCAGACTCCTTAAGCAGCTCATCGAGCTCGTCGGTCTTGTACATGTTCGTGAGCAGCTCGCTCTGCATGTTCTCCCTCGACCACGAGACAAGGTTCAGCATGATAGCCTTGGGAACCATGTCGATCATTGTGCGGCGGACGATGTTGAAATAGGATGTGATGAGCAGTTCTGATGATCGTTAGCACTCCCATGTGCAGCCATGCAAAGGTCATTACTTACTGATAACTTCAACTTCTTGAGCCTCCTTCTCCGAAAGAGTTCCGGAAGCCTTCAGTGTAGGTGGAGGAGGTTCCATCGCAGCCATCTTCTTCTTGTTTTTGCTAGCGAAGAACGAGCCAAAGAAACCTCCACTCTCATCTGCAGAGCCTCCTAGAGAAGGCGACATGGAACGTGGGGGAACCTGAGGTGGCAGAGGCTTGCCCGTCTTAGGGTCAACCTGTTGGGGCTTGGTGCTATTGTGGCGCTCGTGCACAATAGCCATAGCGCGCGAGCCGTTGATAAAGTCAGGGTGGCCGGTGTTGATGTAGATCGCTTCCATGCCTACCAGGTCGCGCACAAGCTTGTTGGTAGGATCCATGGCCTTCTTGAGGAACGCAACAACAACGGCGTAAAGCTTCTCCTTCAGCGCTGGGTAACGCCTGAAAGTTGGCTTGTTCAAGAGCTGGCCAAGAATGCGGATGAGTTCATCATAGACCAAGCTCACACACTTCAAGCTAGGGTCTTCCAATCGCTTGATCTGTTGCTTGACAATGAGTTCGAAAGCAGTTGTGCCGACGAAGAGTGCAGGAGATGAACCAGAAGAGTTGTACAGTACAGTCCTGATGTCAACATCCTTCACCTGATCGAAGGGATCAACCGCCTTGACACCATTTGCGTACAGCTCATGGTAGACGAAAGAGATACGAGCTCCGCCCGAAAGCTCAGTCGCAGACAGCTCCTGGTTGTTACCATCAAGCACGCCCCTGTACTCATTTGTGAACTCTGTGATCATGTTGAGAACAATGTTCGAGCTGTTGCCGAGCAGAGAGGTTCCAAGTTGGCCAAGCTCAAGTTGGTACTTTTGAAGCGAAGATGAGATGCGCGCTTTGATATCAGGGAGAGTCTGCTTGATGTGCATCATAAGGATCTGGCAATGTTAGCAGGTACCACACTCAATGCTAATTGATTGGCTCACCAAGTTGAGCTTGCGGGCGAGGTACGGAGTACCGCAGTACGAAGCCTTGTTGCGGTATGCCTTGTGGTTCTCAAAGAACGACTTCTCGTGCTCGAGTGCGTGGGTAATCGCCTTCTTATTTTCGATGTCGCGCTGCCCTCGGTTCACTACTGGAACGTAGCCCAGTCGGAGGGGAATAATACGTCCAGCAAGAATATCCACAACATCTGTTCCTTCGTCCATCAAGTCGACCTTTGTCAACACACCAATCGTCCTTTGACCCTCAGGATCGACCTCTCGGGCGAGCTTCAGACCGTCGGAGTTGGCCAAATCAGTATTCGCCGCAGTGACAGCCAAGATAATAGCATTGGGCTTGCTGATCTGCTTCAAAACCATCTCCTGAATCTGGCGCTCAATATCTCTGGGCTGATCTCCGACAGGGACTCGTGTCAGACCGGGCAAATCCACGAGTGTGAGTGTCAGGACGTTCGGCGAGTATATCCTCAAGTTGATGGGCGCTGGGGAAATGCCTGCATTGCGACCAGTCTTTGCCTCTGTCTCACGGATGATTTCATCCCTAATCTTGTTGAAGTCGAAGAACTTCTGGCCAGGAATGTGCAGGAACTCTCCCCATTCATCGGGGTTGGACTCGGCATCGCTGGTCTTGACCTCCTCCGCCTTGACACCGTTCGATTGTGCGGCGCGGTTGATCAGCTGTAGAACGAGCGGTCTTCGGGTAACGATACCGGAGCCTCGAGGCAGGCTGTTGGAGGTGGTGGTCAGTATGGGTGCCCAACGGCTGAGCGGGCGCGCATCCGCGAAGAACTTACAAATCGCGACCAACTATGTTCTCGAGTACTGAACTCTTGCCACTGGACTGCGAACCGACCACGACAATCTGGGGCAAATCTATGGGATTTTGGACCTGCGATAGGCATCAGTACGGTGTCCTTCGAGGGGTTGCGACGAGAGCAGGATAAGGGCAGCACAGGCGCGTTCGCAACGGTGCAGAGGCGGTACATACTCCAACGGTGGTGAAGACATCCTGCAGCCTGTTCACGAGAGTGATCAAGCTCGGGTCGTTGACGTTGATGCTGTCACTCTGTTAGCTTTGGACCCCAGACCGCATCCCCAGATGCCCCTCGAACACAGAACGTACGCATTAGGGTTTGTCGCCATAGTGGGCGAATGTAGGGGGTATTTTAGTGCACGCAGGCAATGTGCGCACTGGGCGGATTATGTAGGAAGAGGGAAGTCGTTCGCTCGGGCGCCGATGCGGTGTTCGAGAAGTGCTGGTCGAATGCGGGTTGCGTAAAGGGTAGCTGCAACACATGCGTTTCCCGAGCTAAGAGCGGTGGGGCGCCACTGTGCACAGCCACACTTCGTCACCGTGCGGCCAGACCCTGGACCTTCACAAAGTACAAGGTAAGCTGTGTACGTTGAGATAAGAAGGCTTCCACACGCGCTGTAATTTCGATATGAGAATCAAGGTCACTTCTTCAATCAAGGCCTGATTCAGTTGCAATCCGCGGGCTCAGCCAGACAAATGACGAATGTTGCGGTCACCAGACACAAGCACGCGTCGTCAGCGATTTCAGGCGACAACATTTGGATCTTGGTAAATTCACAATCTATGTTCAGGATAACCGTAACTACTCCACTATGCATACATCGCTGTCTCGCAGTGCCTCTTACTCGTCGATGACAGAGGCGAACTTCTCGGTGAGCTTCTGCAGAAGCTGCTCGTACTGTGAAATTTGTTAGCCGATGCAGTGGGAACGAAGAGCTGATGACTTACCTTCTTGACGATAGCCTCCTCACCCTCAGAAGGAACCTCGAACTTCATGCTGCGCAATTGGCTCTGAATATCTGATGTTGACTCGCGAACCTTAGACCAGCTGTGGCCTTGCGAAATTGCCTTCTGTGCCTCGTCGTGGAACGCCATCATGTTCTTCATCATCCATTCAGTCTTCCACAGCGGGCAGAACTGATCGTAGTCGGAGTAACCGTTCTGTTGCAGGAAGTCTTCCTTCAGCAGTGTGGCGACATCAAGGGTGATCTTGTCAGAGTCACCCAAGGCGGATTTACCGACAAGCTGCACGACTTGGTCGAGATCGTCGGAGGTGGTGAGCAGCTCCTTGATGCGGTCACGCAGGCGAGGGAAGTCGGGGTTGTGCTCAGCGTAGTACTTGTCGAGTGGTGTCGTGTACTTGGAGTAACTGATCGAGGTGTTGACCGAAGGGAAATGCTTTCGCTGAGCAAGCTTCTTGTCAAGACCCCAGAAGACTTGCACAATGTTGAGTGTACTGGTTGTGACAGGGTCGGAGAAATCACCACCAGGAGGGCTGACGGCTCCAACGATAGAGACAGAGCCGTGACGCTCTGGGCTTCCAAGAGCTGTGACACGACCAGCGCGCTCGTAGAAAGATGCCAGCTTGGCACTGAGGTAGGCGGGGAAACCTTGATCAGCAGGCATTTCTCCGAGACGACCGGAGATTTCACGAAGAGCCTCAGCCCATCGCGAAGAGGAGTCAGCCATCATGGCAACATCCTTTCCTTGGTCCCTAAAATACTCCGCAACAGTTACGGGAAGGGAGTTAGCACTAAGTCGTCAAGATAGCGAGTAATGTGACGTGAGTCTGGAGCCAACGCAGCGCAAAGAAAGACTGAAAGTTAAAAATCAAAGAAAACAGAGACGGAGACAAGCAGATTTAGCCTGAAAATCCACAGTGACTCTGAGCGTTGTAGACATCTTAACGGCTGTAGCCCTAAGAGCACAAGAGTCTGTAGGGAATAATGTAGGTTCCAAAATAAACTCAAGTCACAGATATACTGTGGTCGACAAAAAGCGCTGTAGCCTTCAAAATAAATAAGGCGGGTAGGGAAACCTGGGAAGCAGAGAAGACTGCTAGGGAGAGGAAAGGAGAAATTGTACTTACTACCAGTGTAGATGGAGGCTTCACGGGCAGCCACAGGCATGTTGGAGGTGTTCGCAATCAGCGTGGTACGCTTCATGATAGGCTCCTTCTTGCCGTTGACGTCAATAGTCAGCTCGGGGAAGTCCATCAAGACTTCAGCCATCTCGTTACCACGCTCACCACCTAACATGCTGTCAGCTACAAATTGTTTCGCATGGATTGGAAACATAGCCTACATCCGACGTAGACGATAATGTCAGAGTTGGAGAACTTAGACAGAGACTGAGAAATGACAGTCTTTCCACAACCGAAGGCACCAGGAATGCAGACAGTACCACCCTGAACGGAGGGAAAGAGGGAATCCAAGACACGTTGACCGACAATAAGAGGCTGGTCGGATGACAGCTTCTCATTGGAAGGACGAGGCACTCGCACAGGCCAACGGTGCATCATGCTGTGCTCAGTCTTCACGCCGTTGAACTCAATCTCCAGAATCTTCTCGTCAACAGTGTAGCTTCCCTTCTCTGCGATGCGAGTGATGGTTCCGCGCGCGCGAGGAGGAAGAAGAATCTTATGCTCACTGAGCAGGGAGTTCTCAAAAACGGTACCGAAAACATCTCCACCAGTGATGTGATCGCCGACCTTGAGGCTACCAGGTGTGAATTCCCACTTCTTCTTGCGGTCGAGCGCGGGCAGATCGATACCACGGGGAATGTAGATGGAGTTCGAGTCCTCGGAAATGCCCTTGAGAGGACGCTGAATACCGTCGTAAATGGTCTCCATGAGACCAGGGCCAAGCTCGACAGAGAGGGGCTGGCCAGATCGCTGGACAGGGTCGCCAACAGTGACACCAGCTGTGCTTGGTCAGTGCATGTTGCGCGTATCTCATTTCACAATTGCGTACCGGTCTCCTCGTAGACCTGGATGGTGGCCTTATCGTTCTCAATACGAATGACCTCTCCGACGAGGTTGTCGTGACCAACACGGACCTGCACACATCAGCTACATCCTCTTGAACGCGCATTTGAGCCACATACAAGCTCGTACATGGCAACACCAATCATGTTCTCGGCCACGATGACGGGACTGTGGTTATCAGTAGGCGGCGCAGACGTGCGAGGCGGTGACGTACCCAGAGACGGAGAAGACCTGGCCTGCGAGTTGTCAGCTTCCATTCTTGTGTACTGAAATGATCCATATAGATGCGCACTCACCATCAGGCGCCTTCCCCTCATCCTGCTGCGACTGCTTCTCCTGCTGCTGCTTCTTTGGTTTCTGCCACCCCGCCAATTAGCTACTGCGCTAGGTCACCTTTGCGACCTTTGAGAGCTTACGGGACCCATCTTTGCTACTGGTATCTCTTTGCGTTCCGTGCTACTACTGCCGTTCAATGCGATGGGCGGCGGTGGTGATTCGCTGACGTCTTCGCGTTGCGGTGTGGTCGGTGGGCTCCTGGGGAGCGGGACGGTACGCGGCTCGACGTCGTCTTCGAACAGACTACTGCTGCTCGAGAAAGACGAGATATAGGTGATATTCTTCTTCTGAATAAGATCGAGAAGAGAGGGTCGCTTGGTGAGGCGAGGGCGATTGAGCATCAAGGTTGACGATGTTGCAGGCGGGCTGGAGCTGCTCCACACGGACCACTAAGAAGCTAGGCAAGTTCAAACAGCGTCATAAGCCGTTACAAGCTTAGATAACCTCCCGAAGTGAGCGGAATCGTACAATTCAGAGAAGGACGAACACGCAGCAGACTTTCGTGCATGTGTTGACTATGAGTAGGAGTCCGGCGCACGCTGGTTACGAGCTATAGCGCTGCTAGAAAGGAAGGCGTACGTCACTCATTTGACAACGCAGGCGGCAGCGGGCTTTGAGGTGCCAACAGCCGGATATTGTTCACCTGAGGGCATATCACCTAGGGTTGTTAAAGCATCAACTTGACCTTGCACCCGCGTTCCGAATCGGTTAGGAGATTCATCGAATGCGTATCTACAGACTATATGTACGATTAGTTGCCTGTAGGCTGTTCAGGCGCTCAAGCCTCGCAGGAAACTCGCAATCGTGCCTGTCACGACTGCGGTGAAGACCTCCAATAGCAGTGTCGCGCCTGTTCAGCCGCCTTTGCATCGCCTTCCAAGCTGCCAGCCAGCAGTGCAATTTCCGTCAGGCGACGCAATTCTCGCGTGTCTTCGCGGGCTGACACTGGGCGTTCTGTAACCATGGCTTCATGTCGAGCTACGATGCACATATAATGGCGACATTAAGCTCAACGCTTGACCAAAGCACCGCATATGTGCCAGATTATGTCAAGATCAATGTCCACCTGAAGTGAGGAGATGAGCGTATTGATGGTCTTGCCCTCATGCAGAGCTTTGTGCACAAGAGCCAGCCTCAAAACACTGACCATACACATGAACCCACCAAGCCTAAATACTGCCCAAAGGCCCCATTTCCGCCATCTCGGCAAGTTCAGATCCCCACGGCGGGCATAGGCAAAATCCAAATCGCACAGTCAATCACAGTCCCAGCAATACTTGTACTCCAGAAATGATGCTCTGCACCCATGCATCGACCATCAATGCCGACACTCCAATAAGTCTGGACCGGATTACAAAGAAGGATAGCTCCGAAGGCACCACAGACAGCAGCACCGAAAACCAGTACGAGCAAGAAGTAATAACGAAATATAGGGTGTTTAAGGTGTGAGAAAATGCGGAGATATTAATATGTAAAAGCTGTCTTTACAGAATTGACTGCCATCTGGTAGAGAAAGAACTGAGAGAAGACAAGCTAGATTCTATCAAAAGAATCTCAGAAAGATGACATGGTACCGGATCAAATGTACCTTGAGCATATATGACAAATTGGGAAGAGAGGTGTGTTTCTTGTTTCTGAGCGTCTATCGACACGAAATTCTGCAGAGTCTTCTCAGCCAGGAACCTGCATCGAAAACACAAATAAGCAAGTTATCTGCACCAATGACAGCAGTCATGCCGATCGACAAGAGCTGGTGTATAGTCAGTTCGATAGAGTAAGACCACCCGTAGACGTCAGACACGTACGAAGGCAAATGTGACAAAAACATCTTCTCTGCGCCATGTATCTGGTGCCAGATATAACCTAATATACCATCGGAGTAGCACGACTAGCAATGCTGAAATAGTGAACACCAAAGCGGGCACTAGAGCGGATCGCTCGAGATCCGCCGTAGCCTTCTGGGATATAACAAACCAGCCGGGGGACTTCTCCAGCATCGCGAGGGCGTTGCAGTGCTGTCGGGCCACATATCCACAAACTATCGATCCTCGTTTGTGGGGTACATGCGAACAGCACTTCATAAGAGCTTCAAGACATAATAGAGAAGCTCCCTGGTCGCGGCGACTATCGTAGCCTGCTTCGGATGCGTCGCCGATAGTCTCAACATTGTGGTATGATGTAAGGCAACCAATGTTGAGGCATCGGTAGATTTCCAAGTGCAGTGAGTCTATCGGATCCCGATCTCGATGAGCAGGCAACTCAACACAAATGCGCGTCCTTCGAATAATGCCCTGCAAAGAGCTCATCTTATTCTCGCGACACCAGTCATCACTCATGGCTCGACCTCGGATGTCGTGAACCAAGAAGCCAGGATGGTGGACAGATGCAGCCTTCGAAATTAGGTTGCGGGGTTACCGCATGTTGTCATACTCCTCGTCAACAGAACAAGAGAGACACAATGAAGGATCGATCATCTAAAGGCGTCTGCCAGATAGTTGCTGCGCTCAACAAGCTCTCTTTTGTCTGTTCCGTGACTTGGTATCTTCAGCAAGCTCAGTGCAATACAAATATTCAGGCAATGGCCATGGCATATTTGTCCCTACCGGATCCGAGGACTAGGTTCGTGCCGTAAGATCAAGATCTCACGTCAACATTTCGATGGCGCTGGCCCAGTAGCAGAGTGAGGTAGCATCTAACCCTTTCATGTTGGAATCGCTGTGTGACTGGACTGCTTTCTAAGGCTCCGAGATAGCATCATCGAATGGCTGGTGATATTGGTCATTACTTTCCAGTAGATATACCTCTATACCGAAGAAGTAATATCAGTTCTTTCAGCATGCGCTTGTGGGGGAGAGGCTCCGATACGCCGCCTGCTTTAGTCGAATGATCATGAGTGGTGTTTAGCGTTGGCCATGATGTTTTGTTTACGTCTCGGAGCATTAGCATTCTACTGCTGGTAAAAGTGAGCGAATCTTTCAAGAATCTCTAAAATCCCGCTGCTGTGCCGTATTGTATTTGAGTTGTTTTGCGATCGACTGCATGCAAGGTGTCCAACGCATAACAATATTCATTCTTAGACGGCACGCCGCGATGCATCAACACGACGTGATAGTGTGAACGCACATGCAGGCCGACTTCTCAGTGGTCATAGATTGATGTTTTGGTCCTCATTATGGCCCATACAGTGGAGGTCTCAGGTATTTGTCACTATCCTGTCGGCAGGCGGTCAGGAAGCTGATAGGCAGTAAGCAGCCACGTATGTGCAAAGTAGTTCGTTCTGAGAATAATAGTGGGCCACTTCTGTAGAGCTACTGCGGTGATGGGTCGTGCCCGCATCTGGTGGGTGTGTAGAAATAATGACCTGTCGCACGCACGCTGCACAAGGTCGGGTTTTGAGACACCTGCAGCGGCAGTCAAGCGGATCCGACACGATGGCGAGTATCCAAAGCCCATATGTGGTGTACATGGTGTTTTAGTGTGGAAGGTTGAGCTTTGAATTGGGTCTTCGCAGCCGAATATCCTTGGACAAAGCGTGCAGATAGGACTAGGGAAATGCCATGTTGCATTTGCATTGGTCGCAATCCAAGATAAGCTTTTCCCGGTGTCAACTGCAAACGAGATTTGAGTAGAGGCGTGACTACAACGACGCGAGAGTGGCGGGAATGTTTCGAGAAGGTGCGCTAGCGCCATCCCAAAGAGGAAAATTTGAAATACTTACCACGAGGCTACCAGGATCGCGGCTTGGGCAGAGCTCGGGTAGATCAACAATTTGTCAAAGATGCTTGAAACCCACTGTTACGGTGAGCCTGCCTGCGCGATGAAACTGACATTTGCCGGACCTGCTGCCCGCTTATTGGGCTGTATCCGGTTATCGCATATACAGAACGGAAACAATTCCATGTGCTTTTCCCAGCCATATGGTCATTCCAGTGGAAGAAGGCACTTCTAGCGTCGGAGCACCCTGTCATACATAGACAAGAGGGTGAAGCGATTCACGTCTTTTCGAATCTCGAACCTCGCACAACGAGTCGCAAATTTCTAAATGATTGAAGGTGTTTGACGGCCCACTGCGTGAATTGCAAATTGCTTCACTCGAGTATATCACCCCCCTCCCACACGTGCTTCTGCCAGCATGGCCTCAAGATCATCTACACGAACAATGTCCACCTGCTCCACGGATACTATGGCCTCAGTGTCATCGCAGCAATCCCAACACCCCTACTTGACCCCAGGACGAGCATACACCATCACGTCATGGACATCATCCATCGAGCGCAGCCATCAACCACAACGTATTGCAGAAAGCGACGACATGTCTCGAGAAGCTGCTGTTGAAGCCTATCGCCAACTCAAAGCCGCACTTTTCTCGAGAGCCTCCCTTTCGACAGAGAATCGAACGGGATGAAAACACAACCTCTACACCCGTGACAAACTCTCTGGACTTCCCTCGCATCAGATTACGCATCTCCTACCCTCAATAATTTCTTACGGCATTCACTTCATACACCAAGGTCGAAAGACTCAATGACGTTTCGACACTCGCTGGCGAGATAACACGAAAGGTCTGGACGCTTAACGATACCCACGCATTGCAATACGATTCCAATTCCGGCGTTTTAGCGTTAGGACATTCAGGTGCCACGTTTGGTGGCTTGCGTGGTTCGATTTGGAATCTCCTTTATGATAGCTCACGCCGACGTCATGCCAGAGAAGCAGCTATGCAAGGAGCGCTTGTTTACCCCAGCAACTGCATTATAGCGTCCCTTAATAGATAGCACATAATCAGAGCATAGCAAAAGTTCTTCTTCTCGCCTAATGCAATGCGTCTTGTGTTGACCAGTGTCTATGAATGACGCTAAGATCATGTGCTGAGGCAGTGACGTGCTGATAACGGAGTTGATCCTAATGGCCCTGGTGCCCATTTCAATGTTGGGAAAACGTAGTCGCTCCATTGTGAAGATTGGCTCCAGACTTCCACTATGCATCATGGACATTAAACAATCAATGCGATTCATGGGCCAAGTTTGCTATTGAGAGATTGGGCACAACGTGGTCTTTGAAGCGAAGGGGTTCCCAATGGGCTGATGTGCGACGAACCATGACTTACGATAAGTTTAAGATTTGTTGACTGCGATTCTACAAATGAATTGAAACTAAAGGGACAGATGCAGCGTACATGCACTTGTCTTGGGTTCGGTTCATGATGCGCTGGGGAAGAACCGCACTAGTCCCAATCGAGGACGCGCGGTCTCGAAAACTCTCGGAGAGGCAAGCACGACCACCAGCGACGACAACATCAACGCAGCCATGCTGCTCCCACGGTTACTCGCGCCCGTACGCGCATCGATACAGACACCTTCGACTTTCATACTCCCCGCCTCCCGCGTCATCGATGCTCTTCGCACGGCCAATGGCGCCTCCGCACATGTACCGACCCTGTCATTCGTAAGACATTCAGCACATCAGGCCCAAGGTCGAGCCAACGGCGCCAAAGATGGACCAGGAAAGCGATTGGGAGCAAAGAAGAGTGGAGGTACGGGCAACATTCTCCCAAGGCGACAAGGGTCCAAATGCTGATGGCGACTTACAGGAGAGTACGTGATTCCGGGCAACATAATCTTCCGCCAGCGCGGCACACATTGGTTTCCTGGCGAGAACTGCAAATTCGGCCGCGACCACTGCATCTATGCCACCGAGTCTGGCTACGTCCGCTACTACAAGGACCCTCTCAAGCACCCCAAACGTCAGTACATTGGCGTGGCTCTTGAGAAGGACCACCAGCTGCCATATCCCCGAAACGCTCCGCGCGCGAGAAGGCTCAACTTTGTCGCGGTGCCCATGACACAAGCAGAGTCGGAAGCACAGGTGGTGGTCAACGATTTGCAGGCTGGAGAGGGCGCTGGCAGCGATAGTAGTATCGTCGACACACCGCGACCGGCCAATGTCGTAGCCAAGGCGAAGAAGGGATACGCTATGCGTGAGGCCAACTGGGAGATTGGTCGCGCAGCAGAGAAGGCGAATGTGCAGGTTAAGAAGTTCGTACCTGGCGATCGATGGGCAGCGTGGCGCAAGTCGCAGGCCAGGATACAGGCAAACATTGAGAAGAAGAAGCTGAGAAATGCTGGCAAGAAGACAGCGAAGCCAAAGAAGAGGCAGCAGAGGGCTTGAGCGCAATTCTAGGGTGTATAACTATGTGTAGGAACATTAAAAGGCATTGTACATTCAGCCTCCTGGCAAATGCACGTCCAGTGGCTGCTCGGCGTTCTCGCAACAATTGATCGCGTCTTAGGTTCTCATAGCTTCGCGGAGTCCTTCCACCCCAGCAAGCCATCCTCATCAACGAATTGTCGGCCTTTCGACCAGCCGGTCCACTTCGCCAGCGTCTCCTCTCCGCCATCGCCGGCTTTCAACCCTCGTGGGATCCAGCCACTACCTTCAACACCGATACCCTGTCCAACAGCGGCAGGTCTCGAATCCTCCCCTTCATGGATGGCCAACCCTGGAGACGACTTTAATGTCACGGCAGGTCGCTGATCAAAACCTTGGGCCTCCAGCTCCTGCTGGGTGAGCACCGGCGTACAACATGCATCAGTGCCATCGAAAATAGATGCCCATTCGTCACGCGTTTTCTTCTTGAAGACTGCAGCGAAGAAGTCCTTTAGTTTTGGCCAGTCAGCTTGGTTATTACGATCACCTGGCAAGTCGGAAGGCTTCAGCCCCAGGCCTTTGAGAAGCGCGGCCCAGAACTGTGGCTCAATCGCACCACTGACACTTTGTTAGCTAAGAAATCGCGTCTTCGTATGAAGGACTCTTACACTGCTGTGTATTTCCCGTCCTTGGTCTCGTATGTATCGTAGAAGGGCGCTCCACCATCCAACATATTTGTGCCTCTTTCTGCGCTCCAGACTGGGCTCTTCATACCCAATCTCGGCATCGTCGCCAGTATTGCGCTGCCATCCACCATGTTCGCCTCCACAACCTGTCCGATGCCGTTCTTTTCTCTCGCAAGCAGCGCGAGCAGGATGCCAATAAAGCAAATCGCGCCTCCACCCGCGAAGTCACCCATGAGGTTCCCGGGCGGATACGGCTTCTCTCCTTTGCGCCCAAAGAGTGACAGCACTCCGGATACAGCAATATAGTTGATATCATGTCCAGCCATTGCGCTGTACTTCCCATCTCTCCGGAACCCCGTCATTCTTGCAACTATCAATCGTGGATTGAGCTTGAGCAGCACGTCTTCCGGTCCCAAACCAGCCTTCTCAAGCACGCCAGGGCGAAAGGGATCGATCAGGACGTCCACGTTTGGAATCAATTTCTTGATCAGTGCCAAGCCGGATGCGCTCTTCATGTTCACACATATGCTGGTCTTGCGACGCGTGAGCTGGTCGCTGGGCGCGCCGGATTTATGGGCGGGCGCGCGGTCGAGGCGAAGGACGGTCGCGCCATAATCGGCCAGGAGCATGCCTGCAAACGGTCCTGTACTGTGTTAACTTGTATTATGCTTCGTGATGCTCTGCAAATGTACCTGGTGCGAGGCCTGCGAATTCAAGCACGCGCAGGCCTGTGAGCGGCGGCGGCTGGTATGTTGCGTTCGACATTGTAGAATTCTAGTCGTTCGACGGATTACTGTAGAGCTCTGAGTAGCTTGGGGGCGCTGAAGCTTTCGTATAGCTCATGATCGACGTCGACATTGTTGATTGTGAGATCGGCTACTGGACGACGCCGCGGGGAAGAGCTCGGGTTGCCGAGGTGTGGAGAGCTTCAGTTTCGCTGCTGACTAGGGCGAATGCGCATCCTCCAATACCTTCACAGCACAGCGCATCAGGAGAAAATGTGGTACAAAGACATGCGCCGATAGTGGTTTATGCGGCCAGTTATTCAATTTGCAAGCTTATTTGACATTCATTGGCTACTACACTCATCGTCACTTCTACAGGACTGCGGGATGTAACGTACATTTCCTCATCCCTCCTCGTTCGAATCACTAGCATCTGACGGATCAGCGTACAATTCATCTCATGGATCAGCATACAAGTCATCTGACGGATTAGTATACAGTTCATCTGACGGATTGGCATCCAGTTCATCTGATGGATTAGCTTCCAGTTCATCTGACGGATCGGCATACAGTTCGTCATCGTCGACTGCTCTTTGCCGGGCTTCTCTAATCGGTTTCCAAACTCGGTAGACTGAATTCATCATGTCTTCCAACACCCCAGGTTTCAAGCCAAATATCTCACCCACCGCCTTCATTTGCGTGAGATCTGCTAGCTCAGAAGACGGTCGCTCACCCTCCGCAGCATTGAGGGGCAGTACAATTTTCGCAGCGCTCAACGCCGCATGGACATAGAGTCCCTTCGTGGAGCTGCCGCTGAGACCGGCATGCCAGTTGCCGAACTCTGCCCAATCATGCTTGGGGACTCGCATTGTCATCTGTGGGTTTGCAAAGTCAACTTCAATGAGCAGCGTAGTCGCGAGCCACTTGTCCTTGTTGGGCGGATAGGCTGGTAAATAGCGTGGCTTTTCATCTAGAAGTGTGCGGACTGCAAGGTACTTGGCTGGAGGCAGCAAATGGCATCCCTGTTCGTAGATGGGGCGCATTTCACGAGCTGCTGGGAGAGCTATTCGCTGGGTCGCTTGGTCAATGTCTTCCACCTCGAACAATTGATGGGGCTTGTGCGGAGGTAGGTTGTCGTCCATTGTCACCTTGAACTCACCACTCTCAAGGAAATAGTGGAATTGCTCCTGTTCTTGCGTTCCGTCCCGAGCAAGAAAGGGAAGTGTCTTGTAGGAATTACCAAGAGAGATCTTGAACGCTGTGGGTTGGTGAACATGATCAATGACAATGGCGAATTCCTTGAAGCATATGGCGACTACGGTATGATACTGACCCTCGGCTACTGCATCTTGAGCAGTTGTCATCAGCCGCACGTTCTGAGCGTATTGGCGTACTTGGGCATTCGAGCTGGTCCCCAGATCCTCTTTGAGTTTGGCAATAATGCGTGTTGACGTGCCTAAGCAGGTACCGTAGTCTCCAGCGTTGAACTCTGACCAGAATGTACGGTCAGTAGGGAGCTTATTCACATCATCTCTATTCTTGTCGAAAGTGTTCCACACATGCCATGTAGACGAGATGTACTTGTGAGCATAATGCAGAGCTACTTTGTTCGCTATTTCGAAAAGTTCCTCTGAGATTTCCGAGTTAGGAGACTGCGTGATATTCTTAACAGAAGACATGTTGGTCGCAATATCCGCAGTTGTGTATTCCTTTAGTTCTAAGAGTCGAGAGCTGCAGCCAAACGGCGCTTTAAATCGAGCAAGAACGTTATTTGCTCACCATGACAATTGATAGTCTGTTGCTTCCGACAACGTTTGCTATCCGCTGAACAAGCACATGCTTCCAGCAGCGGTGGGCACGCGGAATGTACGTACACAAGCATGCTTGCGTTGTGTCAACGAGCATCACACGCAGCACATGTATGTAAGTTCGTACATGGCATTGAGTGATACATCAACCCTCGGCCTCGAACAAGTAATTCACACACAATACTGCTTGAAAGCGTTGTAGAACTCTCAAGACATCACAAAGCAAAAAGATATGTACAGCCCCTATGACACCGCCTGCGCAACAGTGAAAAATGCGCAGCCAGCTCTAATGGTGCTCGATAGCTTCCCTCTCCGCAGCGCTATATCGCAACCGCCCAATTGGAAACTCGATAGCGCTCGAACAAAACGTAAGAGGCTGGTGAGATAGGCGGATGAACTGTCTGATGGTGCGTTGAAGAAGGGAAGGAATTTGCGCGGTCCACTCGAATTTTATTGAAGTTTGGGGCGTTTAGTCAGCGAGGCTAGTGGTATCGATAAGAACTGGCAGACGCGAAACTGCTCGGACCAAAACGCACTGCGGGTCCTTGGTGCGGATGGACCCTTGTCACCCCTCAGGTTCTGTTCGGTGCATTGCGCTGCTTCGATGCTCATGCTGCTGTCGTCATGTGTGCTTATAAAGCTGTCTGCTCAGCTCGGTCCCTTCTATAGGCCTGATTAATTCGTCATTGAGATGCTGAGTGTTCGCTGTTCCGACATGTTTGCTCCGGCGAAATACCCCAAGCTGACAGTCCTCTCGCATGAAGCGCCAATGATACTCAGTAGAGACGCAGCCCCCTGTCATTAGTTGCAGCCTCGTGTCCCCGCGCCTGTGGAGGACTCCCGTAATGGTGGCCTTGGGAATCAGTGGCATTGCTTATGCTATCGAGAAATTCGAACAATGTCAACTTATATCTAAAGTTCTCGAACCAGCTGGTGAGATGTACAACATAGTACACTGGCAGAGCGATATGGACCAGCCTACTGACTCTAGTTTCAATTTCGTGAATATTCGACACCCAGACGATCTGAAGGATGAGGGTACACAACTCCGCATTCGACGGCTGGCAATGAAAGAAGTTGGCAAGGCGCGACGCAGACCTAAGAATCGACGCGGACGCAATCAGATTGTACTGGAGCTTCGTGACGTTGCACATGCTCCGTCCTCAATCGATCGTCTGGGCAGTGGACGCATCGATCCGTTTGTTCGTTTCCCTATAGAACTAGATGACGGTGCGCGGACTCTACTTGCGAATAGTACGTACATATCTTTTCTGATGTGATCAGAACTGACTGCCCCAAGTCTTTGACCCTGAAAGCAGCCATGCGAGCCAATTGAGGAGCTCATGGTACGCAGTGGGAATCGGTAGCGGGCCTGGTGCCTTCCATAATATGCTCGCTAATTCCCAGAATTTCCTTTTTCAGAAGTCATATGGGTACTTCCCGTCACAGGACACGGCGCAGGCATTAAAGCATCACCAAAAAGCCCTTGGGTTTGCGAGGGATTTGTTGAGTGACCCTGCGAAACAAACGAGTGTTGAAGCGTTGGGCACAGTTGTCTCGTTCACCTGTCACCATGTGAGTGAACCTTGATATGGATAGTAGCTCATGCTCATAGATTTAGGCGTTACTAGGTAGCTTTGCTGGCGGTGAATGGAGTAAACATCAAGATGCTCTTCTCAAGATCATTGAGATGAGAGGTGGCATCCAAACAATAGACCAGACCCATATCCGTATCACAATATCGTGGTGAGTCTTGTTCTGGTCACTGTTGCTTCGGTGACAGTATGATACTGACATTACAAAGGGGCGACTTGATGGGTGCCTTCGCACAAGACATATCACCTTCAATACCACTGCCCCGTATATGGGAGCTTGACTCAACATCGCCGCATGGTGCTATTCGACCACTCAGTCCCATTTCTCTCAAGTGGAAGCAACAGTTGCCAATGCATCTAGACTGGGTGACCATCTTCGATGACCTTGTGCAGCTGATCTCGCTGGACGGCGCATTTACCAAGCAACAGCTTGAGCTTGCATCCACGAGCGGTAGCTGGATCGAGCCAACTATATATCGACTACTCGCGATTCGACCAATGCAACTGGGAAGCAGCCGAGGGAACGTTCTTGAAGAAGTATGTCGACTGGGGACTTTGCTCTTCTTGGCTCCCTTCTGGCGGGTTCTAGGGCAGTCTCCTGTTCATACTGCGGCGATATCGCACAACCTTCAACGTGTGCTTTTGCATACCAAGACGGAATGGCACGAGCTCAAGCCTCTTCTCGCATGGACACTGTATCATGCAGCGGTGGAGACGGCTGACTTGGCAGAGCGCAGTCAATTCATTTTCATGCTAGCGATAGTCATGAGCGGCATGCAAATCTCCTCATGGGATGAATTGCTGAATATTGTGAAGGGCGTTTTGTGGGTGGACTTGGTGGCGGCAGGGAGCGATAATCTGATTCGAGAAGAGGTGATGAAGATTATAGAGCACCGGTCAAGCCTCCCGGCATACGAAGAGCCGCTATACGAAGAGAGATCTCGCAATTCTTATCAAGATGTTTGAATGGTTTCGGCTTACTCGCACACATGGCCTATGCCATATTTGGAAAGTGTAAGATCCCGGTCGTGCGCAAAGTGGTGCCTGCTTACGAAGGAGCTAAAACACATTGAGGAAGCGCTCATCCAGGAGAGCGCTTACTCAACAGGTTCTAGTCTTGCCGTTATAGGCATTGTGGTAGTCCTAATGCCTAATTCAAGATAGGTATATGAGAGCAAAATGATTTCAAACTGCAGCTTGCCTGACAGACCAACACATGTAAGAGTCATGTAGTGCTTACACACTCTGCACTTGCCCATTCTCTTCGAACCTGGAAACTCCTGAACATATTATAAATATGAGAGGTTCCTCCACACATGAAGACTACCACATCCAAACCATCTACTTGACCAAGCAAGCAGTTCAAGCCTATCCTCAACCACCATGGACCACCTCCCCATCGATCACTTCGTCAAGACCATGCAGTTCACTGCAAGAACTCACCGCGATGTCTACGCTGCAATCGATCCCACCAGGCTCTCACAGAAAGACAAAGTCATCATCATCACTGGCGCCAGCCAAGGTCTCGGTGCCCAGGCCTTTGTACCTTCCTTCGCGGCTGCCGGCTCTAAAGCCATCGTTCTCGTCTCCCGCAGTGCAGACAAGCTGCAAGTGGTCGCCGACACTGTAGCCAAGTCTCATCCGGACGTCGAGACTCTTGTTGTGCCCACCGATATCGGCAACCCAGCTTCTGTCGCTGCGCTGTTCGATAAGGTGAAGCAGAAATATGGACATGCTGATGTGCTGGTGAACAATGCAGCGGTGTTCGAAGCGGAGCAGCCTGTCAAGGATGTTGATCAACAGCTTTGGTGGGACGAGATGGTATGACACTCCCTTCCTCGTATGTTGCTTGATATTTGTCACTGACTCACAAAGACACTCAACATCCGCGGCACCTTCCTCGTGACTCAGCACTTCCTCAAGCTCCTCCCTTCCCCCTCCACTCCCGCACGTATTGTCACCTTAACAACAGGAGTAGCTTACCAGGTCTTCCCCGCGCTCAGCGCGTATGGAATCTCAAAACTTGCAGTCTTGCAACTCATGTCGTACGTTGCGGCCGAGAACCCTAATGTCGTTGTGACGGCGCTGCATCCCGGAGTCATTCCTACTGCGATGACCAAGGGCTATTTCAGGCGGTTCGCCCTCGACACGCCTGAACTTGTTGGCGGTGTTGGTGTCTGGCTTGCTGGTTGGAGTGGGCCTGAGAGAGATTTCCTGAGTGGTAGATTTGTGGCTGCAAATTGGGATGTGGAGGACTTGGTGGCTAGGAGGGAGGAGATTTTGGAGAAGGATTTGTTGAAGATGAACTTGAATGCCGTGTTGGGGGCTGAGCAGTTCGAATGATACGTCTGTGTGTGTTCAAGACTGCCATTTCACCGATAGCTTAGAATCGTGACTTTTCCACTCCACTTTCGACGACGACATTGAGAGGCTGTTAATTCTGCTTGTTGTCAGATTGGAAGCCACAACATGGCGCATGGCTACTCTAGCTGGCAAGGCGCATTCAATCGTTCTGCTGTCCTTGGACCCAAATCTACCTGCCAATAGCCTGACATGAAGGCTTGATAACAAGCTTCCCGATACGAATGGTAGCAGTCAGATGATGTCGCTCTTAGTCACTGCTGATGAATTTTCAGGAGAAGCAATATTCTTCTCCTCTTTCCATTCTGCCGACTGTAGTACTCAGGCACAAATGAGGTCATATCTCCAGCGATCGGAGAAATACCTCCGTTCAAGCAATCTGCTACATCCTACCGCACAGTGCACTCCACCCGCCCACCCGCTGATTCCTGGAACAACTTCTAGAACCCCTCCTTGTCCAGATTGAACATCTACCGAACCCAATGCGCTAGCAATATCCGCATCTGTTCACCACCGTGGCTCAAACAAGAACACCAAGCCGAGTGCCACGCTTGCGCCCGTGCACGAAGTTGAAACAGCCCTACACGGGAGCTTGCATCCGGTGAAACAACCGTGATTGTTTGCATTGCCCAGCGAAATTTAACTCTTTAGCCGATCCTGACAGCATCGCCGCCCAGCGCAATCAAGCCTCGCCCCCATACAACCACCGGAAGCTTCACGTATAGTGCCAAGCGCGCTTCCCCACACTCGCGATATGAACGCTCATTGCGCGCCACCGTGCGGCTCGGCGAATTGATCGCATTGCGCTAGGGTAGGAGAAATTGTTTTGTTCGAAACGGAAGGCTTGTGTTGATGATCGTGGCTGTGACCAGGCGATGGACTGGGGTGGTGAGTGGTGGTAGAGGAGCTATATAAGAGGGTGTTCGCCAGTGTAGTTTCTGCTTCATCATCCAACGATCCAAGTCACTCTTTCCCTTCTCCAACTACTGTTCCATCGAAACCTCGAATCCCTTCTCATCGCAACCATGAAGTTCTCTCTTACCACTCTGCTGCTGTGCAGCGGTCTTTCCCTCGCTGCTCCTTCCATCGAGCCCAAGGAGCTTTTCGATCGCCAGGCTGCGCAGAGCATCAACGATGCTATGATCAAGAAGGGCAAGAAGTACTTCGGTACCTGCTCTGACCCCGGCAGGTTCAACCAGGCCCAGAACGCCGCTATCATCAAGGCCAACTTCGGTCAAATCACCCCTGAGAACTCGTGAGTCTATCTGTTCCTGATTTGAATAGGAGTTTGTTGATGCTAACACCCAACGCAGCATGAAGTGGGATGCTACTGAGCCCAGCCGTGGCTCCTTCAGCCTGGGCACTGCGGACCAGACCGTCAAGTTCGCCACCGACAACAAGAAGTTGATCCGTGGACACACCACCGTCTGGCACTCTCAGCTCCCCAGCTGGGTTTCCTCGATCAGGGACAAGGCCACCCTGACCACCGTGATGCAGAACCACATCAACAAGCTGCTTGGCCAGTACAAGGGCAAGATCTACGCCTGGGATGTCGTCAACGAGATGTTCGAGGAGAACGGTAGCTTCCGCGCCTCCGTCTTCTACAACGTCCTCGGCCAGGACTTCGTCAAGATCGCCTTCGAGGCCGCCCGCAAGGCTGACCCCAACGCCAAGTTGTACATCAACGACTACAACCTCGACTCTGCAAACTACGCCAAGACCCAGGCCATGATCAAGAACGTTAAGGCGTGGCGCGCGGCTGGTGTTCCCATTGATGGTATCGGTTCGCAGTCCCACTTGACTTCCGGCCAGGGTGCCAACACCCCTGCTGCTATGGCTGCTCTGTGCGCTGCTGCCCCTGAGTGTGCCCTCACTGAGGTTGATATCCAGAACGCCCAGCAGTCTGACTGGACCAACGTTGTTAAGGCTTGCTTGAACCAGAAGAACTGCGTCGGTATTACTGTCTGGGGTGTCCGTGACTCTGACTCCTGGAGGCCCCAGGGTAACCCCCTCCTCTTCGACAGCAGCTTCAAGCCCAAGCAGGCTTACAACACTGTCCTCGCTGCTCTGCAGTAGATGGATCTGGCGCAGGATTTCTCGATGGAATCCGGCTGATCGTTCAATTCTTGTACACTCATTTATTATCAGTTAGTAGTGGAAAGAAAAGGGGGTAGTTAGCTGTAAATATTACTTCATTCCGATGAATTGCGAAGTATGCTTTCTGTGCTAGTGAAGTCCTAGGGCGGTCCAGTTGTTCAGTCTAACTTGCTTTCCCTTCCAGTAATATTCTTCTCTTCCTGTGCCCACTTAGCAATCTTAATAATGTGCAACCCGGCGTTCTCGCTCGCGCCATCATCCGCCTGTCTTGTCCAGAACAGGTCAGCCGCATTGATGCGCACACTCTTCCGCCTCTGGATCTCCGCCACACCTAGAGACGACTGCTTCTCAGCCGCAGCTTCCAACTCATCCAAGATGCGCTTGCGCTTAGCATATCGCTCCGCGCGCTCTTTCCTGATCTGCTCTGACCCCATCTTGGACAGCGCGAAGCGTACCCCTGCTCTGAAGCCCATGAAGATGTGTTCTGATACCATGATGGTAATGGGCAGGCTAGCCCACACGCTCAAGCCGAGCTTCTGGCCAAGCAGATTCTGGCTTCCAAAGAGATGCACAATAGCCGCGCTCGACAGGCTGCCGAGCCAAGTCAGAGCTTCCAGACTAGCAATCCATGGGCCGAGACCGTCAGAGCGTGTGGGCGCGGGGCGCTGGTGCTCGAGCGAGATTTTGAGGAAGTCGGAGCGCAGTTCGAACCAGTTGTTGATGAAGAACCCGATAGGGACGAGGGGCCAGACAGGACTGAATAGGGCGAGATAGCCGAATTGGATGACCATCTCCGCAATGTCGTCTTGCACATTGTACTCGGGTCGCAGGGCCTGCTTGCGAGCTCGGCGCAGGAACTTGGCTTCGCCCGGGTCGTCGGGCGCAAGGCGCTGCCCGGACCCGCCGCTTGTGTGGATTCTGGTGGCCTGGCGGTCGCGCCACCATTGCTTGAACTGGGTTTTCAGCCATGGGAGGGCGAGCTCTTCGACGGCGCCTGATACCTGCCCTGTTAGAGTGAGAGCGATGACTTCGTTGCGTAACCTGTCAGGATCCGCTGTGAAGCTGATGGTGCCTCGCTCTTTCCCGCCAAGCACTGTGTCGATGCAGTATTGTAGTATAGGTATGACGCGGCTGCCGAAGGGTACGTATAGAAAGGCGGTAATGAAGATTGGAAGGTAGTTTGTGATTGAGTTCAGGACGAAGATCTTCTGCGTCAAGGACATCTCGTGGTGGTCGGCGGTTCGATGGTTTTCGTATTCGGTCAGCTTCTCGGCAATGTCCTCGAGGAAGCTGGTCGCGTATGGCAGGAAGACGCCGAGCATTACTGTGGGAAGGTACTCCTGTTTCCATGTCAGGTTGTAAAGAGCAGTTTGAGTTACAGCCTTACCAGGTAGAACTTGTATGGACCCTCATAAGCTTCGCTGATGAAGGTTTCGATAGCGAAGACGATAGCTATAAGGGCTCCAAGAAACACGGTACTGACAACCACGAAGGGGAGAACAAGCAATTGCCGAGCAATCCGCTTCCATCTTGGAAAGTAGTGGATCTCACGCCCTGCAGCATCGACTTTGGTCCCTTCGTGCTGGAATTGTGGACGATTCGCTTTCAGGTTGGCAACGCCTCGAACGTCCCAACGAATTGCCAGATCCTGTTGTTTGATCTTCCAATATTCGAGGAAAACAGTACACCAGACACCGATTATTAAAGCAAACCCCAATGAATACTGCGGCAGCAATGCCCACGCGAAGACGCCAGCTACGCATGGGAAGGCAAGGAAGCGGAAGTAGGTCTGGAGGAACGCAAAGTAGAAGGCGGTTTTTGCTCCCCACAGATCACGGATTCGGTCGAGGTCGCTCAGATCGAGGAAGAAACGCTTGCTCAAGTGTGCAAGCAGCTGGTTGTTGACGGGTTGGTTGTGGAGTGGGAAAATGGACGATACGTTTTCCCACTGACCAAAGCCTGGTGTTATACCTGCTCCTCCAAGCTCTTTACCCCAATTGACCAGATGGAAGACTGAGAGTAAGTCTTCGGCCTCAAATGTGGCCTGAACCACGCTCTTCGCTGTGCCGCCAGGATGTTCTTTGACGATACCGTAGAGCCAGTCCTTTACTCTACATAATCGTTAGGCATGCCATCAGGCAGGATCAATTAACTTGCCTTGACTTGTACACAGTATTGCCAAGTAATTCGCGGGGAGCCTGCACAAAGACCAAGAGAGATTGGTCATAGCCATGACGGACCTCAGTATTCAGTCCAGCTGAATGGAGATCTTTGATCAGGGTTGTGAATTCAGTGATAGCAGTCTCAGAGTCTACAGGTAGTCAGTGCCGGCCTGCGTACAGCTACCTAAGACGATCTACGCACCTACGCGGCTGAAGTCGTAGACAACGACATACTTGTCGTTATAGGTCACATTCGCAAGCTCCTGATCATCGCCGATAGTTGTGTCAGCCCTCCTCAGTTTCAATTGCATCTCCAGATCAAGAGGCTCTGAAGAATCTGGGGTAGCGACGATCTAGATTCGCGTGATGAGGCTCTGGGGAGTGCAAACTAGCCCTGTGGCTGGTGTCTTTATAGGTTTCAGGGATGCGTCGTCATTGTCGCTATTTTTTGTTCTGGCGGAGCTGTCAAGCCCCATTTGAGGCTGAGGATTGGTGGCTCAGGGGGTGGGCCGCACGCGCCGTCAGCGCTTGTGTGCCGAGTGATCCGTTCGCGAAGGGATGCAGACACCATCTCAGGAGTGTAGCGATGCGTTGCGCTACTACGCGTATCAGTACAAGACATAACGTTCAACAGGTTATGAGGTCAATTCCGCGGACCAGATCAAGCATTTGTGAGCCGCTGGACACGGGACGATTCCACTGCTCGCGTGCACGTCCCAATTTATCAAAATGGCAAGGACAGCCGATCATTCCTTTCTGTCCATTTCTTGACGCGTCAATGAGAGCCTGCCTCTTTGTCTATCATTTGATCCTTTCTTTCCTCACACAGCAAATATGAATATACAAAGAGCATTGTGCATTGTGTTTGTCGCTTTACCGTTTGAAGGAGAGAATTTAATACGATGTAGCTGTCGTTCAAAATGCAGCAGACATCTTCTGCACTCGGACTTGATCTTATGCCTAACGAACAGAGTCTATGACAACGATGAAAGAAACGAGAGTCTCCGCAGATGAGCCCATGCCGAAAGGTTATGGCTTGTTACCCAAGGGAATTCCGTACAAGACGCTGCACTGTCGAAAGCTCACTCATGCTGCAGGCAAGACGTTGTATATTGTCATCGATGCCCAGAAGCGACAGCTCGGCCTGCGGGCTCCTAAATACATTCTACGCGAGGTTCGCCAGCAAGCTAAGGATACTTTGTCCGCGCGGCGCGCTGCAGTGCAGAAGCGTGATCAGTCTGCTCTTAGAGCTGCGGCAGGTGAGCTAGAAAAACAGTTCCCAAAGCTCCCAAAGGAAGAGAAGTCAATGATACTAGACCATGGCTTCAGGAAGTATTCCGGTCGTGTTGGGAGAACCGGTACCCTTCCGTTGCCACGCAAGGCTCTACTTGCAGTCATAGCCCACGTGCGCCACAAGCACACAAAGTATGATGCTTTACTGGCGTACGGAGCAAAAAAGACATGGGCGAGGCAGGCTATCAATAAGAAGATAGAGAGTATTTTGCGCGACTGGGGCTATGCAGGAGATTGGTAGTTGGTAAGCTAAAGATTCTCGGTGTAATTTCACCGAATAGACCTGATTAATTTGTATTGGTATTCGAGGACGATCAAACATTCTTGAGTGAGGAGGCTTGAGTGAGGAGACCGAGTCTAAACCTTGAGTGTAATGTGCATGACTACTTATGTGCCGAAACGCTTTTCCAAGCAGTTACGATACTTGTTCGTTCACTGGTCAGGATTCCCATGTGGGGCAACGGTATCACAACGTGGGGAGCTTCCCCAAGCGGGGAAGCGCGACCGAAGAGCGATAACACACTACTTCGTAAACCACGACGATCGCCTTTACTGAAGCAGAATCCTTATCTGTATCGCGAGCCGTTCGTCAGCCTTTATTCAGCCTTAGAGCATCAGAGCAGACTGACCTATCCTAGAATTGCCGACCAAGACCGGCAAGTCTTTGCGCTCGTTATCTGAGTGGTCAACAGACAGTGCCAATCCATGTGGCGCTCGTTCTATCCAAATGCACACAGCTCTCGCGGCCTAGCTTATCATTATCGGCCCAGCACGATTAATGCTGCATGTAACGTACAATCTTGGCCGGGGCTCGGCTCCTGCTACTTAAATATTAGACGTCCCTCTCCGCAGGATGCGTCTGGGACGCCATTATAGATCGCCATATCCATACAATGTTGGGAATTGATCGACCAAATCTGTCGCTGAAAGTGGAACAGCCAGTGTCTACCTTTGCAGAAGGGAATGCGCGATGGTACGTGACTGAGCAATGCAGGATTGAGCGGAAGTCTGTTGATTTGTATTCGCTAATGCTCGCCAGGACTAATAAAGATTTAGATCCTGTCCCAAGACAAGAGAGAAAATGGGGCGTTACAAGTTTCCTCGCCTATTGGATATCAGATGCCTTCAAGTATGAAACCCAGTTCGGAACGAGAGACGAGGCAAGGTACTGACATAGTCAAAGCGCTGCAACATGGCAATTTGCCTCGAGTATCATTGCAATCGGTACTACTCATATGTGTCCCTCTTCAGATCGGCACTGACGAACTCCAGGCCTAACATGGCGCGAGTCCGTCGGCATCGTCGCCCTGGCCTTCTTCATCATATCGTTTGTAATCGCGCTTAACGGTGCGATCGGTGTCATCCATCACGCACCATTCCCCGTCCTTGCCCGTGCATCATGGGGTTTCTGGGGATCCTACCTTGCTATCATATCGCGCGCGATCCTCGCCATCTTCTGGTTCGCGATACAGAACATGAATGGAGCCAACGCCGTCAAGTGCATGATTGCCGCTATATGGCCATCCTTCCTGACGCTGCATAACGGAATTCCGGAATCGCAGGGCATTGAGACGAATACGATGATTAGCTTCTTCATCTTTTGGCTTCTCTCGGTGCCGTTTCTCTGTATACATCCAAACAATCTCAGATGGTTGTTTATGGCAAAGACGATTATTGTACCAATTGCGTGGATCGCGATATTGATCTGGGCATTTGTCTCCACAGATGGAGGCGAGATGTGGAATCAGAAGGCTACCTTGACCGGATCAGCGTACTCGTGGGGCTTTCTGTCCAGTCTTACAAGTGTCATTGGAAACTATGCTACACTTTCGGTAAACCAAGTACGTTCTAGAGACACAGTTCTCGAGCGTAGAGACTGACAAGTTCCAGGCCGATTTTTCGCGCTACTCACGCGTCAGTGTCAAGTGGCAGATCATTTACGTCCCATTTCTTCCGATCGTATTCACTTTCATTGCTTTTATTGGCATTGCAGCCACATCGGCTGGCGCTGTTAAATACGGGGAGCTGAACTGGGATCCAATTGCGTTGATTTCACACTGGGACAACAGAGCATGTCGCTTCCTCGGCGCCTTTAGCTTTGCACTTGCCGCACTCGGAGTTAACATCTCTGCGAACTCGCTGTCTGCAGCGAATGATCTGACAGCATTGTTCCCGCGTTTCGTCAATATTCGAAGAGGTCAGCTTATCTGTGCAGTTGTGGCATGGGGTTTAGTGCCATGGAAAATCCTCGCCAGCGCAGGCAGCTTCCTGAACTTCATGGTCGCATATGCCGTTTTCCTAGGACCCATTGCGGCGATCATGGTGTTCGACTTCTGGCTCGTTCACGCGCGGAAGTACGACACCCTTGCCTTGTACCAGCCCAATGGTATCTACCGCTACAGTTACGGCTGCAATTGGCGGGCCATTGTGGCGTTTGTTGTTGGAGTAGCGCCAAACTTGCCAGGGCTGATCCATAGTATCAATCCGAGCATTGAAGTAGGAGTAGGGGCAAGGCCATACAACTTTGGGTGGTTTTTGGGGTTTGTGGCTACTAGTCTGGTATATGTTGTACTCAGTATGTTCGTCGCGCCACCGGAAGAGACCTTCATCGATAAGGCGGTCCTCCCAGATGAGATCTACGAGCAGCACGGCTTCGTCGACGAGGGTGTATCGCTAGGTGGAAGTGGCAGTGGAGAAGAAGGCATCACAGGCGAGAAGGCCGGCTGGAAGTCCAGATTGACGAGAATTCTGTAGAGTATTGTCTGGTTCTACAGCATAAGCGAAAACGCTTCTGCAACCAATAGGCACCATGAACATAATAAACAAAGATGAGATCTGACAGCACTTGTGGTACCGTTTGTCATGGTCAGATGGTTCATACACGTCAGTCAAATAGGGAGACGCGTACACTCTGGGCTGACGATGCGATTATGTGCACAACGTAGGTGTCTTGAGACATGATGGTTCTGTTCTCATAGTAAGATGCCGGCGCTGGAGGCCCCGTTTCACCGAATGATCGACAGTCGGACCTTCTTCTTCAGGCAATCTTACGACCTCACCTCCCAAACATCCGCAGCAGTTCTTCCCCACACAAGCAAGCATCTTCGATCTCTGCTGCGATTTGCCTCTGCAAAAGCTTCTTCTGCAGATTGCCACGACAGCATGACGCACGCTCCACATGACTGACAGGCGCAGGCGCAGATGCAGGCGCACGCAGGGCAATTCTCCTCCGCGTTTCTCCCCCACCCCATTCTCCGAAACCCACAAACAGGACATTCAAGCCAATGGCTTGAAACGTTTTCCCTGTGTGGACCCAATCAAAACATCACTCTGACATGTTAGTCGTCTCACACGTGCTCTGACGCCCTTAACACCGCACCTGTACCTTACAACCGATCTTTTTAGAGAAGGAAAGCCCACAAGGCTGAGGCCCTGCGGCTGCCAGTGACCCAGAAATGCTCGGCACTGAAACGCGTCAGCCTACGCACGTCACGCTCGCTTGTGTGGAAAAGTTAATGAGATGAGCCTTGCGGAACCCCTCCGGACTCTATGACGGTCAGCAGGTCAGCAAGGGGGCGTCCAATGGGCCTGTAGGCCGCGTGTAGAGGTGGTTGTATTTGAAGGTGCGGATCCTCGCCTAGAAGCTTGCATCTCGAAAGCATATCAAGCACAACAGCCTCACAACTATCGGTCAGTAACCTGGATCTGAAGCACCAAGCACATTCCACACGCAAACCTACATTCAACGACAAACGAGACTTGAGATCCACTATGAAGATTAGTTTCACAGCAATTGCAGCCCTCGCTGTTCCAGCGTTCGCGCAGGTGACACCTGTCGTCACTCCTCCCTGGGCGACGTCCGACCTGCCTGGATGGTCGTCTTACTACAACTCACTCGTCTCCGCTGGAAAAGTTCCTTCGACATTGACAGCCGCACCCTGGCCGACCGGCAGCTGGGGACCTGGCTCAGGGCCATGGGGATCTGGTCAGAACTGGAATGGCAATGGGGGTCCAGGAGGTCACGGTGGTCCAGGACATTGGGGAGGTGCGTTCTTTTCCCTTCTTTTCGTGTATGAATGAAATTATTAACTGACTATCGCCAGGACCTGACGGCTCTGGACCTTGGGGCTCGAACAGCTGGGGCCCCTGGAGTGATTGGTCAACCAAATCGGACTGGCGTAGCGCTCCCTGGACCGCGTGGTGGGGCGGCAGCGCGTGCCCTGCGTCTGACTGGCCTGGCTGGACTGCCGGCCCTTGGAGTACTTCTGCGCCGTGGACGACGTGGTCTGGGTGCACAGCGAGCACAACGGCAACCAGCGTCGGCACCGTGACGGTTAGTGGAACTGTGGTCCCGACAACTGCGTACGGTCTGCAAGTTGCAGCGGCTAGCGGGTCATCTGGTGCTGCTGCTTCTACGGGGAGTTCGAACACGAATGGGGCTGAGGCGATGACCGCAAGTCTTGGTCTGGTTGTTGGTGCTGCTGTGCTTGGGTTAGCTGTTGGTTTGTGAGTGTCGAATGCGAGAGGCTGTGCGAGAGGCTGTGGGAATTGAGTGTTGGTGGCAGGATTCGGGTGCGCAGAGGCGTGTGGATGGAGACCTGGGGCAGGGTTCAAACTGCCTAGACGTTCGTTGATGATATACCATTACTTCGTTGATCTGCCAAATACCATAAACTATCTGATTGCACCGCGTTCACCCAAGTCTCCTTTCGAGTGATTCCACGCAATTCTCTCACACGTCATCATGGTATTCTGCCCCCTCAGCCTGGGATTTCCTGGCATACGCAGCGTTTGCAGCTTGCACGTCTCCCACAGCCACGCTGCTGTGCCTTCTCACCTCAGCCTTCTCGTTCTCGATATACTCTTGAGGTCGCTTCGAAGAAATGACCTCCTTATCCCTGAAAACAAGTAGTGGAGCGTCGCCAGCAAAGTATCGATCCAGGTCCTCGAGCGTCCGACCTGCGGTTTCGGGATAGAAGAAGTAGACTGCAGTGCTGTGAGCCGAGATTGTGAAAAGTCGAATATTTGGCTTACCTATTGGGATGAATGCAAAGTTGAAAACACACCAGATGATGTAGAAGCGCCAGCCGAGGCTTCGGATGCCTGGAGGTGTGATCTCGACGACCATGAAGTTGAAGATCCTGTGGGCTTGGTGAGTCGGAGCTGTGAGATCTGCTGCACTCAGACTTACCAGTTGGTGGCTGTGCCTAGAGCAGCACCTTTTGTTCGCATTGCCATGGAGTTGATTTCTGTCGGATATAGCTATGATCGGTGAGCAGGCTACCCGGGAGTTACGGAGGAGGGAACTTACCCATGGCACTCCTTGCCAGCCAATGCCAAAGAATACATAGTACAGAAAGAAGAAAGCAATGGATCCCTTCGCCCATTGTGTGTTTCTGGCCGGCGATAGCGAGGTGTCTTCATTATACCGGATGCATACCGTAATGATGCAATAACAGAAGAATTGGCCCGCAGCGGCGTACATCATCATCTTGCGGCGGCCCCAGCGTTCGACGTTTGGTATGCCAATGAGAGAGAAGAGAAGATAGGAGACGGAGTTGCAAGCAGCCAGAAGACGGGCAAGAGTGTTTGACAGACCGACTGACTCAATTAAGACAGTGGGTAGATAATACGAAGTCACGTTGATGCCAGCTTTCGGAACCTTGTCAGTGATGTCGACGAGAAGGGCAATTTCGACTTACAAAGCTGTTGCATGGCCTGTGTGCCCATACCGAGTACCACTCGCCTGATGGTGTGCGTGCCAGCTTGATCTCCGGTGCGGCCACGGAGCAGGTCTCGCCAGCGTACAGCATGGTCCTTTTCGTATTGCACCGCCCATTGGATATCTTTCGACTGCGCAATGATGAATGGGTCGTCCACGTCCGTGGCCTCGAGGTCGGCAAGAATTCTCTCGGCTTCGTCAACGCGTCCTTTGGCCATAAGCCAACGAGGCGATTCTGGTAGCCACGGAACAGTCGCGAAAAGGATGGAGATGAACAAGAATTGAAAAGCCAGAGGGACACGCCATGAAGCACTTCCTCCTACAAAACTAGCCAGACTTAGCGTTTGCACGTTTTGATAGAAGTTTAGGAACTCACGAAAATCCAAACGTTACCCAATTGCTCAGTGAAAAGCCGGCAATGTTCATTATCATCTCGATGACGATCAACTTGCCGCGCCAACTGGCTTTCGATGTCTCACCTTGCCACACAGGTGCTGCTACTTTTAGCAAAAGTCCAAAGCAGCCCTCTACCCAGCTGCCACCTACCTGTTGACGTGTTGATGCCATTTCCAATGCCAGCAATAATTCTTAGACGCTTTCAGCAGCTAATCCCACTGACGGACTGTGTCTTGCTTACCTTCCCACGATCATCTCAGGCACATTGAAGGACGCAATCTGTATAATAGCTCCAATGCTCATGATAGTCGTGCCCAACAGCACACATTTCTTTCTTCCCAGTGGATCACCGATCGCACAGACGGAGATCGCGCCGAAGAAGCACCCAATATCGTAAATAGCTGTGACTGTGCTGATGAGAGAGGCATTGTTGTTCAAGTTGAGCTGATCGAGGAAGTCTGGAGTCACAACAACACCACCTGGTTATCCGTAAGATGTCGAGCCAGAGTTCGGTTTGAATGCAACCTACCGAATACACCCTGGTCATAGCCAAAGAGTGTCTAAGTACAAATTAGATGAAGTTTTTGTGGTGTATTCAGAGCTCACCATGTCAGTTGCGCAAGCCACCGTGACCCATACTGTAAGCCAGGTGCCTGTAAGGCCCCAGTAAGGCTTTCCTGAGCCGAGCTTGAACATGATGTTGTGGAAGTGTGCTCTATCTCCACCTCAATCTGATGGAGCCTGAAGTCTGTGCCTAGCATAAAGGAGATCCTCCACTATTTCAATTCACCACGACACGCGAGCGTCGAGCAAAGCTGTGCTGCTCTGCCGTGATGACGAAATAAGGCATGACGGTCTCGGCGTAATTGGTCATATTCGACGATCGTGAATGCGGCGGCTCGCCAACTTTGTTGGTTTCCCCGCGCTTTAGCTTTGGATCGACTACGACGATCCCGAGATCTGGGGAAATCTGACATCTGAGGGCCTCGTGACTTGTTTCAAGCAGTCGTCGTCTCCACATTCGGTAGGAATCTCGCGCAAGTCATCATCTTGTTGTGTGATCTTTCTCCCCTTGCCGCACATCCAGACTAAAGCCGTCGTGCAATGCACCATACGGAGTCAGTGACGCAACGTGTGATGACCGCATAGGCCGAACCTGGCTTGAGTTGTTCTAGAGAAGTCCCGTGAGCTTTTACACTTGCGGCTCCCAACGTCTCTGCATTTGCAAGCAAAGCTGCGACGTAGCCTGCAATAGATTATCTCTCTGTACGGAACTACGAGTGTGCTATTTCAAGCACACCTCAAAGTCAAGTCAAAACACCCTTCCTCTCGATAGGTCAAGACAAGCTCTACAAGAGCTAACTAGGCGAATGGTGGATAAGCAAGCTTTGAACTTGGCCACCGGTGGGCCCATGCCGTTAAGAAGCCGCAACAATATAGCGCATTGCAGTGAGATGGGCTGTGATCAAGCTCACCGGGCAACGTTACGACGAGCTGCGTCAGCTATGCGCGCGCTCACGCCGATGCAATACTGTGCAAGGCGAAAGTCGCGAATGACGTCATCAATGGCACTGAGTCTGATCTGTTGTACACAGAAGATTGTATGTATTGCTTAATTGCCTGCATCAGCAAACGCCGTGGGATTGACAACGGCGAGCTGTGAGGTAGGTGTTGTGGTCGTGTATGGAGACGGAGGCGGCTCCACTGCTGAGTCGGGCAGGAACGTGCGGGCTTGGCGTTGCTCTCCCGAAGGCCAGCAGTTCAATGAATTCAGGGTGCAGCAGTAACAACGCCCCGCCAACAACATCACCCGTTCTCTTCTGCATGCGCATAATGACATCGTGAACGAATCGAATTAGCGACCCTTATTTAACAACTTCCACTCCCTATCATGGCGTCGGCGGTGTTCTTTCTCGACCTGAAGGGCAAGGTACGCTCGTGGGGTACTCGCGTGGAGGAGCTGCCTACTAACGGGCACACGTAGACCCTGCTGGCGCGCAACTACCGTGGCGACATCCCCATGTCCGCGGTCGAGAAGTTCCCTGTCCTACTTAGCGAAGCCGAAGAGGAGAGTTCTGCCGTCCCACCATGCTTCTCCAGCGAAGGCATCAACTACCTCTACATCCGTCACAACAACCTCTACCTCCTCGCCCTCACCAAGCGCAATAGCAATGCCGCCGAGATCCTGCTCTTCCTTCACAAGATCGTGGAGGTCTTCACGGAATACTTTAAGGAGCTCGAGGAAGAGAGTATAAGAGACAACTTCGTCATCATCTACGAGCTGCTAGACGAGATGATGGACTTTGGATACCCACAGACTACCGAGTCGAAGATCTTGCAGGAATACATCACACAGGAGTCACACAAGCTGGAGGTACAAGCACGGCCGCCTATTGCCGTCACCAATGCTGTCAGTTGGCGCAGTGAAGGCATTCGCTACCGCAAGAACGAAGTCTTCCTTGATGTTGTCGAATCACTCAACCTCCTGGTCTCTGCCAACGGAAACGTTCTACGCTCCGAGATTCTGGGTGCTATCAAGATGAAGTGCTACCTGTCCGGTATGCCTGAGTTGCGATTGGGTCTGAACGACAAGGTCATGTTCGAGACAACGGGTCGTGCAACAAGGGGGAAAGCCGTCGAGATGGAGGATGTCAAGTTCCACCAGTGCGTGCGCCTATCGAGGTTCGAGAACGACAGGACGATTAGTTTCATCCCGCCAGACGGCGAGTTTGAGTTAATGAGTTATCGACTGAACACACAAGTCAAGCCCTTGATCTGGGTGGAATGCATAGTCGAGAGCCATTCAGGCAGCAGGATAGAGTATATGTTGAAGGTAAGCACAGCGGCTTGGGTTCGAGGCACCATGGCTGACAAAACAAAGGCAAAAGCGCAATTTAAGAGGCGAAGCACAGCGAACAACGTTCAAATCTCGATACCTGTACCTGAAGACGCCGACACACCTCGATTCCGTACAAACATCGGTACCGTACACTATGCGCCAGAGACATCGTCGATTGTATGGAAGATCAAGCAATTTGGAGGAGGTAAAGAATTCTTGATGCGCGCCGAACTTGGTCTGCCATCGGTACGTGGCGATGACGAGAAGGGTGGTGGTATGATGGGTGGATTCGGAGGCAGCATGGGTGGTGTCGGTGGCGGCAAGGCGAAGAGACCGATCAACGTCAAATTCGAGATCCCCTACTTCACAACCAGTGGCATTCAAGTCCGGTACTTGAAGATCATTGAGCCAAAGGTAAGCTCCTTTAACTTGATTTCCAGCACGGAAGCTAACAATAGTCTAGCTGCAATATCCATCGCTGCCTTGGGTACGATACATCACCCAGTCTGGCGATATCGCTGTACGATTACCAGACGTAGCATAGACGAAAAGGGACGACTCACAATAGATGCATCAACTTGATCAATGAAGCCAAAGTAACCCTTCAACTTATAATTTGGTTATTTCCGACCACGTACAATAAGCAGCTCACATCACAATTGTGAAGCTTCAAACCGAATACTGTGAAAGGCTGCCAACAGACACATGTGACCTGGTATCTCGCCCTTTTTACCTTTCTGAAAATAGGTGTGTCCGTTCGCTCCACCGTCCCATGACCGAGTCGTGAAGGACCGTCGTCCAAGTGCGTACCTGTATCACGACATCGCGCTCCGCTTACACACGTTGCTGTATGCAGCTGAAAGGCCCGCGAAATATGCTGGAAGAGGGTTACGCCCCTGGTCCTAGACTTCTGGACTTACCCTAACGAGCATTGAGCCGAATTGCGTCATCCGCGGTTATTACCTGCCGAGATGAGGAGTAACATGATCATCAAGTATAAGCAGTGCAGCGGACAACACAAGATGCTGCAAGTTCGTGAAACTGGCTCTGCAATTGACTATGTGGTCTTCCTTAGTAGCGTTGCTGACGTTGTCGTCTAGCGCGCTCGCGGCAAAGAACACACCAACGGTTCAAGTCAAGAACGGAACTATCGCAGGTGTTCATTCGTCCTCGTATAACCAAGACTTTTTCCTAGGTGTCCCGTTTGCTCAACCACCCCTTGGAAACCTTCGCTTTCGACAGGCTCAGTCGCTAAATGCAACATGGAAGGGAGTTCGGGAAGCAAAGCAGTACGCAACGCATTGCGTTGGATACGGGGTGAGGGTCTCCTCTGGATGTTTCCAGCCCACACAAAGTCTAACGACTATAGCTTGATCAAACTTTCTACAAAGCCTCGGAAGACTGTCTGTATCTTAACGTCATACGGCCGTCTGGGTACGAGAATGAGAAGCTGCCTGTCGCCTTTTGGATCCACGGTGGAACGTTCACAAACGGTGAGTCTCTAAGTGACTGCATATTGACTGTAACTGATTGTGGTTTGCAGGAGGAGGCGCTGATCAACGTTACAATCTTTCCTTTATTGTTGAGCAGTCCGTCAAGATTGGCAAACCAATCATTGGTGTTTCGATCAACTACCGACTAAGCTTATGGGGCTTTACCAGTTCAAATGAACTTGCAGACGACGGTCTATTGAATATTGGCTTACGGGATCAAAGGCTGGCACTTCACTGGGTCCAAGAAAACATTAATGCCTTCGGAGGTGATCACAAGAAGGTTACCATCTTTGGTGAATCGGCTGGTGCTGCTTCAATTGGCTTTCATGTACAGACTACCAATCTTCCCACTACGACGGCCAGAAAGCTGACATTTACCAGCTCACTGCATACCGCGGCCGCGACGACAGCCTCTTTCGCGCCGCCATTCTCCAATCAGGCAATCCTATTTTCTATAGCGCGCAACGCGGTCGTAATGCCTCTCAAGCCGCGTTCGACACTGTCGTCTCGCAAGTCGGCTGCTCCTCATCTCCCGACAAGGTCCAGTGTCTCCGCAACACCCCCTTCGCAACGCTTAATGCAACAATGAACGGCACCCTATCCTCCAGCGGCGGCTTCACCCCAATAACCGACGGAGACATCATCCAAGACTACGGCTCGACACAGCTCTCCCGCGGTGAATTCGTCAAGGTCCCAATCATCGTTGGCACAAACAGCGATGAAGGGGCTTCATTTTCCCCATACGGCATCAACACCACTGCACAGTTCCAAGCCAGCCTCGCCGCCAGCGGCTTCCCCCTCGCGGTCCAAACCACCCTCCTAAACGCGTACCCAGACGACCTAACCACCAACGTAATCGCCTCGCTAGGCTCCCAGCGTCCCGCACCCCGTTTCGGCGCCCAGTTCCGGCGCGTCGCAACCTACATCGGCGACCAGACCTTCATCGCCGCCCGGCGCGCGACAGCCACCGCATGGGCTGCCCACAACACCACTGCCTACGCATACCGCTTCAACGCGGACCAAGCCGGCTTCGCGCCCGAGCTAGCCGTCAGCCACTTCAAGGAGATCGGCTTCGTGTTCAACAACATCGCGGGCGTCGGGTTCCGTCCCGATATCAAGCCGTTTGAGGGCAAGCCGCAGCGCTACATCGACCTCGCCGCGTTTGTGAGTAGCTCGTGGATTAGCTTTGTAGCGGATTTGGATCCTGGGTCGTGGAGGAAGGGGGGTGGGGGAGGCGTGGAGGCGTGGCCGAGGTATAGGGTTGAGGAGCCGAAGGACTTTGTGTTTGAGGTTAATAGGACGAGTAGGGTTGAGCCGGATACGTGGAGGAGTGAGGGGATTGATTTTATTAATCGGAATGCGCTGGCTCTTTTTGGAAAGTAGTGAGGATGAGGTCCTCGGGCGTTGAGTGCTGCAATCAGTCCTACTTGCATACAGTAGCACGAGCCTCTTCCGTTACCACAGTACAGAGATATTTGTGGGACGGTACGACTAAAAAATGACTCCCCCAATCAGGATCCATCAAATTAGCAACCACTACAAGCATCTGTATATCAGAGAAGACACAAGGGCGCATCAAGTGTAGTGCGTGAACCTTTGCATCAGGGTACATCAAATAGTCTTGAGGCTGTTGCAGTCCGCCGTACTATGTCTCACGACACGCTCAGCTGACTAGGCGCTATGAGTGAAAACAGCGACCCTTCTGGCGCATCCCTCTCTACGGCAGTGAGTGCCTATCAGATGATGGGAGCTGTGAAGGGGCCTAGCTCACCTGAACATCTACGGTAGCCAGACACAATACTAGACCTACATTTGTAAGCTGCATGTTCCCTAAATCTTCTAAGGGAAGGACAAGTATTTATTGCTTAGAAACAAGATATATAAAAAGGAGCAGAGAAGAGTAAAGACTTAATTTTAGATAAACCTAAGGCTACTCTAGGCACTTTCCTGTACCTTTCTTCCTTTGTGTGCTACCTACAGAGATAGCAAATAGAGAAAATTCCTTCCAAGGAGAAAGCTCTGAATAAGCAGCATGCAGAAATTGCTACTTGGGATCTTGGTAGATCTCAAGCATGAAATAAAGCCTAGTTCTTCTCGCGGTCCACGCACACAGCCAGTCCGAACTTGACAGGGTCGCCGTCGTACTTTGCCTTGTCTCCTGGAGTGATAGTGGCCCACATCTTATTGACCTGGTTCGTACGAACATCATAAGGAATTGTGGATGGCTGGACAACCCAGAGGTATGCATTCTTGCCGGCCCTGACAAGCTGGGCTTCGCCCGCAGACGGTCCTTGGGGAGGTCTAGTGGTCTTCTTGGACGCTCGACGGGGTTTTGAGGCTGAGCCCGGCTTCTGGACTTTTGCAGCATGGGCGCCGCCTGAGGGACGGGGCTTCGCCTTGGGCTTCGCTGTGGGCTTGGCCGTCTGTGAAGGTGTCAGCTGATGCTACAAATTCCAATGTGAAATACATCATGCTACTGACCTTGTCGTTGCGCTGTTCAGCGGTTGGCACGACACCTGAGGGTTCTTGGTTGACATAATTGCCGTCGTTGGGGTCAGACGCGACATGTTCTTCCTGATAGTTGGCCATTGTGCGGTGTCTGGTGGGATACATTGTGGAAGGGTATGATGGTAAGGTGTAGGAATGATGTCTTGGACCAGGCAGAAGCCTGCATATATACCAAGAATATGTGTAGGAATTATCCTTGCTCTTACTATATTTTCCCTTAGATTCTCTCTTTTACCTTTTTGCTACTATTGTTCACCTGCTTGCCCTCCTAAATCTTCCCACCTGCCCTCCTCACCGCCACTTAACAACTAATGTTGCGCCCAAAGTGAGAGAGAGTGACTTGTCTAGGGCGCGTAGGAGATCAGGAAACGGCAACGTGACAACTGAAGTAAACACGCTGCGATGGGGTAGGAACATGACGGTAAATGTTGCGGTGAGAGAGGGCCTGCATGACTGGTCGCTTGATGCTGAACTGTTCGCGAATGGACGACCTTATGTCCAGGCGATGATGCGAGGAAAACAGGCAGCTACGAACAGGGACCCCAGGCGAATGCCCAATCAGTCTGGTCGGCAAAGCCATATGGCAGAGCCCGAATGGTGTTACGACACCTGAACCTAGCCCAATACACGCTGTTCGCGTTGGTCATGGCGTGAAGGAAGTCGGGTACAGACACGTAAGGACATCGAAGTCATATGCAAGAGATGTAGAAAATTGTATGACACAGTGTTTGCATTGAAGTATATATCCAAAAGTAGAGACAGTTTATCCAAAAAGGTATGGACAAGTTTGAGACAGGCAGCTGCTCAAAGAGGCGATGGATGTACAAAAGATTGACACTGAAAGCGTAGTAGAGTAATCAAAAGAGCGTCCACAAACATCAGACCAACCTCAACCGATTCTCTCATTTACCAAGGTGTAAAACGGCGCGTCCACTCCTACATGAACTCGCCAAGCCTAGGCTTACCACCCTTCCAGTCATCCCTCTCGTAGTAACGGAAGACGAGATCATAACCCTCAAGGTCGTGAACAATACGATCAACGCGGCGATAACCTGGGATGGCCTCAACTCGCTTGCTCTTCTCTACGTTCTTGCCAGGAAGCTCATCAGGGGAGGGCTTAGCCTCGAAGAGGGTGATGCTGAAGCGACCTGGCTTGAAGATACCAATGACATGCTCGATAACATCAGCCGTCTCACGTCCGCTCTGACGAGCGGGAACGTTAGTCTCGAACGAAGCATAGGAGCAGTGGGGCTCCGGCGTGACGTGGACGGTGAAGTAGTGAGTAGCGTCAGAACCCTTCTTGGAGCCATTAGGCGCGCCGCCAGGAGCAGGCACGACGCCATTGGCAGAGAAACCGCAGGGTGTGAACAGGTAGGCGTCAATACGAGCGTCGGGGTACTTCGAAGTCGGGTAGACATCAGCCAGACCACAGTGCTCGGAAACGACAGTGCCGAGTGTGTGACCCTCGGTAGTCAGCTCCTCAGGGAAAGTAAGTTCCTCATCAGAGTTGAACCCGGAGTGATCGGAAGAGGTTTGCTCGAAAACATCGAAACTCTCATCAGAGATCTGGGTAGCGGCAGTCGAATTGAGCACAGTAGAACCACCGAGGACCGTAGAGCCACCAAGGCTTTCGCACTCGCCCTCGGGAATGGAACCAAGGGACTGGATGGCGTTCTTGCGCGCCTCGCGAGCCCTCTGGAGATAACGACCTTCCGCGACCGCACTCGCGTCCTCGAGATAGAACTGACGGGCATTCTTCTCATCGAGGTCAGTCATCAGAATCTCCAGAGTCTCGTCCTCTTCTTCATCGGTGTTCATCTCAGGCAGCATGCGCTCAGGAAGCTTGACATACTTGGTCTCGGTCTCCGGGCGCTCCACGTTCTCCGAACCGGGGCTGGGAGGTGGAGTCAAAGTGGTATCAGGGCCCGTGATGTAGAGGTACCAATGCTCGCCGTTCATCTTGCCAATCATATAGGCACTGCCACCCTCGAAGCGCTGGTCCAAGAAGCGCACCTCGTCACGCCAGCTGCGGTGGGGACCCTGCTGCGCCTCAGGATGCAGAAAGTTCTTCCTGCTGTAAAAGACGCGGTAGGGTGTAGCAGTGGCGGCGAGTCCGGACCCAGGAGCTGGCTGAACGTACGGGAATCCCGCATTCAGAGCAGCGATCTCCAGGAGACGGGTAAGGCCCCAGAGGAGAGTGGTGGTGCCACAGGTCTTGAGTACAACCTTGTGGGGGAAGACGAACATGCTCGACTCGGAGAGCAAGTAAGCATCAACATGCTCGGACTCGATAACAGAGAGAACCTTGCAGTTGACCAGGTCAAGCATCTCCTTCCAGACATCGGCAGATACCTTTTTAAGACCCAGCGGGCCAGCCTGACCGGGCAGGTCGGTGGCTGAAGAGCTAAACCATACCTCCAGAAGCTTCTCGGGGCCTTCGAACGCGTTGGTAGAATCGAGGTCGACGGTAGCCTCCTTGTTGATTGTCAAATGGGGCGTGCCAATGTGCGAAGACGGCGACGCGGTGTAGTGCTTGGGGATTTCGGTAGCAACCATCTCTTGGTTATAAGCGGCAGTGCGCGCGGATTATTGGCGTTTGCGTGCGGCGAGTGCGAGGTTGTTCGTTTGGGGGACGGCTAACTGACGAGCAGTGAAGCACAGTCTGCTGCTCAGACAAGCAATGCGGTGCTTGGCTGAGGAGAGAAGGCCCACGAGGGACGAGGTTCGAAGAGGCTGGCTGGTGCCAGCAGCAGGCGTGTGATATAGAAAACGACCGTAGAGGACGTTAGGGAGGTCGGGAGTTGGGAGGAAGATACGAGGCTTTGCGCCGCGGAATGGTGTCAGTCGTTGCGCCTCGACCGACTAGATTCCGATACCCTGTGAAAGTATCGGGTCCAGCAGACGAGGGATCTGCTCAGGTGGGTAGGTAGGTGGAGTGGTTGGGCGTGGGAGTAGCGGGTGTTATCTAGGCCTGGCGGACATTAGCAACTGGTCATGTTCGTACAATGAGTGCGCGACACAGTGTGTGGCGGAGTATGTGACGGTGAAAGGGGAAGGATTGCAAGGTGGGCACGCGCATAGTGGTGACAAGACTCACTTCGCAGGCTTGGACAGAAAGCGTACCAGATCCTGTTGACGCATGGAACAGCGGAAGAGTGCAAAGGGAAATTGTCTGCGGGCTGTCACAGCCTATGCAGTAGTGGGGTGTGTAAAGAGCAGGTCTGCCAGCTTTGACGTGTCGAGTCGAGTGGGAAGGTGCAATTGCTGTTGGGCGCAAATGTGAGTTGGGGCGAGAATTTTTGTGGTAGCGGGCAGACACGTTCGGGTGGATGGATGGCGGAGTCAGGGTATGGAACGTACGTTGGGCCAAGGGCTAGTTTGGTAGGGAGCAGATCTCTATGATTGCTGCTGTGGTGTTGTTTTGCAAAGCAACGGGTCGCGTGTGGGCGAAAATCTGCAGACGATCATCGTCGCCCAACGTCACCGCCCGCCGCGCTGTGGCAGTGTGGCTGGAGCTGTTATGCACGTTCATCGACGATCCGGGCCGTCGGCACAGACACTGACACCTCACTCTGGATCGAACCTTTGCGGGATCCACCATTCTCGTCACAAAATAGCAATAAAAGATTGGCACCTCCATGCATAATAAATGGTCATACGATTTTGTCAAAGAGGATGAAGAATAAATATGTGAATTGGTAATGGGACCTTGAGGGAGCCAAATTTTGGTGCTTGATCGGTGCCCGCGCAGGTCTCCCCAACCTAGCACGACACTCTCCGCAGAACATACAAATCAACACAGTATTTCGATAAGCTTCAAGAACATTCTCTTTCCTATACCATTACTGAAGGTTATAGTGAAAGGAGCGGCAAAGTCTTTTGCCAGCCACCAAGCTCCAGAAACTAACTCCCTCGTGCTTGCATGCCCAAATGCTGGCCTCGAAGAAGTCTCTACTTCCTTCCAGCAGAACCCGCCAACTTCCTGAGAAATGCGTTTTTGACACCCTTGGTACCCCTGACTTCCTTGTTCCGGCTCTTGTTAGCCTCCAGGTACGCCATGTCCTGACCGCCTGAGTACTCGCTGAGTGCTCCTGCCGTCCTGCGCACGCCGTTCTTCTTTTTGTTTCCGACCGTGCTCGCGTATCTGGAGCCGAAGCTGTCGCCTTGGATATTCTCAATCTTGGCGTCGTCGTCCTTGGCGAGCAGGATGTCCATGAGCAGCTCGCGCCGCTCTTGTGGCTGTTTAAACGCGAGATCCGCGTGCTTGTCAATTCCTTCAAGACGCGTAATGACCTTGAAGGCGTAGCCCTGGTCGACAAGGAAGGCTTGGCGTTTGGAGGAGTAGAACATCTCGTCTGTGTCTTTGGAGACGAGGGAGTAGAAGAACGCGTTGAAGCCCTCGTCGTTACGGCGCTTGGCTCGGAGGATGCGACCCAAACGCTGGGCTTCCTGTCGCCGTGACCCATAGTGCGAAGAGACCTGAATAAGGCACGTAGCCTCTGGCAGGTCTAGACTTGTATCGCCGATCTTGGAGAGGAAGAGAGTGTTGATTTTGTTGTTTTTCTGAAAGTTCTCGAGAATGGACAGGCGCTCTGATTGAGGAGTGGCACCGTAGATGTAGACCTTGCCCAGCTTTCGCGCGTACTTTTCCAGCGCGTAGACATTGTCAGAAAAGACAATGATCTTGTCTCCGCGCGCTTCGTGGTAGTCAATCAAAAATTGGCATGCTTGAAACTTTCGCGGATTCATAATTGACAGCAGTGCTCGCTTCTGCAGAGATGCAGGTTTCAACCACTCTTGATAGAACTCAGGTGTCATTTGGCACCAGACTTCGGCGCACTGTACTCGAGCGATATGACCTTGCTCGGACAGCTCTTGCCAGTTGGCCTCGTACAACTTAGGTCCTACCAAGAAGTTCAAATCGTCGATCTTGTCATCCTCGCGTAGCAATGTAGCAGTCAATCCTAGTTTCGCGTGAGACGCGATCTGGAATGTGACCTTCTTGAAGATATTAGCCGGCACAACGTGCACTTCGTCGGCGATCAACAAGCCCCATTCTCGCTCTTTGATGAAGTTCATGACCTTCTCCGCGTCGTGCGATCGTTTCTGAACAGTACTAATCATGGAATATGTGCTGATGATGATTCCAGCGTTGCGGGGAAAGACATCCTTGTTGTCCGCTGTAAATACGGCGATGTCTTCAGGGTTGATGTTGGACCATTTAATGAACTCATTCCTCCACTGTATGACACTCATAGCACTAGTGCAAAGAACGATGACGGACTTCTTGACACCGCACGCTGCAGTGATGCCCACAAGAGTCTTGCCAGCGCCACATGGCAGAACGATAATGCCTGACCGAGCGCGCGAGTTGGAAAACATCTTACTCAAGGCCTTCTCCTGATAATATCGAATCTGAGCGTGGGGCTTGAGATCGATCTCCAGATTGGGGTTCTTCATATCGTTGTTGAAATCGTATTCTTCTGTGAGTGGAAGGCCAATAAGTCGACACCGCTTCACGACCTCTTCTCTCTTCTCGCTCATGATCTGGAAAGAGTGGACCTGAGCTACCTCATCTTCATCGTCGTCCTCCCGCAATGTTGCTATCATGTCGGCAGGTTGCGGTTCTGCGGCAGAGGGTGGTGCGATTTGGTTTGCTCCAGCAGCAAGCTTGGTACCTGGGATGGCCATTTGACCAATCTTAGGAGCAGCCTCCTTTATCAGGCCCTCGGTCTGATCGGCCCTGCACTCGGCAACAATTGGATCACGGAGGAGCTTGTTTAGAATTGTGGGGTCATCACTTTCAATGAAGGAAAGTGTCTTCTTGAGCACAATCTTCGCTTTGCCAAAAGCTGAGGTGGACTTCTCGACGAACCTGAGGAGGACATCAGACAGTGCCGTCTTGGAATATCTATCAAGCTTGTCGATGATTTCTTGGCTCGAATGTCCAACGCTCACGGCGGCGAACAAACTGTGCGTGGTAAGTTGGTACTCATGCATCTTTGACACACGCGACTGCGGTTCAGCGATGTTGATTAAGAAATCTTGAGCCTCGTCGAAGAGGGGATGGAAGGATTCAATAATGATACCGCCGGTATCGTTGACCCAGAGAGGACGGTTCTGCTGGTCAGGCTTCAGTGGCGCATACGACTGGTCGGATTTCTTGAACAAATGTGCTGCAGCATCTTGTGGTTGCTGTGCTCGCGCCCGTTTGGACATGGCTTTGACATCAAACTGGTCCTTGAGAGTATCGAATGTCTCCTGGTCACTCATAGGACCAGTATCCTCGTCTCCGTACGCATCCTCAGCCTCAGCCTCCGCCGCTGTCTGCTGCAGCTTGCGTTTGGGCGGCATACTGCACGGCCGTGGCGCGCTGCGGCGCGCTAGAACTGGGTATGTATGCTATGCACAACGAGTCTACGAGCACGAGGGGAGATGCGCGAGAGGACGGTAGTCCCTGACGACGAGAGCGCGACGGGTGAGAGGCGGGTGTGGAGCAGTGAAGCGTAAGGGTGGCGGACGTGCCTGGCGTTCTATCAATGAAAGTACGGTTACGTCAGCAAGACACCCTGCCTCTACGGGCGGCCGTCCCAGGCTGCAGGGACTATTCTGTGACTATTCTGTGACTCTTCTGGCAGTCTTTTCGAAATAAGGCGCATATGCGACCGCAGGACTCTGTGCCCCCTGCGTGGGGTAGAAAACGCGCTGTGCACACATGAGCGAGAGCTTGGCTGCACCGCGGCGTTTGGCCTGCTTGCCACGACGTCAATGGTCCGGGGTACACTGTACATCCCTCCCCAGCGACCATACAACAACCAGCACACCCCCAGCACACACCATGCGCACATGAGGCCGTGACATGAACTCCAATGGGCGCGTCCGACTCGAAACTCACCTTCAAGCAGGGCATCTTCCGCCTGTCGGAGCCCGACCAGATTCCCGCAGACGATGAATACTGGACAGGCTTCTGGGAGCTGCCAGAGAGCACCGAGGACGTCTTCTCGCTCTTCTCGCCTGCCGACATACGGCGCACGCGCGACAACAACCTTGCCAACCTCGAGACGCTGATCCTCGCCGTGACCTCGCGTCTTGTCGTCCTGCGCAACCACCCCTCCTTCCCCGACCCCGAGCTTGCGCCCGAGAGAGATGCACTCAACTGCATCCGCGTGCTGACGCGCCTACTGCCCTTCATATACGAGGCCGATCACCTGGAGTCATGGGAGGACACATTCTTCTGGGCCGAGCGGAGGAAGCGCAGCCGGAGGGGGCAGCTGCGAAAGAGCGAGGTCATCTTCGACGAATCTGACCCTGACCCTACCCCGACCGAGGCCGAGCCCGAGTTCACCAAGGCCAAACCGCTGGCAGAGGAGATCATAGACACTCTGATCGACTTGCTGTTCTTCTCCGAGTTCACCTTGCCCAAGGTTCCAGCCGGCAAGAACAAGGTGTCGTATGCGATATGGCAGAGCGGCGTTGGCTGCAACACTCCGACGGCCTCGACGAAAGAGTTTGAGAGCAACAGGACAGAAATATTACGGTTGTTGCTGGCATTCGCAAGCAAGTCCATGTACATGTCATCCGGTAAGCTACATTACTGATCGCGTGACTCTATAGCTATGCTTACGTTCATCAGCTATACTGCCAGTAAAAGGCGTCAAGGCCATCACGTACATGGCAACTTGCCCTGAGAAGCAAGTTGTTTTGTCTGTGCTCTGTTCGATGTTGAATACTGTAAGTCTTCATTCCAAGTCTATACCACCCACGCTCACGTACGTAGACGCTTAAATACAACCCTGCCACATGGCGCGTCCCCTACGACCATGTCGTCTTCAAGGATCAAAGACAGATACTAGTCACGTACTGCTTGCAGTTGCTGCTGGTTCTGATACTCTATCCCATTCCAGAAGCAGGTACCGGACCTGCGCCGAAGAACTTTTTCAGGCACTTCCTCGGTCGCCTGCACCGCCCACAGGACTTCCAATTTCTCGTGGATGGCATGACAAGGATTCTGAATCAGCCGGTTTGCTACCCATACAGCCCTGTCGTTTCGTTTGGCTGATCATTCCTAGCTACAAGCAAACTCCTCTTACCTACCTGGCAGCCACAAGTCACTGACATGGGCTCCTGAAATGATCATGCTCTTTTGGGAGGCGCTGCAATGCAACAAGCGTTTCCGCTCTTTCATCATCGATACAGACAGGGCCCATGACTTCGTGGTGCTGGTACTGTACTATGCCATTGATCAGCGCAACGATCCTTCCAAGCAGGGCCTGGTGCGTATGTGCGTCTTTGTGCTGCAAACATTGAGCGTAGAGCCACAATTTGGCAAGAGCCTCAACAAAACTTTTGAGGGCCAGGAATCCCTCCCACCAAGTATACGGATACCAAATTTCCATGGCACCTATGCCGATTATGTCATCACCGTACGTCCGATGCCCCTGCACGTAGGCATAGCTGACCATGACAGTCAATCTACACCTTGCTTACAACAGGCAAAGGCAAGCTCGAGCCAATCTACCCGGCTTTGCTCGCTATTCTCAATAACATTGCTGCCTATGTCCAAAACCTAGGACGCGCACCTAGCTCGAAGATGCTACAGCTCTTTGCATCCATGTCGTCGCCTAGCTTTCTTCTGGCCAATGATAACAACCACACTCTCCTGCACTCTTTGCTCGAAGCAATCAATGCCATGGTTGAACATCAATATCAGCGTAAGATCCTGTGGTTATTCAAGGTTTTCCCTTACTGATGGCGACAGACAACCCCAACCTGATATACGCAATTATACGTTCCAAGAAGAAGTTTCAGGCGCTACGAGATTTCACACTTGAGAGCGGACAAGAAGAGATTGAACGCCAGAATCAGTTGCGCAAAGAGGGCAATGGAGCAGAGCTATCGAGACAAACGTCCATCGATAGTTTGCGAAGTCCCACTGCCGCCCGTACTCCGTCATTGGGTAACGTTCCAGAGGAAAACAGTGCCTTTGCTATTGGCAGTGACGACGATGACTCTGACGCCGAGGACTCGAGTCCACCTCCGCAAGCGACATCTCCAATTCAGTCACCACCGCCAGGAGGCTCACAAGTTGCATCCCGAAGCGCTTCGATAGCATCCTCAATCGACGAGACTGTCCCCACGCAATTACGAGGAATGTCAGAGAAAGCGAGAGGGAAAATGCCTGTCGGCCAACCCACATTTTCGCGCCAGAACAGCATTACAAGCCTTGCCAGCATGAATGCTACACCCAGTCTGGCAGCCAATGAGTTCTTCACGCCATCAGTAACATGGGTAAGCACCGCCAAACAATCAGGCTGTACACAAAATACTAACGCGTCACAGCTTGAATCCTGGCTCTCTGAACTCCCCCTCCACACAACTCTCATGCTGATTCAAACCCTCTCTCCTCTCCTCTCCTCCAGCACAGACACCAACTCCGCCCTCGACACCATCAAATCCACCACCATCCCCTCAATCGAACCCTCACCCATTCGCGTGCACTTATTCGAATGGTCAACCCTCAGCCTCGGCTGGTACGAGTCTCTACTCTGGGGCTTCGTATTCGCAAGCGAAATGGTAGTCGCCAGGGGCACCGCAGGCGTCTGGAACAACACCAGCATCCGACTATTCAGGGTCCAGCAGGGCGAAAGCCAAACCCCGAGTCTACTGGCGCCACGGGGCGCGGTGGATGCCGTGGGCAGCAACTTGGTGCAGCGAATTGGAAGTCTAAACCTGCGAGGGGCAGTACCGGGGACGAATCAGACTCAAGCACAGCAAGCAGGAAGGCCAGGGGGGGGTGGCGGCGCGGCGCCGGGGACGGGGGTTAGAGACGTATAGGCGGGCTTGTCACATTCGAACCCGCAACGAGCGTGCTTTCTGGAGTCTTCTGTGTGCGCGATTTGACAGAACCAGAACCATAGAAACACCGCTGCAGCTTTTTTGCCCAAAGTTTCGGCCTCGCCTACTCAAGCAACGCTCCGGTATCTGTGAGGCTGCTGCTGTGCGCTGATTGGCCGTACCTAAGGCTCGCTTCGCTTCCTTCTCCCAACACAGTAAAATGTAATGTCGATCGCTGGACCCTGGGTGGCGGTGCATAGCCACAGTGTGGCAACGGCGCTACTAAAGTAGAACCGCAACATTATTTCGCCAGCTGCAACAACGAATCAGATACCTTGGAATATGAAAATTGTATATTCTAGACCATTTGTGATGCAAAGAAAAGCATGGTGACCTTGGGGGAACGCGTGGTCCCTCATGCATGCCTGACGTACGATGGCAGTTCACTGCCTGTTCTGGTAATGCGAAGGGGGTACTCCGGGTACTTCGGTGGATGCTGGCGTTTGTTCGAGTGAGGAAAGACGATACACCGGCGCGACTTGCTTGGGAACCCTTTTTTTTTCTTCTTGTGCAGAATCACCCCTTTGATTCAACTCCCACAAAGCCGCACGACTATGTGACTGTGTCCCCTTCACGCGGGGCCAACAACCGAAACTCCACCATCATGACCACCAGAATGCAGACCATCCAAGAAGACATCGACGCAATCGTGCCGTACAGCATGCACGTACGCAACTCCCCCTTTCCCACGTTTCCCCCCACCAAAGCCAGCTCCAGCTAATAAAATCCTCCAGGTCTCCTCCCGCTACCTTGACCTCACAAAGCAGAAACTCGAACTCACGCGGCTGCCGAAGGAGAACCTGCTGCTCTCCCCGCGCGCACAATGGGGCCTGGGTGTTCCGAAATCCGTGCTCGAACCGCTGCTGGACCACTGGTTGGAGAGCTATGACTGGCGCGCGCAGGAGGATATGTTCAATGCTTCGTTGCCGCAGTTTCGGACGCTGATATCCCGGCCTAGCCCTCCGCAGAATGGGACGAAGACGACATCCGTAGAGAGTACGGCTATCCGTACGCATTTCGTGCATGTGCGGTCGTCGAGCCCTGGGGCTGTGCCGCTGCTGTATATTCATTCCTGGCCGGGAAGTTTTATTGAGGCTGGGAGGCTGATTCCGCTGCTTACGAGTCCGCCGCCCAGTGTGCAGACTGCTGGTACTGCGCGGCAGCAGGCGTTCCATGTCGTGGCGCCCAGTATTCCTGGATTCGGGTTTAGTGATTGTGCGGTGGAGCCGGAGTTCGGGGTGAAGGATGCGGCGGAAGTGTTTGCGGCGCTCATGCGCAGGTTGGGATATGAGGAGTTTGTCGTGTGTGGGGAGGGGTGGGGGTTTCAGGTTGCGAGGGCGATGGCGATGGCGATGGCGGAGACGGAGGGGGCAAGGGTGAAGGGCGTGTTTACGTGGAATCCGGTGTTTGAGCGGCCGGCGGTGGGGAGAGGGGTAATGGAGTGGGTTAAGTGGCAGGTTGCGCGGGTTACTGGGGCGAAGTGGCCGGCGTTGAGTTTTGGGTATGTGCCTTCTGAGGTGTTGGGGACTGGGACGAAGGCAGGAGAGAAGAGGAAGGGAGAGGATGCATTGAGTGCTCGTCTCATGGGGCCAATCCTGCACCAGCTCCTCTCAGTGCGGCCTCAGACACTGGCTTTTTCGCTGTGCGATTCTCCCGTCGGACTGCTGGCGGTGCTGTTGGATCTTCTGGGCGTGCAGGGCACTGGGCCATCGCTGGGAGCGCGACCGAGATCCCCCTTCTTGGACCCTGAAGAGCTCGAGCAGCAAGATCGCGAGTACGAAGCTGCCGGTCACGAGCGTGTACGGTCAGACGATACTGTGAAAGCCTCGCAGAATGCTGTCGGGCCAGAAGGTACACAAGTCAACCCGCAACCGTGGAGTCCAACTGACATCCTAAATTGGACCATGATGTAAGTCTTCCCTCCCAAAGCTTCTCAGTCGTCGCATACTCACAACGACTCTTTCAGGATGTGGCTGCCTGGTGCCGAAGCTGGGCTTCGCTGGCTGCGCAGAGCGCACATCGAGACCTCGATGCCTATGTGGAACGCATACTGCAATGTGCCTCTGGGCATTAGTAGTTACCGCAACAGAGCTTCAACCCCGCTAATGTGGGGGGCTTCGGCGTGGCCGATTGCATGGATCAGAAGGCACCATGAAGCCATCGAGATGCCAGCTTGGGAAGCCCCGAGATTGCTGGCTAATGACTTGAGGGAATGTTTCGCGCGACTGCTGGACGGCCAGGGGAAAAGAATGGCACCTGAAGCGATAGTGTGAGACTTTGCCATTGATATGTGTCGATCGAGCGGGTGTAATTGGGGCATGCTTTTGCTGGAGTTTTGGAGCTGACTGCAGATACACAGCGTCGATAAATACCCTTTCTTCTTTTACGAGCACAGATACTGTCACTCGGCTTCAATTTTCACGGATCTTGTCTTGTTAAATCTAATGCCTCTTCAAAATACATCTTGCTGTCACTGGGAAGTCTTTGTCATGCATGTAACGTACAGAAGCGCTGTGCTTCGCATCCGCGCGTTGGTATTACCTGGTGCAGACTTGTCAACAAACAATTAGATCTGACCCCGAAACACCTCGTTAGAGATTTCCGGGGGGGTTTAGCTTACCCGTGTATACAAACTACAGATCCATTTGCAGCCTTATCGATGTTCAGTGATGATCTTCTGTCAGCTGGTCAAGATATCGATGAAGTATCACAGGAGATAGTGGATGTTGGCTCATTTATGAGTGGTGGCTGCGGTCTCCAACAAATGCAATATGCAGGTTGCAGGTGCGTTGAACGAAGACATCGAATTCCTAGGTAGCACTCGTACGATTCAGATGACCGTCTGGTAAGGGTTGTGCTGAGTCGAAGACCACGAAGAAGTGGAGACCTCGCGAGTCAGTAGTAGTCCATTGCTTAACCTTACTTGCGACGCCGACATCTTGGTGGCATGAATTCAGTGCGCACGAAGTTCTCGGTCCAAATAGTCTGGATCTCGAAAGTGGGCCAACGGAACGGGAGACGGAATTCCCCGGTGACTCGTTCTCGTGTCTGGAAATGCCTTGTCCGCCGGTTCGAGCGGAATTGGCCGTCCTGGATATAAATCTCCGCGACACCTGGTGTTGATCAATGTGCTTGACACAACCCCTGCTGCGGTATCTGAACCTAGTCAGGCGCTTCAGGCACAGCGAAGGAATGCTGGAATGCGGAAATGGGCAGATGATCACAATCCTGCGGGATAGGAAGGCATCGCGATCGCTGTCAGTCGCAGGGTTGGCAATATGCAGAGGGCTACTGTAACCCTGCATGAGCGAGATCTCTCCAGCGGTTGTCAACTGCACTACCGCCGGTACTCTCGCCCTCCGATCGGATCAGTAGCGTGGTGTGAAGTTAATCTTGAGGCGGAACTAGACACGCGAAATGGCTGCAGTAAATTATGTATGTAGCTGCATTGGTTAGTCTTTCTCAATGTCGCCGAATGACTTGATTTCCGCCTCCGCATACTGATGCGGTACGGTAAGCCATTCCAATCAAAAGACGATGGTATTGATGCCGATGCCGTGTCTAATGATTAGGCCGATGATGATTAGTCGGTATATACTCCGCTTGCCGTGCGTGACAAAATCAAATCAGGCCAAGGCTGAGTGCTGCGCCTCGATCTCGGTCTGGTTACCTGGCTTCTTTTGCCTTGACGCAATGTTGATGCGCTGAATGCTGACGCACTAAGTGACAGCGGAAGGGGCAGGAGCCATACAGCGCCTTCCGGAAGGAGGTGCGTCACGGCAAGAGATCCCCGCAACACCAAGATCCAAACTCGCTTTCCCCGCCTGGTTCTGATGGCAGGCTCACCAACTCATCAAGTTCCTCTCATTCGATCAGAGCAATGGAACCTATCTCGCTAGGCCTGGGCCTGGAAGGCTCTCATGTTCTGATCACAGGCGGAGCTGGCCTCATCGGCCGCGTTGTCGTTGATCATTTTATTGCAGCAGGTGCGAAGGTATCATCGCTCGATATCGCATATCTTCCCACCACCCAAGAAAGCGACGCTGAACCGGGCGCAGCATGTCCAGCTCTCATGCCGATCCACTGCGATGTATCAAGCGAGAACGAAGTGCAGCAGGCGTTTGCGACAGCAGTCGCTGCTCACGGCCCGATCGATATCGCTATCGCATTGGCTTCTCTTGACCTGTCGGTTCTTGGTCCCTCAGCTCTGGCCGATGCATCATTTGCTCAGCTCAGGAATGTGCTAAATGTCAACGTCGCTGGCACATGGCTGACCGCACGCGAATGGGTGCGTGGCTTGCGTCAAGCAAAGCGTGCCGGCATGCCGATGAAGCATCCGAACCTGATCATCATAGGCAGCGAAAGCGGCTTGTTTGGCGAGCAGAAGAACGCCGATTACAGTCTCGGCAAGAGTGCTGTGCAAGAGGGGCTACTCAGATCTCTTCGAATGGATGTTCCGAAGGAATGGCCAGGTGCTCGCGTGAATGTCATTGCTCCAGGACCGGTCAAGACAGACCGATGGGAAGAAGAGTGCATGCGAGATCCAAATCAATTCTATGCTGAAGCGCAGGCAACGGTATGACAGCTCCCGTCTCTTGCAGATGTCTTCTATCAGCGACTTCTCCAGCCGTCGTCAGCATTGACACATTCGCACGTGTTCAAGCATTGTACCAAAGCTGACCTACATAGACTGCACTGGCCGAGCCAATACCAGTGAAGGCTGTTGTCATGACCATTCTATCAATTGCTAGCCACAATTTCAGCAGTCATGTCCATGGCCAGATCATCGCTGTTGATGGTGGAAAGCAGGGCAAGCTAGTATGGTCACGAGATGAGGCGCCCCAGCCCTATGCGTAGATCAATTGCACGTCCTGATGTGGGCACGACACTTGCATAATTACTCGCTCTCCCGTTGACAGTGATATCTTCCCGATTTCTTCTACTGCGGATTGCTCGCTCCTTTGGATATCATGATAAGGTGACATTTTGTTTACGGGCTGGGCATTGACATGGTCAGTGTCGCACCGACCGTCCGACCCAGCAGCCTGGGTCTCTACAGAGAAAGTGCAACATGGGGGGTGCGACCCCTAGTGCTGTTCATCCTTAACCCTGGACGCCACCACCCTTCCTCAAAACAGTAAGGAATATCACGCAACAAAATGGTAAATTTCTTTCTCGGCACAACCCATCAGTGGGTGTGCGTTCGATGTCCCTTCGCACGGAGTTGACTTCCGACCTTGCGTGGCGCTCCTATTCGCTGGGATTGGCGCGCTTTGTGCTCTAATCTTACATCATCGTGTAGCGGATGACACTGCTTTCATCCACTTCTGAATTTCCAATGCCCGAGTATCCGCGATCTAGGAGTACAGCAAATTGATGGACGCTCCTTGACAGCACGCGAATGGCAACTGGCTTGACAGAACTGAGTTCAGAGGCGATCTAGCCACCACCTTTGTCTGCTGGACTGGAGCTTATCAGGCGGTACGGTAGCGGGTGCATGCATGCGTTTAACACCAGCTGGATCGGAAGAGGTACTAACGGGCGCCGCCTGTCGGGCAACCTGACGCATGGCAGAGTCCCAGTCTGTGCGAACGGACCCAGCCCCGCAGCAAATAACTTGCCGAAACTTACCCAAACGTTACAGGCCAAGGCACACAGATCCGCGATTCACAGGTACCAACCAGTGAATGTTAGACCTTCGGTCTCGCCCGTATCCTTTACGCCCGAAGAAAAGCCATCGGACGACGCATCTCGTCGCCGCTGTGATGTCGTCAGTCTAAAAGTGTAACATGCCCCGGCGATGTGCCTGCCCAGACCGTTGGTCGTTGACAACCTTGCCGCAGTAGCTAAGCTCGTCCCTACCTACTTCCCGCCGGCATGCCTTCCCCACAGAAAATCCTGCCCTAATATCACGAGCTTGTTTCCACATGCGGTGTCCTCAATCTCTCATTCTCCAAAATCGATTGCATCGACTGACTCGTGTGTTCAGGGCTGGTGCCCACTGAGTCCTCCCATCTTCTCCCTGGCATGGTCCTCATTCTCCAACACACCTTCGGCTGATGAGCGTCCCCATCATGTCCAACTTTCGAGCTCTTCAACCAGCACCCATGGATCAGGAACCGGCGCCGCAACCCCAATCGCGGCCGATATTGACATCGAAACCTAAACGTACTGTGACGCTCGGTGCATGCGTTGCTTGCAGAAAACGAAAGTCAAAGTGCGATGGCAGTCGACCAGTGTGTACCTGTTGTTCCCAAAAGGACACGGAATGCATATATGAGCTTGGCCCCAACGAGAAGCCGTCCCAGGCGATGAAAAGGAAAAATGAGGAGATGCAGGGTGAACTTTCCAACCTACGCCAGCTTTACGACTTCCTTCGATTACGGCCCGAGTACGAAGCTATAGAGATCCTCAAACGCATCAGATCGAATTCACCCACTTCAGACGTGCCTCAATCCCAACGCATCCAAGAATTGGCTGATTTTGTTCGTCATGGGGAGCCACTGATGCAGCAACCAGTACATACACCACCATTCAGCAGTATTGAGCGCGAATTGCCCCATCCTATCACACTTCCTCCGCTTCGTCAGGCCTTGGACTCTCCTAGCGTCCGAGAGTCGTACCACCTGCCCTTTCCTGGCATTTCACCTATGGGCTTCGACGGCCCACCTACTCAACGACGGAGGCAAACACAGGACCTGTCAGCTCGGTAAGCAATGTGTGCGCAGCGCACGGTGTGATTTTGACCAACCCCAGCACAGATAGCCAAGGTTTTTTGCCAAAGTCCACTTCCATCGAAGCCATTCTGCATACTCCGCCGAATGCAGCTGTAGATGACCTGGCTGCTGAGCCACGGCTGGGCTATGTGAGCGGGTGGACGCGAGTGACGGACGATCAAGACTTCTTGGCCCACCTCTTCACTATTTGGACTGAGAGGGAAAACATCTACTACCACTTCCTCGACCGAGAAGCTTTTCTTGCGGACATGTCCAGTAGTCGTGGCGACTTCTGCTCTGAATTGCTGGTCAACGCTGTCCTTGCATCTGCATGTGTAAGTGTCACAACTTCATATGATAAGCTGTGCGCTGACGAATTGTAGTTCCATTCATCTGCCGTTAAGGACCGCAATAAACCTTTTTCCCAACATTCGATCCAAACATCTTTTTACTACGAAGCGAGACGACTGTGGGATCTCGAGAACGGCAAAGACCACTTGACCAAAGTGCAAGCTGGTATGATCATGTGTAAGTATATGCCTTTCTCCTGCTATTATCGTGCTCGCTCTTCATGCCTGGTAATGCGTGCTGACTGGTTGTGCTTAGATCTCGTACTTGCAAAATATGGTCGAGACCGCGAGGGTCACAAATTCCTGGCAGAGGCATGCAAATCCGCCCAGAAGCTTGGTTTATTTGACTTCGAATCTCCATACAACAAAGCAACACCTACACATATCTCTGCCGACAGGTGGAACAGAGCACGAGCTGTAACCGCCTGGGCAGTGTACAACTTTCAGCTGTACGTCTGGCAGTATCTGCAGGGCCATTGTTAAAGTGACTGATCAAGAGCCAGATCGATGGCGATCACATACTCGTTCCCTGCTATTATTCAAAAGCTCCCTTCCATGCCAATTCCGTCCTTGGAAACTGAAAGTAGGCGAGATGTGCATTCCCGTTGTATACAGAGCTGACATCCTCAGCCCTCTTTCGCTCCGAATGCGCGTTGCACATCATCCTACTCGACTGTGTAGGCATCATACAAGACAGCGAATACATCAATCCGCACGACGCGCAAAGTGCCGACCGAATAGAAGCTTGCTTCTCTCGATTGAGATCCTGGTGGTACTCAAGGCCCAGCACTCTGGACCCTGACAAATATCCGTCACAGGTTCACCTACTCAGCGCGTAATGTGCCCAAATACTGCATATTACATCCCAATACTAACAGTACACAGCATGCAATACAACGTCAATGTTGTCAAGCTTTTTAGGCCAGTCCTAGACCGAGAGGCAAAGAATACCGAACACGCCGCATCGTACATTGACCGTGCGAGGTCTGCCATTTCAGCATCTTTGAGAGAGATACGGCGCCTAGTCATTCTACACGATACACACCATGGCTGGTCCCATGCCATCACCTTCGTCATGAACGGTATTACAGTGGCGAGTTTTGGGACTCTCGATGAGATCTCGTACGATCGGCCACTACTGTCCCGCGGTGCGGACAATGAAAGGTACCAGGGTCTTGTGACATGTCTCCGCGCTCTGACAGTTCTGTTGAGCTACAGTTACTTTGCTCAGCCCATATTCAGACTTCTAGCGCAAAAGTGTGCTCTATTAGGTATAGAACTCCCCGCAGAGATCCAAAGCGCGTTAGACTTCTGTACGAGCGAGGATTGGACAAAGCATGCAGTCGAGTGGGTCAGCAGCCAGTTCATTGCAGACACGAGGTCTGTGGACAAGGATACAGAAACACTGAGGATGGACGCGATCATCTCTAAATGGGACAGCCTGACATTGCACGAGAAGCAGGAGTTTCCCTTACGCAAAGGAAAGGAGCGCGCGGAGTTTTGATTCGTGGAGTTTTGGACCTTTTTTTCTCTTCTCTTCAAGATTCCCTGGTCGAAGGCAAGAGCTTGCTTGCACATCAACGATACCCCTTTTTTCAATTGATTGGTTTATCAATCTTCCATAGCAGCACAAGGCATGGCTGTGGTCCCCTGAATGAATTATCTCTCTATACGAACGCGCCAATTCTGATCTTCACGGTACCCTGCTCAAAGACTTGATATGACATATAGACCCACTCAACGGGCGCAACAAACCTCGCAACGAGTCTTAAGCCTACTCCTAGAGTCTCGACGACGGGCCTCCATCAGCCCCCTGCCCTTACTCAGAACATGGTAAGCAGCGAAATTCGGCCCTACCGCCCACGGTGACGTTCCGCCAGGTCGTCACTCCGCGACGACCGAACCATCCTTACGGGCGTACGGTAGTAGGGCCATGGCGCCGGACGTGCACTTCCGACGGCCAATGAAAAAGCATTGCAGCGCAGCGACTCATTGGCTCTCGGAAAGCCTTCCTCAGGCTCGTCATGCAGACTAATGCAGTATCCGCTTGCAGCGTCGGGCAACCGAAACTCTCGCGCAGCAGAGCAGCAGCCAGCGCGGCGTCGCGGCGTTGCTCGCCGGTCCTGTCTAACCAATGCGAGTCCATATGGCCAAATGTGATTGTGATGAATGATGCGCAGAGTTGCGCCGCCCTTCCCTTCGTGTGCCCACGCCCACGCCCCGCGGCGCTTCTCTTCTTTTTGGGCGAGCCGCACGCATGCCAGCCTGAGTCTGGACGCGGCGTGACGCGAAGTTCTTGCTGGATGAGGAATGCTGCTCGTTCGGCCTGGCTGGCCGTAGCCATGGCCGTGTGTGGTTTGCGCCCAAGTAACTACCGTGACCCGTCCGGTACATACCTAGGCGGAGGGTAAGACCCTTGCCGCGGAACGCGCGAACCGCACAGGTGACAGAACCTAGGTAGTACTACGCACTTCCGTCCTGCGATCCTGTGCCCTTTTTTGGGGGTGGCGGGCGCAAACCCGGAACGGAAGATTCCAATCGGTCGTTAATCACACAACGCGGAAATGGGAGTGAGCGGGCCTCACCCGGTTCGCTCTGCTCATTAACGTTAGGTGCTACTTTCATGTACCGGTGACAGACTGTGTAGATGCGATTCGCACACACGGGTCTATCCATGCTCGATCCATGTTGCACGCTCACGCGGGTTTGCCGCGCGTGAGCGGAAGCGGGTATCCGACGATTATAGGGCCGTCAGGAAAAGATCATGGTTGATTTCGCTGTGCAGGGAAGGAAGTTTGCGGCTCCATGTGGGGCGTCTTTTTTTGGTGTCTGCGCTTTCGCTTTCGTTGCGATTGTTGCAGAGAGAGCTTTCTGTGAGTGTTTTGGAGTGCGGAATTAGGAAGATTCGTCAATGGTCTGTTTGGTAAACCGCCGATTATGCTATGGCAACGGTTCGCCAGGCGCGGCCTTGGTGCTAAAGCATCTCACCTAGGTACTCGAGTCAAGGAGGCTGAACGAAAGACTGCTCGTCATGTCAGACTCTCGGGCGCCATCCGTCAGACCTTCGGACGTCATCCGACCGAGTGGGAACATGGATCGCTGCAACGCTGTCTGCCTGACTAAAGCTTGGTATTGAGAAAGAAGAGGGTCCAGGCGGCAGTTTTTTTAGCATGCAAGATGATAGTGGTACTTCCCTGTTCATATCTGCTAAAGCTGAGACGTTACTGTTTCTGGGAACTACCGTGTTACCTTATCCGCTGACGGGCAATATTCGCTTTTCTCCTATCCATTACAACCTTGCGAGTATCCGGTGTTCCCTGATGACGTTCTTGCCGTCGAGGCTTTGTTCTACTATCTGACCGGTCATGTCGGAGCTAGACTCTGCCAGTTGAGCAGTCATATTCAGGGTGTCTGCTGCGGCGAACCCAGGTGGCGTCGGTGTGCAGCTTCCATCTCTATCACATTCTTCTTCTGGCGAAAGAGGTGCATTCTTGACCCAGAACAGCATCTGCTCGCTGCCAACGTTGTCTGTCCAGATGGTCACTTTGTAGACATACTTGTTAGCTCCAAGTTGAGTCTTGTGTTGCACAACTGCAGTAGAGGCGTTAGTTGAGACGTTACTGTACGAATCATGAGTGAAAGCTTACGAAAGTAGCCTGCAGCAAGACCATTGGGCGACCCAAGCATTGATTTGCCTTCGGGTGTTTCCATATCGAATTCTATACCAGGCCATGCTGGGATGTAGGTATAACGTTGTCCTTCGGGTACCTCGTAGCTCTGCAGTGCCAGCCTCATGAGATCCAGTGTATCTGGATTGATAATATCGTGCACTAAGAACTTGTTGATGTTGTTCAGACCAGCGCCGTCTGGGTGTGCACGCTTCCAGAAGCCCCATCTGAGAGGATTAGAAATTGTGTACTAGATGATGCGTAACTATCACTCACGCGAGATCAGAGATCTGCCGCAGCTTGGGCAGCTCTTCTACGCTCGGCTGGTCGACTCCCCAATAATGTGCGGCTCCTCGCTCGGCAGACATGACATTGAAGAATGAAATGACTCCATCGCGCGCGTTGACACCGATATGAGAGTACGCTCCCGTCATCTAATCCCACAAATCAGTCTCGACTTATACATAGCTCATTGGAATGACCCACCCGATAGGTCTTGCTGTCAACCTCATACGTCTGGGCTTCGAGGGGCATTGATTGGTAGTAGCGCCCGTGCTCTACGTGAAAGCATACGTTCTGCCCGTTCATGTCCCACCTCTTGAATCTTGTATCAATCCCAATTCGGTTCAGATCCGCCGCGATATTTTCGAGTCTGCAGAAATATGACCACCCATTGGAGGAGTAGTCTTCATAGCCCCACAACTGCAATTCGGCCGCCATCGTACCATCGAATTGGCTGTCGATGCCACTTACGAAATAGATTGCGGTATCCTTGTTGCGTACGGATGCTTGGGTCAGTTTCTCACCTCGACAGACGTGCTTCTGCCAGAATGCGTCATATTCTCCTTCGCCAGTTGCGAACACGGCGTTCGCCCCTGGAGTGGTAGTTTCGGTGTCGAGCAATGAGTCTCGTCTAGTCAGACTCTTAGCCTGGAGCCATTGCTTTTGTAGAGACGCCGCCGCTGATAAGTCAGGGTCAGAGGGTGTGGCTGTGCCTGGGTTTTCTAGCAGAGGTAAAGCGTAATTGTAGATCGGATCGTGTTTGACCGGATGCAAGGCACTGTAGACGTCAACGGAGGTAGTAGCGTTGCGCGGGCTCAGGAAGGAAGGTAGTGACCTGCAGACTGCGGGCAGAAGAAAGAGCGGGAGTAGACCTGCGCTTGACAGCATCATATTGATGAGTCGTGGCGCCAACGGTAAGAAGAGCCCCGCTGGTGAGCTTGCTTGTTGTGAAGTTAGTAGCAAGGTAAGCATGACGGGCTCGTGACGCTAGCGTACCTCAAAGTGAAAGATATGTCGAGGTAGAGGAAATTAAGAAGATCATTGCATGCATCCTTGTACATCAGTGCGAGCAAGTGAATAAAGTATGCAGTAAGACACCCACATGTCTAGGGGCTAACAACATTTGACCGCGAGGACTGGCAGTAACTTGATCCAGGCGAAGTTGCCATTTCATTAGCTGGCGACTTTGGTGATGGTAAGATTGTATGGTTTCTGAACATGTAAATGCGACTCGCGAGTTTCTTATAGCGATAATAATACTACATGGCCGAAGAACGTAATGGTAGTATCACGAAAAATTCCGGTGTCACGAACCTCAGGCAACATGCAAGAAATAGGCGAAAGTCTGACCGACTATCAACTGTGACATCCCCCCGATTGAAGGGCAGGGAAGCCACCAAGGACCTCAGAGAACACAAAGACCACGGTTCTTGCCATCCTGTGCTGCAACAAGCAAAGACGCATATCTGGCTCTTGTAATCACAGGCAAAAATCGTGTCTGAGATCGCGTCGTACAGCGAATTCGCCCGCTTCCCAGCCGCAAAGCGGATTCTCGAGCCTATCGCTGAGCCTGATAAATATACATAGCTACGGCCTCCGGGACTACACTAGTCTGACCCCGATTCGAACCTTTCGCTACGCACAGATAGCGTTCGGCTCTTGTAGACGCAGTTTGTTACGCAAACTGCGGTTCGCCGCGGTTGCTGGACCTGGCTCTTCGAACAGCAAGCGAGCGCGCATGAAGGTGCGTTCCGCGTACCTACGATGTAGAGCCTTTTTGCAATGGAAAAGATGACACCCGGTATCTGTCCATGCTAGAGAGGACGCTCAGCGTGTCTGTGTTGTTTCTTCCTCGCCTGTTCTTTCGCGTTGTGTTCGCATGTGATTTGTAGGAGCTATGAGCGCTAAATCCAGGGTGAGGTTCAAGTATGGTTCACGATGTTTGGAGGGACGCTCTTTCGACGCAGCTATATACCTTGGCCTGATTTGGATACAGCGAAGGGCATATGCGGTAGCCACCTGGACCTGATGTTGTAAAAACGATTAGCCTCTCGTCGCATCATGGCTTGCCAGCAGTAATTTTACCAGCGTCCTCTCGTAAAGATATTCTTCATTCCTGGACCATTTCTTTTTCCTACTATGGACAGTTTTTGTAAGTCCCTTCCTTGCAAGCTGAGCAGGGTGCCTCCGATCACCGCTCCCTATCACACGCTGCAGGATGTAGCTGTGGATAAGTACGATATCTAACAACCTGACAGGTCACCAGCGTGGCCTTTACCCACCGACAGGTGGGTCAAGTGTCTTTCCGTCAACCGCAGGGTCGAATGGTCATGTTGTGAACGGGTCCCAGTCCAACACTTATGAGAGCAGCGCGCCCGCGATATTCCCACCTGGAGGATCGCCACCTGCGGCAATCCCATTCACGATGATACAAGCGTGGATCCACGAATTCCGGGCTAGAGGTCCAGAAGGCCAGCAGGATTGGGTCAGACTGTATCCTGCCAAAGCAAGGGCGGCCACATGCTCGAATGGGTTTACGCAAGAGGAAAGTTTGTGGGTTAAGGACGAGCTGAATCTTCCCTTCGCACCTCCTCCTTTCCCGGCTCCTGCTCCAGGCATTCCTCCACAGCTTCCCCATCTTCAGTATGTTCCTCCTCATCCAGCTCCTCCTCTACATATCTTCACACAAGGTCCCTCACTGTTCCCACCAAACGTCCCTCCTCCTCCCGAACCCAACGACGCGCAATACGTGCCTCCAGGCTACGTTCCCGCATCTCTGCGAGCAAGCCAGCAGTACAGCGCATCCGTCATCTCTCAGCAAGTCCCCCCTCCACAGCTCCCTACCCGGCTCCAACCCAGCTTCCCTCCTTCCCCCAAACTCAACGACGCGCAATACGTGCCTCCAGGCTACAACCCGGCATCCTTAGAAGCAGACCAGCAATACGGCGCACCCGTCATCTCTCAGCGGAAACCGTCCCCGCAGCCGACACCGACGCCCCCACAGCCGCAGAAAAGAGGGCGCGGCCGCCCCGCCGGGTCCAAAGACAAACAGCCACGCGTTCCAAAAGGCACGTATACAGGCTTGACCAAAGGCGAAAGGTCGGCCATATACCGTCAGCTGGGCAAGAAGCGGAAACAGGAGGAGGCGGAGGAGGCAGAGAAGCAGAAGCAGAAGCAGAAGCACGAGCACGAGCAGCTCCAGCAACAGCTCGACCAGCCTTGAAAGCTCAGCCACCCCCGTTGCTCTCTTCGTTCTGCACATCATCTTCTTCCTTCCGCTTTGGAATGGCGTCCGGGTGCGGGTTTCCCTCGTGATGGCCGTCGCCTCTCAGACGGCCCCAGAGGATCATAAATGCCAGGAAGCCGAGGAGGATGGCGATTATGGTTGGGGCTGCTGGGTGGCGCATTGTTTATACCGTCTCCTTCCCTTTGATTTTTTAATTTGTACGAAGCGATTGATACCCGATCAGGTGGATGTTTCCTGAATTCGAGGGGGTCTTTGGGTCTGGGATTTCTGAGGTCTATATGCTTGTTGGATGGTTCATGGGTGGTGTTGTATATTGTTTTTGTTTGCTGAATGAGAGCCTGGGTGAATTTGTTTGTGAAGCGACGATGTATAATCAAAGGTCCTGAAAAGGCGCGTTAAATTCTTGTGTTGTGATTCGATGGACTCTGGGAGTAATGTATAGTCAATGGCTGAAGTTGTCCACATTCGGCTAATCCTCGCTACCATCAGGAGGTTCCCAAAATGGATACGTGTAAAGCCGCTCTCCGCCGCCGATTACCGGAGCCCTCAAAGCAGTAATGATACATCACAAATGCAGGGCTGGAAAGTGATTTGCAGATTTTTGAATGATTGATGACAGCTATGGCTGTGCGATGAGCGCACCTCCAACCAATACTGTGACAAATGCCCTGCCGCCGATGCGTGTCTATGCTTCTTCAAACGAACGCCGTGCAATGTATGCTTGCAGTGACAACGGGGTATAATGAGATATGCAATAGCAAGCCCAGTGCCGAGCCCGCTCAGCCGTAACGCCGCGCAGTGTTCCCAAGTCAGGATCTTCTGCCACTATGATAACTAATCCATACCGACATACTTGAACCACAGCGGTCTGCAGTCCTCTCGGTTTAACCATTTCTCACCATCGGTAAACTGGCCCGTGACGCAGCCCTTGCACTTCGGGCTGTTGGGACAGTTGAAGAATGGGATATGTTGATAGCCAATGTCGCGGAACCAGTGGATCTTGTTCTTGTCCTCGAACAGACCGAGGGCAACGCTATGCACGGGCGCATCGCCCCAGCGCTCGTAGAAGAAGCCACCCGCGCGATCGAGATGATCGAAGTAGTCGCGATACTTCTTGCTGCGCCAGAAACTCAGATCGCCGATTTCGAAGTTGGACCAGAAGTGGCAGGTCGAGTATCCATTCGCCTTCTTATTGTTGTCTGGCCTTCTCTTGTCATCCTCGAGCCATTCACGCGCATTGTTGGGGTGTACGTAGTCGGGATGATCGTCGAGGAACTTCTTGGTTTCTGGCCAGAGCGTTGCTACGCTCTCAGCGCTGTCGTAGATGTTGATGTTGAAGCCGTAGGTCTTGTTGTGGTCCTGCATCCACGCAAAGACGTCGTAGTCGACATCGCAGAAGAAGTGCACGTTGGGTTCGACTCGCCAGTAGTATTGCACGTCTTTCAGCGCTGGATGCTCACTGAACATGCCGCTATTCCACCTGCACATCTGATGATATGACCTCTTGTCCATGTATTGTACTTGCTGCGCTTTAAGAAGGGAGACGGATTCTTGGTAGAGGTCTTCGTTGATCCACGAGGGAACGTCCCAATGCTCGGCAGGAACAAGCTCTACAACGACAAACGTCAGTGATGGCAGTGCTATGTCAACCCAATCCGCCACGTACCGTATCGCACCTCTGCGTTTGTTGCTGCGCGTGTCTTCTTCTTGAATTCTTCTGTAAAGGGCTTATCGTTGAAGAAGGTCCACGGATAGTTGAACTTGTGGTTCCACGTCCTCTCAAGGTCGTGCATGCTCTGAAGCATATCGTCGAGCTCCTCATTGCGTACCAGACTCAAGATGGTGGCCTTGATGCGCGCGCTGTTCGGGTTGTTGGGTGCGTAGTTATTGCCTTCGACTCGTCGCAGCGGTTCCGGGGGCTCTCCAGATGCTGTACATCGTAATGAGTTATCGCGTCTCAACGCCACAGCGCACCTGTAGTAGACTTACGATCCAACTGTGGGTCGCGCTCCCATTGCCCATCTTTCGAGAGCGGAACTTTGGCGGGTACCTGCAGCTCCTCAAGCGACGGCGCGTTCAATATCTTGACAAACAAGAAGATGAAGATGCACATTGTGGCCGCAGCCAGAACGCGCATGCTCTTCGGCAACGCCATTCTGAAGGTTTAGTGTGGTGAGGCGAGGATGCAATCATGATCCCACCTTAAGGATCCAGGGTGCTTCGCGAGTCGTCGATAAGTTTCAAGGCTGCGTAATGGCCGATGCCCTATCTGGGAAGGGGCGTGCCGGCAAGTGGGTCGCAGTCGCAGCAGCAAGCGGTGCGGTGCTCGCCAACCCAACGCGTGCACCGCCACGACCAGCACAACAGTCTACGATGAGAACCAGATTCAGTGCGCGTCAATATGGCACAGAACGCGAGATTAGCAGGCCTCACAGATGAGCTCGTTCAGTCGATCCTGCAGTTTGACCCAGCCACGAACAGACAGGCGTACAAACGCGCTAAAGACCTTGCAGCAAGAGGTCTGCGTGGACATCAATATGCTCGAACAAACCAATTTGATGTCAGAAACAGCTTCGCTGGCCTGGATGAGAAGTGCCGAGTCAAGAACCGGGATGATCTTGCCGATGCCCTACAGCTGAGGTTACAGGAACTGGAAGGCATTACCAACAAATTCAAGCCTGAATTCCTTTCACTGCTACTCCAGCTGTCTGACAGACCGCTGGAAAACACTCGTATCGAGGCCCTGGATCTGCTGAGGCCACCAAGCCCGCCACCGCAGCTAACTTGGGCCCAAATATTGGAAGAAGACCCTTATAGTGACGAGGAGATATGGAAGGATATTGACTACGCCGTTGATTCGTCTGGGGACGAGCAAGTGGATCAGGGGCGCAAGAAACCGAAGAAAGAGCTGCAAACACCGGCGACAAGCGTCGATGAGGACGACACCTACGATCCGCAGGCATGCGTCGACTCGATTGATAGTACACTGGTGTCAGACGTGGAACAAGCGCAGTTCTGGACATCACAGTCCGCTGAAGATGGGATCAAGTCCGAGATCACTGAGCTTCAGGCTATTCGTGAGACCCTTTTCATGCTTGCTGGACTTCCGACCAGTTTGTACCTTATAGACAAAGAACGGTGCAGTGTCCGCATCAACACACGCTTCAAACTAAGCCATGCAATTCCAGGCACAGTTGATCATCTCCTCTCGCAATTTGCGAGCATCGGCAAAGACTTGCTTCGCCTAAGAAGGTGGACCAGACAGCCATCCACGCTACCCCTTGTCCAGACATTCGAAGCAGCTGTGCGGGAGCGCCTGCTGGGCTATGACACGCAACTCTCAAAGGTGCAACGTCAGTATCTTGTTCCGAACTCGCCCATACCGGTGAGCTTGGTAGCTCTGTGTAGCGAAATTCGACTTGCGTCTGAGCAAATGCTTCGCTTATCACAAGTCGTGTCAGATGTCGAGCCGCGCCTACTCGTGAATCCCTTCAGCCACTTGGAGGAGCTTTTCAATCAGACGACCCTTGCACAAATGACGCTCCGGAAAACGGACTTTGAATTCTTTTCGAATATACTATTCGACTGCTTACGCACCTATCTCAAGCCCATTCGGCGCTGGATGGAGAGTGGAGAATTAGGAGCAAACGATGAGACATTCTTTGTATTCGAGAACGATTCAGGCAGCGATGTCGCCTCGATGTGGCACGACCGTTACGTACTGCGTCGTGACGCGCAAGATCAATTGCGCTCGCCATCTTTCCTGCAGCCTGCCGCGGCGAAAATCTTCAACACCGGAAAGAGTGTCGTCTTCCTCAAGGAGCTCGGGTATGGCCACACCATGTTGGAAAATCTGGACGCTGAACCGGCTCTTGACCACCGGTCAGTCTGTGGGGAGTCCGACGGAGTTCCTTTATCGCCTTTCCCAGAGCTTTTCAGTGCCGGATTTGAGAGGTGGATCCGGAGCAAATATTCTCTAGCTTCTGCGTCTCTGCGGACACACCTCTTCGATACGCAAGGCTTGATGCGTGTTTTGGATATATTTCAAGTGCTTTTTCTGGGCAGCAATGGGGCTGTTTTCGAAAACTTTGCAAACACCATTTTTGAACGTATGGATTCTGGCCACCGAGGCTGGAACGATCGATACATGCTGACGGAACTTGCACGGATCATCTACGGGGACGTATTTTCGATTCAAGATGCCGAGAAGATCGTGGTGCGCTCAGCCAAGAGCAGCGATCAGAGTCGATCTGTGAAAGGACTGGCTGCGGTGTCGGTCGATTATTCTGTATGTGGCACTCTTCTACGATCTACGAGGGACAAGACTGACTGTTTTCGCAGCTGCACTGGTCACTTCTCAACATCATACAACGATCCGCTATGCCGATCTACCAACAGCTTCACAAAGCCCTCCTCCAAGCATACCGGGCCAAATACCTCCTTCAGCGAGCGCGACCAACGCGCTCGCACAAAATCAAAACCTCGACACGTCTCACATACAAGCTGCAACACCGCCTCACCTGGTTCGTCGACATCCTCCGCTCCTACTACACCGAGACGGTTGTCAGCTTCACAAGCCGTGACATGGAAGCCGCCATGGCGAAAGCCGAGGACATCGACCGCATGTCAGACATCCACGTCAAATACGTCGCGAAGCTGCAAGAGCGCGCGCTGCTCTCACCCGACCTCAAACCCATCCACAAGGCCGTCACCGACATCCTCGATCTGTGCGTAAGGTTCGCAAACACCGTTGCCCAGCTCGACGCCGATACTGGTGGTCGCGCTCGCCCCGCTGCGCCCCGCAGGAAAAGCAGTGCCCAGCTGCTGCAACGGGCTCGGCTCTCTGATACAGACGACGAGGCTGATGGTGATGACGACGACGACGACGCCGCCGCCGCGTCAGCACGCGGAACCGCAAGACGCTCCATTGCCAGCAGTCCCGCTGAGGCGCTGCACACGATCGACTCGGAATTCGCACGCCTTCTGCCGTTTGTCACAGCCGGGTTGAGGAGTGTAGGCAGAGTCGGGGCGGAGCCTATGTGGGAGCAGTTGGCGGAGCGGTTGGAGTGGGAGGCTAAGAAAGAGAGGTATTGATTGTTGCTATACAGGCGCCCCTTTCCCTGGCTCCGACGAGCCTGCTTTGTGAAGCTTTGTTGCGGGAATGAGATAAGTGAGTAAGAGAATCTAGTAGTGGGCCAAGGAGATGCGGAGTCTTCGCACAGAATTGGGGGAGGTTCTACACACACGCACACTGGAGCCGGGAAGACTTGTTGCACCGTTGGAATTGAACATTGGCGTTTCTTGCATTTTGCCTGCTCAATGCGCTCTTTGGAGCTAGAAAAGGTGCTGTATCTATCCATGCTGGAATCCTTGAAAAGAAGTCAAAAGTGGGGTGTGTGCACCCGATGGGGGTAAAAAATGGGGGAAATCTGATGGAAGTGAAGATACTAATACAAACGTCAAAGTAACGTGATTAACTCAAGGGGGGGGGGGGGGGAACCTCAGACTCGTCAATCAGGCTTTTGGTTTCTTCCTCACCAAGCCAGCACCCAGAATCTGTACTCCAGCGGCCGATTCCGCAGGCACCGGGGCTTCGATCTTAGGCTTCTTGCGGACCAGGCCTGCGTCCAGCGTCTGTGCTGCGCCAGCGCCAGCGCCAGCACCATTACCATTACCAACACCGTTACCAGCAGCCGCATCCCCATCCTTCCGCTTCTTCCTCACCCCCATCACCGTAACCGGCGCCACACTCCTCACCCCAGCGTCCTCAATCTTCACAGTCTCTTCCTTCCTCCCCACAACACTCCACCCCCACTCCGCAACGCCGCCCAGCACACCGACCTCCTTCTTGAACTGTTGCGTACTCCGCGCGGTAGCGGTGCGCGTGGCGAAGGACGAGTGGATGAGGACTTCGTGCGCGCGGTTGTAGTTTTTGGTGCTGAAGCAGATGGTGCCGCGCGAGGAGGGGGGGCAGGTGAAGTACGGGCTGTTTTCCGGGATGCTGCGGGAGAATGTGGAGGAGGGGGATGTGGTGGAGGTGGAGGAGAGGTTGGAGGAGGAGCTGGATTTGATGCGTGGGAGGATGAGGGGGATGGGGCCGGTGAGGGTGGAGGGTTTCTTCGTGCGGCGCTTGTGCTTGGTGCTGCTGGGGGTTTTCTTGCGCGGGGTGGGTTGGTGTGGTTGTTGTGAGGTCTGGGTGGAGGGTGCTGAGAGCTGGGAATGCTGGGATGGGGCGTCTTCTGCTTCTTCTGAGACTTCGGGGATGGAGGTGCTGGGTGGCGAGAGGACGACCCAGATGAAGCCCACTATGCGGCCCGACGAGCATTCCTGGCGGAAGGCCATGAACTCCCAGAATTGGTCGAGCGTCTTGACGCTCTTCCACATGCCGTTGCTTCGGGAGGGTGTGCCGCCGTCTGCGATTACGGCTTCGCCTCGGTCCGGTAGCTCTTCGTCCAGCTCGTCGAGGAAGCGGGCTTTGGGGTCGTCTGGGAAGTGAGGGACAAGGCAGCGTGGTGGAGCGGCTGGGTGAGGGGCGATTTGTAGTAGTGGGTGGGAGGCTGCCCATCGTCGAGGCGTGGTTGGTGTGGGTGACGGGGGTACGTAGCGAAGTGTGTCGTACGCCTCGTAGCCTGGAATGACGAGGTAGCCTTTGGCAGTGGTTCCCGACTGAGATGCAGCAGTGCCGTTGTTGCTCGCGCCTTCAGTCAGTCTCTCCTGGAAGGGCTTTCGGTCCTCCTCTGCCTGGTACTCCCATATTATCGGATCCAGGACCTTGCACCACCACTTGACCAGCCCTCTGTCGTCAAGCACATGCTTGTTCTTGTTGTCTATGCTCGCCGGGAATAGGTACTGGTCTTGCGCTCTTGCGAACAGCGATATGACCAGTTTCTTGCCGTTGCGTTGTCGTTCTCGTGCAAGCCATGATACGAATGTACCGCAGATAGCTTTCAGCGGAGAAGCGCTCTGCGACCGTGGAAGGTGCAGCTCCGAGAGATAGCCTGTCGAGTCCGCTTTCGAGACGAAGATGGTGGTGAGGTTCCTTGTGGTGTATATGAGGACTTCAATGGCGAGAATGAGAAGCTCTTCGGGCAACTGCGAGGCTTTCGCATCCTTCGGAGTGATTGTGGCGGACAGGAAGTGCGATTCGCAGTACGTTCGCTCTGACTTGGCGTGCGGCGGCGCGGAGAAGAGGGCGGGAGACTTGGTGGGTGGTGTTGAGTAGTGGTAGAAGGTAAACGGCACGTCCTTGGGCAGCTGCTCGGCCAGCAAGTCCTTCAAAGACTTGCGACTAGGAATATCCGCCATATCCAAAAGGATCGCCAGGCACAGTCCACAGACTCTTGTTGCGCGTCGCGCTGAATCTGGGGAAGTAGAAGGCGCGATGGGGCTAGTCAAATAAGGGCAAGCGCGAACCGGTCGTAACTTTTCGATATGGCGTCGAGCACCACCAAGCATTGCAGCGTGCCGCCCGCCATTACCTGCGCATCTCGCCCCCGCCGACTACACACAAGCCGCAATGGCATCCAAACGGGCGACCCGAAGCCTGCTCTCTCCTGCCGCTCCGCTGCTGCGCTGCGCCCACAGCTCCTCCAGACCTGCCCTGGTGCGGACCTCCGCATGCGCCTTCTCGACCACCACCCCATCACGAGCACCCGAGTACGACACCGAGGCCGCAGACAGACCGCGATGGCAGCAGACACCGCCGCGCATGCAAGCGCCCTTCAGGATACGGCCGGCGGCGAAAGGAGGCGTTTTCAAGGTCAACGAGGACCCCAAGAAGGTCGACGACGCATACGTACGGCTGCTCGGTCCTGGCGGCGACAAGGTGCTGGACGATGAGGTGAAATGGCTCGCTATCACACACAAGAGCTTTGATCACGGAAGGCGGGGGTTCAACGACAGACTTGCATATCTGGGTATGTGCTGCAACTGCACCAGGTCTTCAGACGATATATGCATAAGGACGGACGGCTAACAGGAGGCAGGACGAAGAATAGTCGAGCTTCAGACATCGCAAGCCTTGGTCAACTCTCCTCAAGCCAAGTCGTGGCCTGTGGATGCGTCGGGTGAGGCCAAGGTCGACAGCTATGGCCGCAGGCCCTTCCTGCACCCCGCCCTGAACGGCCTTTCTGGCCTGACCATCGAGGCAGAGCAGTCGGTTCTCGACAAGACACGGTTAGCGCAGCTTGCGGAGCGATACGGTCTGGACAAAGTCACACGGTGGACGCCAAAACGCGCCGACAGCCTCAAGGCTTCCGGTCAGGAGTCGGTCCTTATGACCTCGCTGTACGCTATCGTCGGTGCTGTTGCAATGGAGCGTGGGGGCGAGGAGGCCAACAAACTCGTGCAGACTAAGATTCTCACACCGCTTGGCTTCACATTCAATGTTGGAGCGTAAGGCGTGACGCTGCACTTTGTACAATAATTGTATCTGGCATCATGGGCGAGAGTTTTGCGCACTTGATAGCGATTGCATTGGGACTTAGAGCTGCATATATCAACCGGACAAGGGCAATGGAAGCAACTTGACGATGATTATGGGGAGTCGCGCATTTCTTTGCAGCATTGACAACAGTCATGATCCTTGAATACGGCCCTTCACCATGAAGCGCGCCGCGGTGTGATCGGAAATGAACGTGCCCTTTCACCGAAACAACTCCAACTTTGCTCAACAAACAGCGAGGTACACACAACCTCACGACTGACTCCAATTAAGCCCCCGAAGCTGGCGCATACTCAGTTATACACAAGATTACACGTGACCGTACCTGCCAAGCCGCAACGCGCTGGTTAACGTCCCTCGCGATTCCTTCATTCCGCGGATTTCCCCACATCCTTGCACAATTAACGCGCATGCGTCCCGAGCACCTCCAAGGCGCCGAGACCAGCAATGTCTCCAACTTGCGCTTCTATGTGGCCCTCGGCAGCCTCGTCTGGTGGGTGATAGTGTGGTCTGTTTGTGGCATTGGCTTCACGCAACTGTATGCGCCCCTGTCGACGTCATGGTGCAGACATGAGCCTTTCCGGTCTTTGCTGATACATACAGATTCCGATACTACTGGAACAAACCACAGCCGGCAGCATGCATTACGACTATGGAAGAGGCGGACATTCCCCGCATCACTGTCATCCGCCCAGTCTCTGGCCTCGACCCCCGCCTGTATGAGTGTTTAGCGTCCAGTCTGCGCCAGACGTATCCCAAGCGCAAGATCAACAACGTCTTCTGCGTAGCCAGCCGCTCAGATCCCGCCTATCCTATCCTCGAGCGCCTCGTCCGCGATTTCCCTGACGCTGATGTCCACATCACGGTGGAAGAGGAGGATCCTCTGCTCAAGAAGGACAGGAAAGCGCTTGGGCCAAATCCAAAGATCAGAAATATGAGTCGTGCGTATCGGGAGGCCAAAGGCGAGCTTGTGTGGATACTCGACTGCAATGTCTGGGTTGGCAAGGGCATCGCGTCTCGATTTGTCGACCTGCTGTGTGGATACAGCGTGGACAATGGGGGAAAGAGGAAGACCAAGTTCAAGTTCGTGCACCAGACCCCGCTCACCGTGGACCTGGACTCTCAGAATCTGTCGCTGGAAGAGAGGAAGGAGTTGCTGAGCGGAAGGCCAGAGGAGCGAGAGGGCATCACGGCGGCTGCCGCAAGCACCTCGTCGAAAGCCTCTGGCAGCGCATGGCAGAGGCTTTTGCAGCGCGGTGGTGGACGTCTTGATGAGGCATTCATGTCCTCTGCCCACGCGAAGTTCTACCAGGCTATCAACACCGTCAAGGTCGCGCCCTGCATCATGGGAAAAAGCACCATGTTCCGTCGGGAGCAGCTCAACTACGTCACCTCATCGCACCCCAAGTACGCACCTGGCATCGACTTCTTCTCGGACAACATCTGCGAAGACCACCTCATCGGCGACGCGCTGTGGAAGCAACCCCAGGCCTTCGAAAAGCGCGACTACAAACCCGCGCCTGGCGAAAAGAAGCAGAAATGGGGAAAGCACGAGATGCTCTTTGGCGACTTCTGCTTCCAGCCTATAAGTCACACATCCGTAGCCGCGTATCTGGACCGTCGTATCCGCTGGCTGCGAGTCAGAAAGTATACGGTCACCCTGGCCACATTTGTGGAGCCCGGCACCGAGAGCATGTTCTGCGGAGTATACGGTGCGTATGCACTGACCACACTGCCGTACTTCAGCACCTGGCTCGCCCCGACTTGGACCTCGTTCGCTCTCGTCTGGCTCCTGCACATGGCAGCCTGGTGTCTGGTCGACTACATACAGTATCTCCTCCTTCACTCCGCAAAGACCGTGGAGATCGACAAGGACACGCCCGACTTCATCTTGCCGGCGCGGTCCAGCGCAGCTTACCACGGCGCCGCCGCCGATGATGACTCCTCCAAGCCCCTGCTGAAAGACGAGACTATATCCCGCCAGCAACCCGCTCTCAGGGACGGCGCGCGCAGGAATTTCCGCGAGTTCTTCTTCGCGTGGCTTGGGCGCGAGTTCTTCGCGCTCCCCGTGTGGGTCACGGCGTTCTGGGGCGGTGCGACGGTGGAGTGGAGAGGGAAGAAGTTCTATGTTGGGCTGGATACAAAGGTGCATGAGGTTGTGCCGAAGGGGGGAAAGGGCGCAGAGGTGAAGGGTAAGAAGAGTAGGAAGTAGGTTAGCGAGGACATGTCGCAGCTGTTTTTGTAATCACACAAGATTCTCGTTTCTTGACACTCGTTCCAACAACCACAGTGATTGCCGTTTCTGATACCACGCAATACATGATTCGAAAAAGATTTGGACATTCGCCTTTTCCACGGGAAACAAGACAATCTGCAAGATCCTCCTCCGCTAATATTACATCTACAAAACACACAGGACTTCCCCTCGCACTTACAAACCACTCCTTCAACTCTGTATTACACACTATTGACTAAGAATTATACTATCTAATGCCATATCCATCATCGTCATCGCCAACACCACACACCATCCCCCTCCACTCCACTCCACTCCGCCCCCTTTCACACCCTCAAAAACCCCTGCTCGTCGTAGTAACTCCCCGGCGTCATCTGCACGCCCACCTCCCTTGCCCCCAGATTCGGGGTCCCCTCGCCCAACGCACTGCGCTTCCGCTCGCTGCGATGCGTTTCCACACTGCTCCTCTGCGAATGCTTCCCACCCGCGACTGGACTCTCCTGCGCCGTGGTGGTGGTGGACAGCTCATCCTTCGCAACAGCGAACATGCGCTTCTTGGCCGGTCTGGCTGAAGAGGACTTGGACTCGAGCACACCAGCTGCCGGAGACACCGAGGAGGGCGGGGAACGTGTCGGTGCTGTGGCAGTGGCATTGGAAGAGGAAGACGGAGGCGTGCTACTAGACCAGAACGCATCGCTCTCGTCCCAGATACTGCTTTCACTTGCGTCGGCGTGGGCGCCGGCAATGGCGTCGCCCTCCCGCACGAGCACGCCAGGCGCACCGCCCAGCGCTGTTGCTGCGCGCGGAGTGGTCTGCGCCGACGACGACGACGAGGAGCGGGATGCGCAGAGCAGTGTTGCGTCGCCCTCCTCGGTGTCCTCATCCCAGTCTTCCAGCACCGTACCCACCAACCTCCTCACCTCCTCGTCATCCAGCTCCTCGCCCTCAGCCTCGTACTCATTCAGCTCGTCGAGCCAGCTCTCCTCCCCGGGGAGCTGGACGCTGTTCTCCCGGCCCAAGCGCAGGTAGCGCCGCTCCCCCCTCCCCGAGCGTTCTTTGCGCGCGACGGAGGCGTCGCTGTTCATGCGGCGCAGTTGCTGGATGCTTGCGCGGAGCGGTTTCGGGGGCGAGCTGCGCGGGCCGCGCGGGGTGAGGAGCGGGAGCGTGGAGAAGTCGAGGGTTAGAGAGGGGGGATGTGGGGTTGGGAGCGAGGCGTGGGAAGGACGCGGGGAGCAGGGCGCGTGTAGACCGATGATCCCGGCGGAGAGAGAGGTGTGCGGGGAGTGGGAGGGGGAGGAGTAGAGAGAGGAGGTTTGGGAGCGGTGGGTTGGGGAGGAGTTGGGAGATTTGGGCGATGGGAAGGTCGCGTTGAGGAGCGGGTCGAGGAGGCCGGGGGTTGCGGGGAGGGTTAGATTGGTTCGGCTGCTGTTGGCTGTTGTTGTTGTTGTGTTGTCGAAGCCGCTTGTGAGGATGGAGAGGCTGTTGCGGGTTAGGAGCGAGGGGTCGATGGTCCGCGGCGATTCTTCCTCTGGGATTGTGGTTTCGTTGATCGGGAGGCGGTATTGCCCGTTTAGGGTGAAGCGGGGAGGGGAGTTGGTCTTGGGTGAGACGGGTGGAGAGTCTCCGTAGCGGTTTTGCTCAAAGTCGAGCGTGGCTTTCGAGCCGACTGAAGACTCCTCCGGGATTGTTGTGCATGCGGATTGGTACCCGCGAGGTGGCATGTTCATGGGTGTTTGGAATCCCAGGCCAGGCTGCTGCGGGTCGTACTCGTCGAGATCGATGAGGCTAGTTTGTGAAGGTGAGCTGTTTCGCTCGTGACTGCTGGTTCTGAAAGGGTATTGTTGGAGATACGGTGTCTCTGGCATGGGAAGTACCAGGTTGTGGTCTGTAATGTGAATGACGGTGCTGTCCTCAGGTTCCAAAACCGACAATGGGAGTGGGAAATGCGACAGACTGAATACGGAGCCAGTGCTCAATCGATTCTGCTCGTTGTCTGATAGTTGCGGCAACACTTGGTCAGTGGGAGCAACGACAGACATTTGGTCGTAGTTGACCAGAGGCAATGAGGACGATGTTGGTGTCAAAGACGCTCTCAGGGTGGTCGCTGTGAAACTCAACTCGGGAGAAAACGTGTCGGAAGTGGGCGGAGCAGGCAGTCTGCGACGGTTGGGTGTGTCTAGACTGTTGGCCCTGTGGCTCGATGCCCTCCTCTCGTAGTACTTCTCGTCCTCACCACTGAGGAGAGCTGGGCTGGGAGCCCGACTTCGGATCGAGTGAACCGTCGGCACGAGGGAGATTCGCACGCTGTGGCCCCTTCGATGGCCTTGCCGCGCACCAGGACTCCCCTTCAGAGCGGACGGGGGCCTGCTTGTAACTGTGAGAGGAGCTGGATCCCAGTGGAAAGGGTTCCCACAGCTGCTTCTCGATGACGCCCGCGAAGTTTGACGCGTAGGCGACTTCATCGTGAGTTTAGGGTTTGTGGCAATCTGGGAGTACTTCTCTGGGGAGCCGGATGAGGTCACAAGTGTCTTTGACCGACGCTTTGGTGTTCTGTTGCGTGTAGGACTGGCGTTTGCAGAGACCACTCGGCTCATGGTGATGGACTCAGCCCTCTTTACCGAGCCGACGGAACCAAGCGTGTGCACAGATCCCAGCGTGTGTGTGCTTGATTCTTTAGGCAGGGCGGTCGTGCCTTCGATGAATTCTCGTCGTGCTTGAGGCGAAGCAATTTCGATCTCTGCAGCGCTACTTTTCATGGAGCCGTGCAAACTGTACATGCTCTCCCTGGTCTCGATCAGGGGGTTCATTTTCTCAATAATGGTATTCTTCCGCTCTCCTCGCTTGGTAATCTTCGGCGCTCTTGCGCTGGAAGACTGCATAATGATAGGACTGCCGCGAGGATTGAGAATGGAAGTGTCTGTAGAACCGAAGCTCGAGATGGAGGCCTTAGATGGGACGTGCCGAAGCTGACTCTTGATCAGTGCTTCGTCTTTGATGCGAGCTATGTCGCTTGGCAAAGGTGGCAGGATGACATCTGGCGCTTTACCAGCGGTCTGACCGTGAAGACTAGTGGACCTTTGGCGCATCTGAGGACGCTCCGTTTCGAGGGGCAATTCAGTGACCGATTTGGCCCTTTGGAGTCGCTTCGAGACCTCCAAAGGTGCAGGTTCTATGGCGTCCATATCGTGACTCTGATTCCGGAAGGCAGGATGATATTGCAGCAATGACTGACACGACGATGGTTGGCTTCCGCACTCCTTCAGCAGCGCTAATGGCGGCCGGGACCCGGTGAGTTGTCCGTTTCCAAGGATTGGTACCAGAGACGATGGTTTTGGATCTTCCAAGACGGCGGACAGTCTGTTGGCCTTCAACTTCTTCATCTTCATGGTGTGGCCAGATAACTTGCGACTATGAAACGGCCAAGACAAACTACTAGTCCTCTTGCTAGGTTCTATTGGCATTGGAGGGACGTAGTGATCGGGTGCTGTAGATGATCCATTGGTGGAAGGTGCGGCCGACCCTATCGTCTCCACGGATGGCAATGCTCCCCATCCTGACTTCGCGTTGAAAGGGAGGATCGTGTTCCGCCTGAGGACAGCGCGTGGTCTAGCTATCTCATTCAGTTTGACTTCTTTCTGCGCTTGGGTGATAGTCAAGCCCCGTTCATCCAGATCGGCAAGCAGTTGCTTATGCCTGCGCACTGCTCGAATGAGAAGCAGCACAAGGGCAGCGAGGAGGCCAAGGATAACGACACCAACGGCACTGACAATGGCGATGATTGCAGTGGTACTCAACGGTCCGCTTGTCGATGCGCCTGCTTCGGCGCGTGACCGTACGTTTGCCATAGCTCTTGTGCCTGCCCTACAGTCTAAGCTCTGTGGTAGGGTCTGACTTCAGGTGCTTCTTGATTGGATCGCGGCCGGGTGCTACGTGGTGTGAGCTGTATAGTGTATTAGTAGTGTGCTATCTATTAGTATCCTCCTCTTTCGATCCCTATTTCCAGGCCAGTGAAGAAGGCCGACAACAACCAGCGCAACAAAACCCACGACGGACGCAATCCCAAAACAGTCCGGATACTGGGCTATCCACGGGTAATCATACATTTGGGTATATTTTGGCGTTCTTTCGTCGTCGTCTGGGTAAGTATGATGGAATGTGAGGCAAATATGGGGAGCAAAACAACAGTCGATGGTGCCGAGAGAGGGAGGAGTATGGAATGCATGATCTGGGCCCGGCCGCGCATCACGCGACAAACCCTTCGCTACTAAACGTTATGCATATATCATACTAATACCTTTGGATAGGGCTTTTTGCACGTTCCCGCGGCCGTTGGGCACCGCGTGGTGCGGTCAAGTTCAGCGAACGTTCGTCCGCCCTGTCCTCAGAAATCCAGCACACACTATCCTGATTTTCCTCCGGCTGACGAATCGTCGACACAGATTTCTGACCAGTGGCGGCATAAAGCCAGCAGTGAGCTGCGTCAGTGCAACGGGCTTCTCTGAAGTCATCGCAGTCGTGAAGGAAGCTTACAAGGGAGGATGAGACCCACCGTCCTGTACCGAACCTACCGGTCGATGTCTTGGACACTGGCTAACTCCAGGATACCAAAACGAACATCATGCATGCGTGTACCAGGTACCTGGCAAACGATGACTGGCGTTTTGTGGTGGTGGTTCTGAGACGTCCCGACATGACGTGCAGCTTCCCCTCGACCAGCTGGCTGGTACTGGGGCGCATCAAAGTGGCTGAGACACCGCCAGAGACAAGCTACACTTGCCTCAGTCCATTGCGAATAGAAGTTGTAAGCTTGACCGATGGTGATGTGGGATACGACGACCAGAGACGCGGTCGCGTCGAGTTCGCGCCTGATTACTAAGCGAGACGGCCTCTCATTGTCTTTGTCAGGAGCGACTTCATGATTTGGGAGTAGTTTGGATGTGTAAGTTAGATTGCGTTACAACACGAGAGCAGAAGTTAGACTGAGAGAATAGTGAAGTCACAGTAAGATACATGCGAATCATATCAAATAAATAGAGAAGTCACGTCAGAGAAGAACAGAAGTCAATGATGAGAAGGCTTTTCATTCCAGATGTACCCATGCCATGAGGATAATTGTGATATAACAACTTGATCTGCCTCAGATATAACAATCAAACTTCAGCCCATTCAACCATATTCAATCCGGCTTCAGCCTTCCTCCTCCATAGAAGCTGCACGGATATGCTGAACTTCCCACACCTGGCTGGACGCCTCCAATCACTCCTCCCAGCCCGCCCGACTTAAGTCTCTCCCACCCAGTGCAGGCGATTTGGTCAGAGACGGATCGCGAGAAACATCTCTCAGCAGAACACTCGGACACTCTGATCATCTTATGGTAGGCCAGCTTCAAAGAGCTTCTGTCCTCCAGCACCACAAGATGACTGTTACCAAACCATGTTGTTCCGTCTTTGACCTGACTCCGAAGAGCGCCGGACAGAGTGCAGCTTGAACCTAATGCGATCCTCATCTTTCTGAACCATGAGACATCCAGCCAGCCTGCCAATGTATGTGTGTGATTGATCGTATGCGAAAGCGAAGGAGACGATGATGAAGAGACGGAGAGAGAGAGAGAGAGAGTGCTCTGCTGCGGTGTCGCGGTCATGTCGATGGCCTGAAGAGGCATGCATCGATGAATGGCTTCAGCTTGTGAAGGCTTGATGTTGTTGACAAGGCGCAGTGATGTTTGTCATGAGAGACAATGAGGTTGTGAGCAGAGCTGATGGTCGTTAGCAGAGAAAGTGATCGTCGAGAAACACTCACCAGCTCAGTGGAAGATGTGAGCGAGAGGAGATGTCACTCAAGTCGACAATATGATGGAGGTCGAAGTTGTTGAGCAGCCATGATCAAGTAATGTTGATGATGGAAGGTGGCGCTCAGTCAGGAAGACTGTCATGGCGACATGAAGGAAGGATGTCATGAAGACACAGAGAAGAGGTGATTGAGTGACGATGTGACAAAGATGTCATGGAGACTTGAAGAAGTCATGAAGGATGTATGTTGACTTCAATGATGGAGGAAGTCATAATAATATGAAGTAAAGATTGATGTCGAATCATCAAGTGTCATGATAGACGCTGGAGGATGAGAAGTCGAGAGAGATATCGAAGTAACGGTCCCAGAGGGGGCGGAGGGGAGCTTATATACCCATAGGCCTGTGGCCCTTGCGCCCTTTGGATCAACGATCCTGCGGCCTCCAGCGATGGCGAGATACTCTGAGTCACTCAGAAAGCAGCTGCTAGTTCGATTGCGTGATCTTGCGTCGAGGTGAATGTGAGTTCTGTTGTGCTGGTAGTTGGTGGGCGTCGCGCGATTCTGAGGTGAAGATGAACTCCAACACCACAGAAACAAGCTCACATGGCCGCGGGCCGGGTAGCCGGGACAACACTAACAAACTACTGGCCTGACTCATGAGACTATTGGATGACGGCATTGGATTCCCGGTAGGCTGTGCAAGAGCAAACGGCCTCGGTGACGTCGCACGTGCTTGCTAGTCAAGGTCAGTCGAGCGCGTGAGTATGGCAGGGTAGCTGGTAAGTACGCGGGGTGCTCATGATACGTTATCGTCCGCGAAACACGGCAAGGTGGCGTCGTCAGTCTGAGTGGTGGTGAATGCGAGTTGAGCTATCATGTAGAGGGCGGGCTGTAGTGGGAGCCATACCAGACATGAGATGGTATACGAGTGGCTGGCTCACAATTTGCAGTAGAGATTTCGAAAATGTGTTCGCACAAGCTTACAATGAGTCTCATGTAGATAGGCTTGAATATCGTGCTGCAGTATATCTATAGCTTGCTCTTGGGTTCTAGCACAGCCTGGAGAACTTCATCCTTCGCGAATTGCTCATAAAACTTAAGACTCTCTGGGTTAGCCAATGTACCGCTAGGCGTTATGATCTTGCCAGACACAATCTGCTTGACTGGCAGTTCTACCTTCTTGAGGTTCACAGTTGTCTGAAGACGCATTAGCAGTTGTGTGCGACGCCAGCAACGGCAAACTTACTGGAATATCCCATGTTTGGAACACATATCTGGGCACATGTCTTCGACTCCTCTCGCTCGCGATCTTATCTTTGATGCGCTTCACTAGATCCGGCGTATACTTGTGCCCCTCATTCATCTTCAGGAACAGCATCACACTTTCGTCGTTGTCTTGCGGTCGTCGCTGCCCCACGCAAATGCTATCCGCAATCTCTGGGAAGTACGCCTCGATCACTGAGTAGATCTCGGCGGAGCCGAACCGCACACCGCTAGGATTCAAGACCCCATCTGCGCGACCCAAAAACATGACCTGTCCAGTAGTCGGATGGATTTCAATGAAGTCTCCATGTGTCCAGACATGAGGAAAGCGCGCGTAGTAGGCGTTCTGATAGCGCTCACCGCTCTCATCACCCCAGAAGAATACAGGCTGGTTTGGGAACGATGCAGTGGCTACGAGCTCACCGGGCTCGCCGTGCGGCACGGCCTTGCCAGGACCGCTCTCAATGGTACTGTCATAGACTTCGAGCTTAGTTCCGAGACACGGCCCTTGACAACCTCCGATGTAGAGTGGTTCAAGTGGATTCTCGAGTCCAAAGCAGCCAGCTAGGTCAGTGCCCCCTGAGATATTGCGCAGATGCACTGAGGCATCAAAGCCGATATCGTAGAACCACTCGAACTGTGCGTCAGAAAGGACCATACCAGTTGTGCAGACGCTGCGTAGAGCCGAGAGGTCGAGGAGAGTCTTCGGGACGATGTCACGCTTTTGCAATTCCTGCAGGAAGCGGGGACTGGTACCGAAGTCGGTAACGCGCTGCTCCTCGAGAATGGATAAGAACTTCTGAGGTGAGGGTATGAATGGCGATCCGTCATATAGGATAGCTCGGCTGCCTAACAGCAACGACGATATGGAAGTGAGATACATGATCCAGCCGGTCTAGCAAGGGTCAGTCGCATGATAGGACGTGTTTGTAGTTTGGAAGTCTTACCGTGGTGTACTGCAATATCACAGAGTCTGGACCCGCATCGCGGTGCAGCTTGCCCTCCTTCATGTAACTCATCAGAACGCCACCAGTGGAGTGGACAATACACTTGGGCACACCTGTAGTGCCACTGGAGTACACAATCAGGAAAGGATCTCTGAACGCCACCCGCTCGAACTTTACTGTGGCATCTCCCTTAGCAGCTTTTAGGAAGTTGTCCAAAGTGACTGTGCGTGGGATACCCTCCAAGCCCGCCGGCTTTCCTGGAAATCGGGGCTGGGTAACGACTTCCCTGAACTCCTTGATTCCAGCCATACCTTCGACAATTTCCTTGATCTTGGGCCGCAAATCAATAGTCTTGCCATTGTACACGGTCCAGTCATCAACGAAAACGTATGCAGGCTTGATTTGCAACAGTCGCTCAAGAATACCCTTGGTACCCATGTCTGTGCTGCTGGAGCTGAAGAGGCCACCGATGCTGACTATTGCCATGAAGGTGATGAAGGTGTCAAAACTGGTGCTTGCAACTACTGCAACCCTGTCACCTTTCTTGACACCCTTGACTCGGAGAGCATTCGCAAGTAGAGCAACCTTCCGTCTCACCTCTCCAAACGACATATGGCGGACCTCGGTGTTGCCCTCGCGCACCTCTGTCAACGCGATTTTTGAGTCTTCCTTGTCTTTTGTAGTGCGTTGCGACGTGTTAGAAGGTGAAGCAGAATAGAGAATGTTCTCAGCAAAATTCAATCGCGTTCCTTCGAACCACAGCGGTATGCTGTCCATTGGAACTGAGGTATCCACAACCTTGACTTCGTATCAGTAGAAGCAATAGTGAAGACTCTCAAATGTCATCGCGGGAGGCAGGAGCTTGCAGGAATCATCTCCAAGGTAGCCCAGATGCTGATGTTCGGCAAACTTCCTGGGTGCTGGGTAAAGTTGTACGAACCTTGCTGTAGCTCCCCTCATGTATCAGGCCACTGCAATTCCACATATCCTCCCAGAAATCAGTACGGTTGTCGCCCACGCTCCAATCATACAGCTCGCGAAAGGTCTAGGGGCCAAGTCAGCGGGTTCTTGCAATTAAATCCATACATAAGTCGCTGCTCAACTCTATTCATTCCGGAGGCACACAATTCATGACAATGTCCAAATCAATATTTTGGAAACCAAACATGGATTCTCGAACGGCGGTAGTGATTCGAAGTCTTTGAATGCGTGTTGACTTACCTGCATGTTCAGCCCTCTCCTCTGATTGGCTGATTGCATGAACTTCCATATCGCCGTCGACTTGGGATCTGGATGCTGCCATAGTTTTCGCGGAGTAGTAACGTGAGATGCCATGTTGATTGATTGATTGATTTGTGGTAGTGTCACTTCTGACGACCAAAGCTTGTATATAAACCGTCTTGATAACGCTGCCTCGGCAAACGTTTCGCGGGGATCCCGATACCGCTTAAACAAATGTTTCGCCGAAGTACGATGCACAACGCTGATGACGGTCTTTCGTTATTTCTTGGGGACTCCCAGATTAGTTTGTCAGAGAGACAAAATGAAGCTGGTCTGGTAACAAAACTTTGTCGTGTGGTGGTTTGGACCAGGAAGATTGCTGCCCCGTGGGGTAGCATCTGGAGATCTCCCGCCCGCGGGAGCCGAGCTCTCGGAACAATTCAACGTCGTTCAGCGCTCCGAGCCCTGACGTGGCTCAATTCGCCCAGGCCGTTTTCCAACTAGGTGATATCCTACCTAAAGAGCAAATAGGTAGACGGCGAACTGTAACGTTCGGTGCAGTTTTAGTCAGTCCGTTGGTTGATGAAGTTGATGTGTCACTTCGAGAGCCGGTACAACTGGACGCACTCTTCGCAGACTGTTCAGTATATTCTTGCCAGATTAGAGATTGGGATACAAAGATTTTCAATGGGTATCGATCAACAAAAATATAGTGAACACCAACTCCACGGTCGGAGACCCTGATCAGGACCTAGTTTAAAAGACAACTAAAAGCTGTCGTTTCTTCATACTTTATGGCGTGCAACCGCTTCCTTGATCGAATTGCGAAACCTCATAACTAGAGCATCACTCAACTAAATATATACACAATTATGTACAAGAACTGCAGCGGATACCAATGAAAAATAAGGGACACTACCACTGTCACCTGGCCGGATCTGTGCTCTCCAATGCACCAAATACTTCGACAAAATGATTCTTGAGATCTGAACAAACATCGGCGTTGTCACTCAGTCTGCAACCCTCCTCGACGATGGCCTCCCACACTCGCCTCTCGATGTCGTACCCAAAGCTCTCCACATTCGTCTTCAGTGTACCCCACATGCGCGTGTGCTTGCCGTCTTTTGTCTTCGCCGTCGACCCTTCTAGTGACAGAATTCTCGCAGGGTCTAATTTGTGCATGTTTTGGTGCACAAAGAGTGGCTTCGGTTTCGTTGGCACCTTTTCGTCGGGCGTGACGTCTTTGGCGTCCCAGAGATCAGCAGGGTGGATGTGGTTCTTGGTGGGAGGAACGTAGAGATAGTCTGTCCGCGGATCCATTTGTGACATCCCGCTCAGTCTGTAGTCTTTATTGTCAAAGAATCCAAGACCTGCGACGCCACTCTTAACTTGGTACCAGGGTGCGCCGACAGCCATGGCCGCCTGTACAAACGTCTCTTTGTCACCGGCTCCGTGAGATCCTTGGCACAGTAACGGGTAGTAGTAGTCAGGGCCGTAGTAGTTATAGTACATCATCATCATAAATGACTCACGATGTTTCTCCTTGTCAAGCAAGAGGATACCGCTCTCTGACGATAGTCGAGCAGAGGGAGACTCGTAAGGGATGCCAGCGATATGATAGTAGTGCTCTGAAATTGTCAGACCGAAAAGGTCGGGCCAGAGAACAAGGCCGTGTGTCGTATAGGGTGCTGTCGTAAAAAGGTCCGTTGGGTCATGGGCCGGGAAAGCGTCGCTGTCCAGAAACAAGACATGCTGGAAAGACGAGAACAGCATGGCAAATAGTTTGAACTGGTAACTCGTTGGCTTTCGGGCATTCGAAGCTGTGTCGTATATCTCCGACAGGACCACGCATGCTGCGTTCATAGAGGGAAGGACAGACTCGCAGATGACTGGGTCATACTTGGACCAGTCGTCGATGAACACTTCAACAGGAAGATCGCAGCCAGTCCTTCGCAGCATGCGGAGAGAGACTAGGAAAATCGGTATGTACTTTGCGTTGGCAGTAGTGACGATTCCCCTCTCACCTTTAGAAAAGAGGAGATTGCGCGCGAGATGCTTCGAGGCAGTACGCATGCGATAGTGTGACTTGAAAAGAATACGTTCCTGATCATCTGTGAAGTTGACCAATCTTGAAGGCGGGAGCTTGCTGATGTTCTGAGGGTCGAAAGATGTCTCCTCGTTGGTAGGGTGGCCGTCCTGTACTTTAATCGGGTCACAGTCAGGACGCGCATCTTCGAGAGCAGTGGCTAAGTCGCGCCAGAAATCCTCCAAGCCAGAGCTGAACGTTGACTTCATCTCAGTAAGGTTTCTGGTCGAGCTTGTCGCAGTGTCGGTGCCAGGCGGTCCTGCGGTAGACGGTTTTGTAACGGCGATCCCTGTAGAAAGAGGAGCATGGGTGACTGTACCATACTCCGGTGAGGGTCTAGAGTGAGCCGCAACATTGTCAACATGACTCCGTAGCTGCACAAAAGTGCAGTAGATGACAAACACAACAGGCAGAAAGAGCACACGCAGTGCAAGAGAGGTGTTTATTGTCCGCATGGCTGCAGCTTGCTGCCCTCTAGGTTCAACCAGCCGCCTTGAGCCTAGTGAAGATTTGGTAGGTATTTTTCGCAGAGTGCGTGGGAATATTTGGGCTGTGAGCCCGCGGCTCGAGGTCAGGTATTATCGTAATCCACGGTCAGTCTGGCATAATAGTTGGATGCGGACGCCACAAGCTTGATAACGACAGCTGAGAAGCGTCCCGCCTTGCGCGCAACCGAACGTTGAGTGAAAGATCCATGTCTCGAAATACCATCTTGGCAAGCCGCATCCGTGCGTTGAACTGTCCTATTTCAATCTCGTGTTGTCAGATTTTGGCTCAAGTAGGTGAGGCGCCTGAGTAAGCCTGCGGATTTTCGTGCACAAAGGATTCAGGGCGGAACCGCACGACTGGCCGAGAACACGCACGATTGGAGCGCTGTAATTGCAAGAGCGCCACCTGTCATGATGCGTGATTATGGTGTTGTCAGTTTTCGAATTGCCGTTACCTCGAGATCCTGCCGGAAGCGGCGATAGCTTGGCGATGCTGTTCACCTGGAATGCATACGAGCAAAGACAAAGAGAGCTGAACAGAAAGACTTGGAAATACGAGAGATGGCACTATTGCGACCATTGCAGTCTGGCTCGATTTAATCTCTTGGTGTTAGTATTTGCCAGCTGAGCAGCGCAACGTCGCAGACTGCTGATCAGTGTAATCAAGAGCCCAGTTTTCTCGGAGTGGTATACCGTAGCTTGGCTAGATAGCGACGGGGCAAGGGTAGCCTGATTCTAGCTCTCTGATTGGGGGCCACCATCTGCATGTGGCGCTCATGCAGTAGCGTAACGGCTACTGATATTCTACGGTAAAACTTGTTGTGGATCAATTTGCGATGATATGCCATCAAGTTGCTTGGAGCTGAACTGCGGTAATACAGATGGAACATGACCCAGCCAAACAGGTGTTCTGTCTCAGACATCACTCGAATTTGGGACTTCGCAAGATTTGGATCTCAAGCATGGTAAAAATTAGCACTACCATAATGCGCCTTGTCAGGTTCGAGGAGACACTTAGCGTGACGCAGGAAAGCCAAAAGGCAGCGTTATCGAGAGAGGTGTTCAAGTTTGATGAATGAAGACTGGGTGAATCCACGGCTCTCCGGGTGGCTACGTGCTTGCTTGGTTCCGTTAAACCTTTGCTTTGCTATTGTTGATTACTCAAAAGTGCCAGGTGTTCTGTTGAAGCTGGCAAGGTGCAGTATGCAACGAGAAGGCTGTGTTTACCATTAGTCGGTGTCAAGTCTTCGGTACCAGAGTCCGAGGAAGCTTGTTCTGTTGACGATCTCGCACAAGTCTCTGAGCTCCTTTGAGACAAAGAGTGCAAAGCTGCAACAAGACACCAAATAAAGTTCAAGACTCTCAGAATCAGGGTTTATTCTTTTACACGTGTGTGTGTGTCTGTGTGTACTTTTGTGGCAATATGAAGAACAGAGTATGCAGGAGAAAAATGAATAAAAACAGTGGCAAGCAAGCAGAGAGATATAGCGGTGCACTTTACGAGCATCATCTGGCGGCGCTTGACGCCTGGTACGAAGCGACGAAGACCTGAGCAGTCACCGAAGATATCACAAGGCAAGCTGAAACGAGAAACAGGAAAAAATTGAATGACCGACTAAGGAACCGATATCCTTCCAGCGCCTCGCTACCACCCACCGCGCTATGCCAGCAAATCAAAAGGAATGAGATCGGCAGCATGCAAAAAGATCTTGCAAGTGGCCGAAGAGCAAGGAAATGCATAAAACACAAAAAGATCAAAGATCGAGGACGGCTTGACAGATCCAAAGCCCCAAACCAGCTCCTGGTACCGGAGCACAGCCAAGCCTGTACTTTTTGCCCGTCCGGCTTTTGATGCAAATCCGTCCAGGAAACCGCCGTCCGCCAAAGGTATCAAACTCCGTCGCTTGAGGTTCCCAGTCTATACGCATACCGATCCGTCCATGCCAGGTAGCCCACAAATGCCATGAGATCCGAACAATTTCTGAATGACGAACTCCCCGAATTCAATCTTGCCAGCGCCAGCCTTTCCGAAAAAAACCGTCCCATACCAAATCGCTTGTGCAAGATCCTAGGACGCAGATGTGATACCTTATATACGAGTAGCTTAGGCTGGGGACTTGTTGGCCGAGGTCGAGTTGTTGCGGCGGTCATCGTTCATCGACAGCGAGTTGAAGCCCGTTGAAAGGAAGGAGAATGGATCACCGCCACCATTAGGAGCACCCTGGTTAGGGTACGGGTCAGCAGCACTGAAAGCGGCCTCGGCAGAACGGCTGTCGAAGCCAGACGAGTGCATGCCGCCGTTCTGAGAGTACTGTGCACCCATGGGAGGGTAGGGGCTTGCAGCACCCATTCCCGAGGGCAACGCGTACTGGCTTGGAGGTCCGCCATACTGCTGGGGAGGGAATCCGCCCTGAGCGTAACCAGCAGGGCCGTAAGGGCCAGCACCAGGAGTGCCTCCCATAGACGGTGGTCCCATGCCGAAGCTCGATGGTGTGTCCATGGGGGACGGGAAAGCACTGTCAGCGACGACAGCAGCTCCAGCACGACTCGCACCGCAGCGCAGACAAGCTGTGTTCTTGGCGAAGTTGTGGTAGCCGCAGCCGTTCTCGCCGCACTTCCAGTCGCCGGCACGGAATGGTACAACGCCGCCAGTGCCTCCTCGCATGTGTCCACCGCCCATGCCGTGACCGTGACCATGTCCGCCCATGTGGTGCTGAGGAGGACCCATCATACCAGGGTGACCGTAGCCGTAACCACCGTAGCCCATCGGGTCACCGCCCTGAGGGCCCTGTTGCATGGCAGGGAACGAGCAACGGAAGCATGCTGTGCGACGTTGAAAGTTGGAGAAGCCGCACGAGGGGCAGTTCCAATCACCAGGGCGAGGCCTATTCTTGCTGGGAGGGAACGGGGTGATGATCTCAGCAGCACGGTCGAGGACGCGGCTGGATGACGGTGAGACCTCGATAGCCTTCTCGTTAAGTGCGCGGCCATTCATACACAAGCTCTCAGCAGCTTCTTCGTGAGAAGAGAAGATGGCGAAACCAGTGCCCGTTGGCTTGTGCTGATCGGGGGTACGCAGCGTCCAGAAAGCAATGGGGCGGCCGCCGAACTGGGTGAACCAGCTCTCAAGCTCTGACTGGGTGGTGTCGTGGGGAAGACCGCTCATGTGCAAGACCTTGGATCGCTCGCCGAGGAAAGCTCGAACATCTGCATTCGCATCCATAGGCTTTGTGAGGACGTCAGGGTGTTCGTGCTGAGGCTGGCTCTTGCGGATGAGTCCGCGGAGGACCCTAGCAAGTGTTACCGCTTCCTCCATAGCGCGCCTTGGTGAAGCCGGGGCCAGCGCTTGTAGGTGAAAGGGCAGGTTGTGCTTGATAGGAGCCGACGACTGCACGGGCTCAACCTCGAGAGCAGCACAAATGTTGGTCAGAGCACTCGAGCCAAAAGGCAGTGACTCTGGGTGGTGTGCCTGCCAGCGCTGGTACTCGGTGCGCAGGTCGAAGCAGCGGGAGTGTTGTGCGTATCGCGGCAAAACAACGGCCTTATCACGGGCCTCGCGAGGCAGCTGGACCCGGAGGTCCCACGAGTCGAGCGTGACAAACGCGAATTCAAGGTTGTTCTTAATGACGTGCTCCTGGATAAACGCATCGAAACGGCTGATGGCTTCTTTGAAAGATCCTGCGTTCCTGACCTGGTCCCATGTCAAGGTGGTGAGGCTTGCTGCAAGAGTACGTCAGCCAATTGGAGGACAGCGGTGCATACAGAGCTTCGACTTACTGCAGAGGGCGGTGATGGGAGTGTTGACAGGTTTGACGAGTACACTCTCGCGGTGGAGCTGTCGTCATGCATTAGTAGCTGCAGGCGCAATGGCAGACGCTACGAGGCATAGCATACCTCTTCACAGGACTTTGCGTCCAACAAGATCCAGCCGAGCTCAATGACCTCAGCAGAGTCCTTGGTCACATAGACGCCATGTTCGTCGCACGTTGTAGCGACATGTATCACGACATAGCGGTCGAGCTTGGGGCCTTGGGGGGCAGGGGTAGACTGAGATGCCATCTTCAATGTGTGTCAAGGAGACGCGAAGATGGGGTAGGTGTTGGGTCGTTGCGTGGGGGGTGGCTGCAGTTATAATGTAGCAGCAGGCGCTAGCAGGTTAACGCAGGCACAAGGTGACTGCCGTTTGTTGTCTCTGGACGATGAGATGGCAGACGCTGCTTCGTCAGCAGGCAGGTGAACGGAGAACACCTGGGCGAGGGGAGCTCGAGCTTCGAGCAGGTGAGGGAGGTGGTAGAGTCCCGAATGAGGGGAGCTCAAGCTTCGAGAAGGTGAGGGAGGTGAGGAAGGCGGTGGAGTCCCGTGGATAGAGACGAGACAAGGAAAAGGATCTCCAGTCGAGATGAGACAGGTGGTCGGAGGAGATGCGGTAGGGGAGGTAACGGCTCCGTGCGAGTGTTCATCAGAAGATTTCTTGACGTGGATGTGGATGGAGGAGCTAACGCGCTCTCAGCGCCAGACATGGGACTTGGCGAGTTCAAGGAGATCTGTGCGGTCCTGCAATGCCGGAGCATCTGAACGTTGTGCCTTCAAAGGTCGTTGCGTTCACTGAGTCTCGCCCCTCACTGCAGATTTCTGGTTCACGTTCTGACAGCTGAGGGGTCTCTGCATGACCGTCTGCTTTCACATGGTATCTACGAACATCATTGTCCCCCAGGCCCTCCGTTCCAACCTCGAGGCGGCCTGCAGGCGGGTAGCCCTTTAGCGGCCGGCGACAGGACGCTCGGCGAAGCTGCCCGTTCTTGATTGGCATCTGAAACCACCGCAGCGCCTCTCATTGAGCGGCGCACGCGTCTGTTGAACGCTCTCGCGTGTGCTTGGTCGGCGCCGTGCGACTCTGTGCATCCACTCGAGTATTGGATATTGAATCAACACGAACCTGCAACCCCAATTGTCGCTGCTCGCTGCTCGCTCGAGCTGCGGGCTGCGGGTTGCGGGCTGTTGGTCTTCTCCACGCCGCACCCGGACACAAAATTGCAAGGTTCGTTGCGAACACGCCGTGCCAGCCCTCCACGCAGCTGTTGTCAAGCAGCTCCCCGCTGTTCGTCCACTTTGGCGACTACCTATGCTGTCAGCGCAATCCCTACGCGTTTGAATATGCTTGCTTGTACAGGCAGTCGTCAGCTCTCAGGCGCGCATAACAATCAGCTAGCTGGTCTGTCTATGTACAATGCCAGACATGTGTTTCTCATGCAGATATGGATATGCATTTGTGTCTGGATGTGGAACTTGACTAAGTACTTCCATCTGCCATGCACACGCTGCGTGACGACACGCATGGCTATAAATACGCAGCCTCCTGAGACGCTGTTCCGCCTTAACAAAGCCGCCCGTTCAACGGCGCCTTCGCCGCCAGGTGTTGCTGCTGGTACCCCTGGCACGCGTCTTCCCCGCGCAGCCACACGCGGCGAAAGATGTGCATCCATTCTTTGTTACGGTGCCGGTACAGCAGATCTGCATTTCACTTGCTCTTGCTGTGCCGGTGATAGGATGCTCAACCGCCTTGCTGACACGTCCTACCCACGCTAGCTGTGACCAAACTCGATTCGTCCATGTTTGCTTGCACTTGGTCGTTTGCTCGGTGTTTGCGAGCTGGCTTTGTCCCGTTGGAGCAGGCCACAAGCTCACTGCCCTGCCCCTTAAACTCGACGGCCGCGCCGCACTGACTGAGCGCCCTGTGTAATTGAGTCCCCTCTCTGCCCTCCAATTTGTCTGCCTCTGAGTCGACGTCTTCTGGCTGTAGCGTCGCGTTATTCAGCACTGTTGATCTGGACATGTCGCGGCGTTTCAAAACGGGCCCACAAGCCGCGGCGGAGCGAGGGTCTTCGTGAGTAGCTATCTATTTCTACCCCGCGTACTTTGTCGCAGCACCCTGAATTGCCCTGCCGCGTGCCTGGGCGTCCATAAATTTATACGTCGGCTGATCGACTGTCTAGATCTGGCATCATGGGCTGGTTCAAGCGCTTCTCGAGGAAGAAGTCGTCGACACCCAAGAAAAGCGTGGACCTCCGCGTGCCACGCAACGACTACTACTCGCCTGCGACCTACGAGTACCATGGGCCAGACCAGACGACGCGCCTGCCGGAGAAGGTGCTGCGCCGCATCTTCGAGGAGGTTTGCCCCCACTCGACCGACGACACGCTCGACGGCAGCGAGGACAGCGGAAATGACGGCTGCATGAGCTGCGACACACGCGACCTGGCACACTGCGCCCTGACCAGACGCTCGTGGTACGGCATCGCCGCCGGCTTGCTGTGAGTGTGCGCCGCAACTGCCTCCAAGCCCTGGGAAGCTAACAAAGAGCAGCTACAACAGCGTCCGCATTGACGCCGTCCACTACTGTGAGCTCGAGGAGATCTACGCCGATCAGCGGAGGCGCAAGTCGCGCAATGGCGACGCAGAGGATGTGCCCACGGCGCGCCTGCAGATGCTCAGCAACAGCGTGCGCGGCAACCAGCACCTCGGCCAGCGGGTGCGCTTCGTCAAGCTGCCGTACATGACACGTGAGTCCTGCAAAGCCGACCTTGCACGTCTGGTATCAGGCTGCCCGAACCTCGACTACATCGACCTTCCCGAGGGTTTCTACAGCGGCGACCAATCATGCCAGCTGCTGCGACAGGAGCTGCAGGCACGCTGTCCGCACATTCAGAAGATGAAGTACAACGAGGGTGGCGAACAGTCGTTGGAGTCATTACTGCATGGCTACTGGCAAGAGCTGCGTGTTGTCGAGCTGAACAAGCTGCGTATCGAGCCGAGCATCCTGAGGCAGGTCTTCAGTATGCTCCCACGACTGACCGAGCTCACTGTCACTGGCGGCGCTTGGATGACCGATTCCTTTTTCCACGACGCTCCTGGCATCCCTCCCTTTCCCCCGCTCGAGACGTTGAGATTGGAGGGTGTTGACGGCGTTACCGCGCAAGGGTTGGTGCAGTATCTCTCAAACCACGCATGTGCCGCAAGATTGAAGACGCTCGTTCTCAAGAACTGCAATCGCATCGCAGTCGCAGATCTGCACGCGATTCTGCGGGCGGCATCGAATTTGAGGACTCTAGATTTCAACGCAACAGTCACTGCATCGTTACCTCTGGATCCCCTACCGCCTCTAGAGTCCTACAGTCTTCGCAAGCTCCACTACGAGATCATCGCAAACTCGACGAATCAGATCTATTCGCCCGGTGCCTCGTACTACCAGTATCTTGCTAATTCCTTGTTGTCGAACAGCCTACCCGGACTTCGTCAGCTGTACGTTCAGGATCCCGATTTTCCAGAGATTCTTACGCTGGCACCTCCCATCCGTCCATTCAGCGAGGCACCGCAGCCGACCTTCAACCAACCGCTTGAGGTGTTTTCGAAGGGGCTTGATGAATTGGAGTGGATATTCACCTCCATCATTCCACCGGAAGCTGGACAGCGACGAGCCTCTATGGTTGGTGGTCGCCCACTCAGCAGCTACTCAGCCCATAAGGGTCTAGGACCGCAATGGGGCGGCGATGCCCGCAAGAGCATCGTCGTGCCCAACGGCTTCGGTGGGTTCTTGGCTATCCCTGCCGACAACGATGCAAGGCCTAGGAGCGCCGGAAACTTCACAGCAGGTGGTGGAGGTGGCAGCTTCGGCGGCTTCGGCCACCGCCATTCCAACTCGCTCAGTACAAGCCCTGGAGGCCCTGGCGTGCGAGCGAGCTGGATGACCCATGCGGGACGCGATAAGCGTGCCTCGAGGGCTGACCTCTGGCGATAAAACGCCTTTTCATTTCGCCCAGTGTAGCAGTAAAGCATCTTGCATTCAAGTCATACTAGGGGGCTTGTTCGGGTTCTGCCTTTCATGTCATGCATTTCGTTGCGTTTCTCTTCTCAAATACCCCTTCTCTTTCACTGTCCCGACTGTATCATAGCAGCAGGCGTTCGGAATTTTATCGATCACATGAGATCGCAGACAATGGCACGCCGACAATGGCACCGTATGGCATCAGGGATGGGCAGGGAAAGCATCTAGCTGTTCATAGGAATCGGAGTCTTGTCAGGGTCCATCACGTCTTTTTTGTGCATATTTACTTCAGCCCTAAAGCAAGTCAAGGTTGATTGAAGAAACCCTCGGCTCCACTGCGCCAGACTCTAAGATTTACGACTACGCTCCACGGCCACGGCCTTTATATCCTTTGACCACTCTTCACCTTCGCAGCACCGATTCTCTCAACTCGCCCCCACTCACAATGTCCCTGAGTCTCATCTTGTCTCTTTCTTGCAATTTTCGGTCAATCAAGATGTTTGATCGTTACCTCCACTCAGTGCCATGCACGTGCGCACCCCAGATGCCTGTCCACCCATCATGTTCACTTTCGTTGATATGTACGAGCTTCAGATTGGACGTACTGCATCTTGCCAACTCCGAGTGGCCACTTGGTGGAATGCAAGCTACTTGCAAGGCAGCGCTTTTGTCGGAGGCCTTCAGGGCTGATCGGTGCTGATCTCTAAGACCTATAATTTTTAGGAAGACTACGCGGTTGATTGGTCCAGTTCAGTACTTGGGCTTTGTGATTTGAATCTTTCAAACGTGCCAAGTGGCTACTCGGAGCTGGCAAGGTGCAGTAATACAAGAATCACAATTCGTCAATCCAACGAGGCGTATCCAAATGCGCTCACGTTCGGGCTGGAGGACGCTTACAGTACCTTTGAGTGCCCAGATCGACAGAAAGCAGGCCAAGAACAGAGCCATGTAATTTTCCAAAGGATGAGAATGTCACACGAGACTTTCAGGATGTTGGTTCCTTCCATGCTGAGCCAGTCCATCTTGCCTGTTTGCGCCCACGACAAGGCCGAGATCCCGGTATGCAGTCTACCGGCTGTGTGATCCGTGGAGCGTTTTGTTGGCATAAGCCAATTAGGGAAATGCGCTGGACGTCTATGACCACACAATGAATGAACAGACACGTATTCGCATGACGAAAGTCTCATCTCATTTCCTCTCTCAACAACAGATCCAGTCGTGGAACACAACTCCAATCCTCCGAAGCGTCCAGCTATTTGATAGGACACGACGGGCAGCTAGCGAGGCGCAATTTGTTTAGATGCCCTCAGCCGTGGCTGGCTACCGAGATGCGCTTTACGAGTGGTGACAAGCAGATCATAGGGAGAACCCAGCGGTAATGTCATCTGCGACAAGTCCCTCAAGCGGCCACAGCGATCCCTGGTCTTAAGGGCGTGTGGGGAGGTAGTCATGGTGTTCATGGCGACATGAAATGGACTTGTTTCAGCGCGTCTTCAGGAGAAATCCGACGTGCACTACCTGGCACTAGCAGCAGAAAGAGGGGTCCACTGGCCAAATTTAGGCCGCATGGTCGAGCCGCCTTAACGGTTCCTCCTGAAATAAGTGGTATGCAAAATAGCTTGTATACGGTACATAAACTATCGAATGAAGCCGGTTACCCGCTTGCACCTGCCCTCGCTGAGTTTTGCATACTTGACTACTTGATGGGCGACTATACAGGAGAGCAGCTAATGCACCACCGGGTCCCTTGCATACACCACACTCAGGAACGCAGATGCGCAACTGTCGCACAGCATGGCAAGCGACATAACAGAGCCGCCGGCTGCGGCGCCCCAGAAGATGTCTCGTTACCGCAGTGTAAGACGCGCCCAAGAGCAGCAAGTGCAACAATCGCAGCAGCATTCCGCGCCTCCATTACCACCTATGCCCGCCATGCCCGCCATGCCTGAGGCTGTAAATACCCAGCAGCGCGACATGCCCGACAGCAATATTGGCAGGAGTATGAGCCGTTACCACCGCCGCCCGCCCGCAGCGCACGCGACCAGCTCCCACGCACCCCCTCCGCGTTCCAACACGGCTCCCCAAGCCTATCCTCAGCCCCAGACCGCCCTCCCGCCCTCGTCGTCTGCCCGTCACCGCGCCACGAGCACGCCCCAGCAACTTCCCTACGCCCAGCCTCGCCCGCGAACCGCCAAACAGCGCTCAGACGATACACCAGCGCTCCCCAGAGGTTCGCCCCAGCAGGCGCAGCAACAGCAGCGGCAGTATGACGACCCGCGGACTGTTCTGCAGAAGGAGAGGGAGCGCCAGCGGCTGCTGAAGCAGAAGATGGAGGCAGAGGCACGCGCACAGAAGGAGGCCAAGATTGCAGAGATCGAGCGACTGGAGAAGCAGCGACTGGAGCAAGAGGAGGCAGCCCGTGTTGAAGCCCAGCGTGTTGCCGAAGCCGCTGAGGCGCTGCGACTGCAAAGGGAAGAGGAGAAGGCCGAGAAAGAGCGGGGGAAGAAGCTGCGCAAGGCCGAGGCGCAGAAGATGATTGACCAGAGGAAGGAAGAAGAACGCAGAGCGAAGCTGGAGAAAGAAAACAAGGCACGTCTGGAGGAGAAGTCGCGAGTGTTTCAGTCGCAGTCCTCCGGCTCGCCTCCTGTATCGCCTCCACGCCACGAGGGCTTTGGCTTGTTCAAACGGCGAAAGGACGAGGGCTTGTCCATGTCAAGCGAAGAGCGACCAACTACTTCAAGACCTCGCACAGCGCGACAGAACAGTGCCACAACCCAGGATTCACAGCCTCGAGCTGCCAGGCAGGTCAGCGGCAACAATCAGCCAGATGCCATTCTGCTTGGCGGCGGCGGCGCTGTCCTTGGTATCGATGCTCCAACGTCAGCCGTCAATGGCGGTGAAAGGGTACGTCTTATATTGTTATCATCGAAATGGTGCACTGACATCTTTGCAGCGCGTCACAGTTGTCTTCAATAAGAAGCGCATTCAATTGCCGGTAACGACCACGACTACTCCACTTGACTTGTTCAAGTCTGCAGATGTCATTCTGTCCGATGCTATTCCCGTACGAACGGCTGTAGCGCTGGAATGGTTTAAAAAGGTTGACATCCAACGACCACTGCGGAACTACGAGTACGTTCGCGATGTCATGAATTCCTGGGATTACGACGACCAGAACGAACTGCTGATCGCTGATTCCGCCATCGATGGTATCGACCAAGACGAGTTGCTCTCCTATGGTGTGCCAGAAAAGAGGCCTGAGGGCATCTCATGCATGCTAAATTATTCGTCGAGACCTGGGAAGTGGTCAAAACGCTGGTTCGTACTGCGGCCCGATGGCCAGCTTGTTACTGCCAAGAACGACAAAGCAAAGGACCAGGAGAACATTTGCCATCTTACCGACTACGACATCTACCATGTCACACAAGCAAAGATCGCGCGAGTCAAGCCTCCGAAGAAGATTGTTTTTGCTGTCAAAAGTTTGCAGAAGTCCAACATCTTCGCAGACGAGTCGCAATACGTTCACTTCTTCTGCACCAACGACACAAGCCTTGCAAATCAGTTCTGGAAAGCTTGCCAGAGCTGGCGAAGCTGGCATCTCAAGTACGAGAAGGGCGAAGGTCTGAAGAAGTCCCCAGCCACAAAGAAAGTCTTGGACAGCGCTGGACCTGGCATCCTGCCAGGAGCTCCGTCACATAGCCGTGGCGAATCTGTTGGATCACACTACCAGCTGGGCGCTTTTACCTCACTCATCGATATGAGTGATTTCAATAAGAAGCTGGACGAGATTGAAGTCCACAAACCAGGGGAGTACCCAGATGATGCACCGCTCTCGAAATTGGGAGGCGCATCCGCTTTGCATGCCAAACAAAAGTCTTTACGAGTCAAACAGCCGCCGCCCCTCAGTCGTGGCCTTGCTGCACTTGCAACCAATAACGCTCCCGAGGACAACAGTCGCAAAAATTCGATCACGCAGAGTCACAAATCGCAGGAGGAGACATTTTCGGCTGGCGGGTTGCTTGGACGAACCTACACGACCCGGCAAAAGGCAGCACAAGACCGCGAGCTGAAACAGAATGGTGCTTTCACAGACGGTCCCTCGCTTGTCAGTAACATAGATCAACTGGCTTTGTCAGGCGGATCTGGCCTCAACCGCAGCTCTTCCACGAGAAGCAACAGTCACAGGAGAACATCCAGCGACCTGAAGCGCACCGCTTCCAAGCGTGTCCCTGGGATGCCGCAGCCTCTGGTCGATCTCACCCCGCAATATAGACCTCCACCTCAGTTTGCGAAGCAAGGCAAGGGCTACAATCCAGGAGCCAATGCAGGCCCGCTCGTGGAGAGTGCCACTTCCATGGAGGAGGCTATCAACGTGCCCTCGTCGACAGACTGGCGTGCTAAGCCTCGCCCTGTGTATGCTCCCCAGCCAAACGAGCGCACCAAGTCTCTAAAAGGTCGCGGCCAGCCGTTGGCAGCCCACACTGTCAATAACCATAGTGGAGCACCTCAGGATGACCGAGAAGCCTTCACTGGCGGACTTTTATCGCAAGCTGGGTACGCTCAGGGCTATGCAACGGTCGGTCGAGGCGTCATGGACGGTTCAAAGGCACGTGGTCCTATGCTAGATTTCGGGGACGAGAGACAGTTCCAGTCTGGCAGTCTGTTGGCGAATATCGGAGGCACGAATGCGCCTGTCATCGATCGCTCACGCAATTAGCGATTGACTGTGGCGTGCAGACGGCGGCAAGAAAAGAGGAGGAAGATGAGGACGAGGTCAGGATGAATTATGGGTGACGGGTGTCATTCTTAGCATTTCAGGAGTTCGATATCCCGAGTTCGGTGTTTGGGGGCGTCCGAAAATTGTTTTGTTTGTGTTGGGGTCGTATTCGCCATGGTTGTCCTACAGGATGCAGCGCATTGATGAAGATTTGGGAGCTGTTGAGGCTGACTAGGCCACCCTCGATGCGGGTGGATTTTCGGTCTGCGTTATGTAGCAGTTCACATCCCCGACTTTCATATAATTAATGCAAACGCCAGTTGCCGAAAGTCGCTAGCTACCCGATGCGCTACAGTAGCCTGGAGCTGATTTCTTCATGCGGCCCACCTCCAGTCCCCACAACTCCACCAAGTTCTCAGAGCAGGCGGAGAGCGCCAAACTAGAGTCGTCAATGCGAACCCCGCATCGTCGGTGGTATGACGGAGCCATGCAGCAATACGACTGCGCAAACATTGGCTGGCTGCTAGCGAGTCCTGCTCATGTGGTGTCTTCACGATGATGGAACCGCAGATTCTTGACATGAATTGCGCCCCAGATCTGTCGGGCGGTGCTCCGCTTTCGCTGCTCCTGGCGCTTTGTTGAGCTGCTGTTGGCGAAGAACCCTGCTCGAGGCTGCACCACCTCACAAATCCCACGGGCCGCGGCTGGAGGAAAGACTGCTCGCTTGGGCTGGTGTCTGTCTCGCTGTGGGGAATCTGGAGGTGGAGTTTGCGCGGCCTACTCGCCATTGGGCAATGCCACCGCCTGATGTCGCGAATGATGTCAGCCGCCAATATTGCCCAACCTCGCTCAGAGCGGCAGACGGCACCGCGCAGCTTAGGTGAAAGCACCGTGTTTGCCCTTGCTTGCTGTCTACCTACTATCCTCTCCTGCAATCCCGGAGATTCTCACTGCACTCTGCCCACATAATTCCGATTGCGGCTCCTCAACGTGCACGGCGCGGCCAGATTGATCCCAACACTAACAGACAAGGAAGACCTCCGCGCTTGTGTCTAGTGCGGCCTGCAGTAGCTCCAGCCTCAAGCTCAGAGCTCTACTAGCCCCGGACCCTCTGCCAGCTTTTCTCAAAACGCAGGGCAGCCCGCTGCAATTCCCTAAGACCTTCGTGCTTAGCAATGGCTCAAGAAACAAGAGACGTCAGCAACCACGTCCTCTTCGAGGTCGCGACAGAGGTCGCCAACAGAGGTGGGTTCCCATGAGCTCCAGCTCCAGCTCCAGCTCCAGTTCCCCCGCATCCCCACGCTTCACACGCTGACCCGCCTGCAGTTGGCGGCATCTACTCTGTCCTCAAGTCCAAGGCCCAGGTCACTACCGCCGAATATGGCGCAGCATACACCCTGCTGGGTCCCTGGAATAGGGCGTCGGTACGCGCAATTGCACAGTAGCTGACATGGCTTTTCCCACTGACTTCCTCCAGGCGCAAGTCGAAGTCGAGCCCATTGAGCCCAAGGACCCTGCTCTACTAGCTACCATCAAGTCGATGGACGAGCGAGGCGTCAAGACGCTGTACGGACGCTGGCTTATTGACGGAGCTCCTCGCGTGCTCCTCTTCGACACGGGCACAGGCTACAGGTGGCTCGACGAGTGGAAGGGCGACCTGTGGTCGTCTGCAGGCATTCCTTCCCCTCCCGGCGACTCTGAAACCAACGAGGCTATCGTCTTTGGCTACCTCATTGCGTGGTTCCTGGGCGAGTACACCATGCACGAGAAGAAGCGCGCTATCATTGTGCAATTCCACGAATGGCTTGCTGGTGTCGCAGTGCCGCTTTGCAAGAAGCGCCGCATTGACGTGACCACCATCTTCACCACCCACGCAACGCTTCTCGGCCGTTACCTCTGCGCTGGATCGGTCGACTTCTACAACAACCTGCAATACTTCGACGTCGATGCTGAAGCCGGGAAGCGTGGCATCTACCACCGCTACTGCATAGAACGCGCGGCGACACACTCGGCCGATGTGTTCACAACCGTTTCCCACATCACCGCATATGAGAGCGAGCATCTTCTGAAGCGCAAGCCAGACGGCGTTCTGCCCAACGGTCTCAACGTCAAGAAGTTCTCAGCTACCCATGAGTTCCAAAACTTGCACCAACAGTCCAAGGTCAAGATCAACGACTTCATTCGAGGTCACTTTTATGGCCACAACGACTTCGACCCCGACAAGACACTATACTTCTTCACCGCCGGACGATACGAGTACCGTAACAAGGGCGTCGACATGTTCATCGAGTCATTGGCACGTTTGAACCACAAGATGAAGAGTGAGAACTCGGACATGACAGTTGTGGCCTTTATCATTCTGCCAGCGCAGACGACTTCGTTGTCTGTTGACTCGCTGAAGGGCCAGGCCGTCATCAAATCCCTCCACGACACTGTTGACAACATCGCTGCGAACGTTGCAAAGAAATTGTTTGAGCGCTCGTTGACTTGGACCGAAGGCCAGGAGCTGCCTGAGGACAAGGACCTGCTCTCTCCCCAGGACAAGATCCTGCTCCGTCGCAGGCTTTACGCCATGAAGAGACACAACCTGCCGCCGATTGTTACGCACAACATGGCCAACGACGCAGAGGACCCTGTACTGAACCAACTGCGAAGGTGCCAGCTTTTCAACCACCCCTCTGATCGTGTCAAGGTGGTCTTCCACCCTGAGTTCCTGAACTCTGCCAACCCAGTTCTCCCTCTTGACTACGACGACTTTGTCCGGGGAACGCATCTCGGTGTTTTCTCGTCCTACTACGAGCCGTGGGGCTACACACCCGCCGAGTGCACGGTGATGGGTGTCCCTAGCATCACCACCAACTTGTCGGGTTTCGGCTGCTACATGGAGGAGCTCATCGAGAACGCGCAGGATTACGGCATCTACATTGTGGACCGCAGAATGAAGGGTGTTGATGATTCGGTCAACCAGCTCGTAGATTACATGTTCGATTTCACAAGGAAGAGCAAGCGCCAGCGTATCAACCAGCGTAACAGGACTGAGCGATTGAGCGATTTGCTTGATTGGAAGCGCATGGGCCTGGAATACGTGAAGGCCCGACAGTTGGCGCTGCGGAGAGCATATCCCAACGCATACGAGGACGATGATGAGCCTGACTTCTTCAGCGCTAATGAGGCTAAGATCTCGAGGCCGCTGTCAGAGCCCGGATCGCCACGGGATCGCTCTGGCATGATGACGCCTGGTGACTTCGCCTCGCTGCAGGAGGGCCGTGAGGGACTCAGCACCGAGGACTACATCGCGTGGAAGCTGCCGTAAGTAGAATCATACTGGATATGCTGAACATGGCTAACACAACGACAGTGAGGAGGAAGAGACGGACGAAGTCTTCCAGTTTCCGCTCACTCTGAAGCCCAAGAAGGGCACAGGGTCAGGTCCCGCGACACCAACGCTCGAGAAGGCCAACGGCACGAATTAAGGATATGCAGGGAGGTGATCAAGCGTGGGATGTTGCATTATGCATGATCTATATTTTTTTTCTTTAGGTTTCCCACACACACCATCACTGTTTGCATGAAGGGGAGCGCGCGACGAGATACGATGTACTACCAGATCTGTCCATACTACGAAGAGCATGGTTTTTATTGAAGTAGAACAGCACGCCCGTGCCCGCCTGCAACATCTAACTCAAAAGAAACCAGCTTCTTCGTATGTCAGTGCCAACAGTGGTCTTTGAACCCAAGTTGGCGTTTGTTTGCACCCTGTGTAGCCGGCACCCGCGGATGCCTCGCTTACTATCTTGCATGACGTGCGAGAGCGGGCAGGCCGACTGCAGATCATCAGGTTGCGGTCTGCTGCTGCAGTCAGTGTGCAGTGAGTGACCTGGCAGCGCGGCGCAGCGCTTTGGTCAGACAAGATAAGGAACAAAGGTAAAGTGGCAGACCGTGCACTGTTTCGTGCGAGGTGAGACGATGCTTGTGTGTGCTTAATTGGCTGCGGCTCCCGTTGGGCGGTGCATTTCGCGTGGATGCGGATGCACAACAAAGCTCCGAGGTCGAGCATTGTGGGCCATGCAGCTTGATCCTTGATGACGCCAAGCGTGAGATTAATTCCATGATTCGAGGCCCCATTCCGCCGTCGGCACAACGCTTTGGACGCTCATTCACCAGAGCACAGTGCTGCGAGGCCCACTCCCTTCTTCTATCAGACGCCTCTTCACCCCAAGCGCAATGCACATACACCCACTTTTACTCCCTACATTCACGCTACTCGGGTCGGTCCGGTGGGTTCTTGGCTGAAAGCGCTGACTCTCGGAGACTCTCCTAAATCTCGATCCGGCCTGTCTGATATATCGTTCCTCACCTCCGCCGCCTCCGCACAGCAGCTGCTGCTGCTTATACGCGCCCGCACCCAGCCTACCGCCTCTCCCTGACGGCCGGAGGGCGCAGCGGTCGCCATCATGTTGGCCGGCCATCTCATGGCCGCAGGCCGCTGGGTCTCGGAGCACACACCCAGCTCCATGTCTGTGTTCAAGAAGCTCAAGCCTAGGCTGAACTTCATAACCCTGCACTGTACGGTAGAGCGCGCCCATTGCTATGAATACTGCTGACTCGGCGCAGATACTTACATTATCGTCATGGCTCTCATCGGCTCGGTCGTCATGTACGGAGAACGAAATATGGACTACATCGACGCACTCTTCTTTGCAAGCGGCGCGGCAACCCAGAGTGGATTGAATACGTAGGAACCACCCTGGATCATATCAGACAATCACTTACGCCTTCGCAGCATCGACGTCAACAAGCTGAGGCTGTACCAGCAACTCTACCTAATGCTGATGACCTGCTGCTGCACTCCGATCTTCATCAACACATTCGTCGTATTCATTCGCCTATACTGGTTCGAGAAGCGCTTCCAGAGCGTAGTCCTCGAAGCTCGCAGCATGCGCGCCACACGCACTCGCACCCTTTCTAAGCGGAAGAGCCAGATGAAAGAAGAGCAGAACCGGAACTTGGGCGACGAGGAACGTGCTGTCGGCGACCGGCGGATAGCTGTCATGCGCAATGCCAATGGGCACGCTGAAGGTGGGGTGATCGAAGACGAGCGCGCCTTCCAGGAGACGAACGGTAATGCCGGCGTCACCAGCCACAAGCATTCAAACTCCACGGACAGCGACAACATCGACCCGCTTGAACGACCAAAGACCCCACCCCAATTCAATTCCAACATCGTGTGGGCTGATACGGTCAAGACACCCATCGCACGTCGCGAGTCTGACGTCGATGATTCGCCTGCAATCAAGCTGCCCAAACCGGACAAGGAGCGGAGTATCGCCTTTGTACAGAGCCAGCGGAATCGACATCCCGCAGAAGGGACCCTGCGCATCCCTGGACCGCGAGACTTTGACCGAGGACTTGTGCCAGAGCGAGTCACTGACGGCCTTACCCGCGAAGTTACCCGAGCCTCCCACGAGGATGACGACCAGCGACCTTCCAGACGGCGAACTCGCTCCATGAGCGGCGGTGAAGACGACGCTGCTTCACCCAAGTTCAGGAATCACATCACTTTCGACGGTCCACAGCGCCCAACTGCTACAGGGGCTTCGGTCTACAAGCGAGGGGATCCCGATGCGCCCGCTGGTAGCATGCATCTTCGAAACCGATCACGATCTCGGACCATCGCCAGCTTCTTTACTAGGGAGAAGGATGAAGAGGAAGAGGACCCCATGCCGTACCTCAGCTGGGCGCCTACCATTGGCCGTAATTCTAATTTCGTCGACCTGACAGAAGAACAGCGAGAGGAGCTGGGTGGTATTGAATACCGTGCCCTGAAGCTGCTAGCTATCGTTCTCTGTATCTACTTCGTTGGCTTCCATCTCCTTGGCATGGTCTGCTTGACGCCCTGGATCGTACGGAGTCAAAAGTACTCACAAGTCGTCGAAGACGTCGGTGTCAGCCCTGTCTGGTGGGGCTTCTTTACTCCGGCATCCATGTTCAACGATCTTGGCTTCACCCTGACGCCCGACTCCATGGTGTCGTTCCAATTCGCTGTGCTGCCCCTGCTGCTAGGCACCTTCTTGATCATCATAGGAAACACTGGCTTCCCCTGCATGCTCCGATTCGTCATTTGGCTTGCCTCTACACTCGTGCCTAAGGGCAGCGGTGTTTGGGAAGAGTTCCAATTTCTCCTTGACCACCCTCGCCGATGCTTCACGTTGCTCTTTCCCAGCAAAGCCAACTGGTGGCTCTTCGCAGTGCTCGTCTTACTCAACGGTATCGACTTGATCTTTTTCATCATTCTTGATCTCAACGACCCGACTGTCACGGTCCTCCCACCAGGCTTCCGTTTCCTCGACGGCCTGTTCCAAGCCGCCGCGACCCGCACAGCCGGCTTTGCGGTCGTCAATATTGCCGACCTCCATCCAGCCATCCAGGTTAGCTACCTGATCATGATGTATATCTCCATCTTCCCCATCGCCATGTCCATGCGCCAGACCAACGTCTACGAGGAGAAGTCCCTCGGCGTCTGGGCAGACGATGACGACGATGCGCACTCGAGCTACCTCGGTCACCATTTGCGACGCCAACTATCCTTCGATTTGTGGTTCGTATTCTTGGGCTTCTTCCTGATCGCCATCGTCGAGGGAAGCCGCCTGGAGAACACCAACGACTTCGCATTCACCCTCTTCTCCGTCCTCTTCGAAATCGTCTCCGCATACGGCACAGTCGGTCTCAGCCTGGGCTACCCGGGCGTCAACACCTCTTTCTCAGGCCAGTTCCGGACCCTCTCCAAACTCATTATCGTCGCCATGCAGATCCGCGGCCGCCATCGCGGTCTCCCATACGCGCTCGATCGCGCCATCCTGCTTCCCTCGGAGACGCTGCATCAGAAGGAGAACGAAGACGCAACACGCCGCATGAACATGCGCCGGAATAGCGCGGCCATGGGCGTCTTTGACAACCCGGCTTCGCTAAGCCGGCAGGGCACGGGGCTGAGTAGGCGAAGCAGCATGTCGAGCCAGCGCCCGACCGTGGCGGATCGCTTCAAGCCGAAGCAGGTCGGACGGATCCTGTCCGGTTTCGTCAGCGCCGGGCCCTCTGCGCCACGGCACAAGGAGCATTAGACGTTATTATTGTCGGCGGAGTTCAGGATACATAGAAGACGAGGGGTTTGTATAGATGTGCAGCATTTTTGCCATTGTTTTTCAGCGTGTTTTTTGCAATTACTCTTTTACTTTATGTATGTATGTGCATGTCACACGATCGACAACCTGTTATACGCAGTGCGTGCCAAAGCACACGGGTCGCCCTGCAAGCATCCCCAACTCCAGCTGCCGCAACCAAGTTGTCATGTAAATACTTCAAATCCATCTTTCCCACCCATACCCATCCTCACCGCGTGGTCCCCACCCCGTGATAAATCCCCCCCATCCCATCCCACGCCTCATCATCATCATCGCTCTCCAACCCCTTCAACACCAGCTCCCCCTTCCCCTTCGTCTCCTTAGCCTTCATCTCCTTAGACTTGACGGACGAGGCCTTTCCACTGCCAGCACTATTACCTTGCGCCTGCGCAGCGCGTGGCTTCTTCATCCCCGGCGTCGAAGCCGAAGTCTTCGCAGAGCTCCCAACACCATGATAAATCCCGCCCATCCCATCCCACGCGTCATCCTCGCCACTCTCCTCCCCCTCCCCAAGCAAACTCCCGACTTCCGCAATGCGCTGCAGCACGCGCTCCACGCCTTCGAATGTCTTCTCGCCCTCGATGCGCACGCCGTCGTGCCAGACTAGCGAGTCCTGTACGCGGTCGTTGAACCTGCCAAAAAAAAAGTACTCAGGATCCTGTTGCCATCGTGACGTATCTACACAAAAAGACAAAAAAACGGATAGACTTGGAAATCCCCCCTCCCCCTCCCAGATAAGAGATATGTTTTGAAGAAGTAAAGAAAAGACTCACCACATAAGCGTCGGACAAAACGTAACATCCAACTCCTCGGCAATCTTCGGCAAGCTATACACATCCAAACTGTACACGCCCACAATGCCCAGCTCCCGGATCCGGCTCATGCGTTTGTTCAATGCGGCGACCATTAACCGCGACGTCTTGTCTTCGGGCCAGAAGCAGGCCAGGAGGATCTTGCCTGTTGCGTTTTTCACATAGGTTTCGTAGGCGAGTTCGTCGGCTAAGGGCGTTACGGTGGTTTGGAAGGGGGTTATTGCGCCGGTTAGGGGGTCGCGTGGCATGGTTGGATTGTTATGTACCTGGTTTTGAGGGTGGAGAGGTGGCCCGGTTGGAAGGAGGGGGGGGGGGGGTGTATGAGCCGGGATGGTTGGAGTTTGTTGGAAGGGGTCCGCGAGGTCCGGGGGTTGTTGTTGTTGGTTGTTGGATGTTTTGCTTTTCCTCCGCAGGGGTTTGGGTTGTTTGTATGGTAGTTATAAAATCGGTCGTTGGTGGATGGCGGAGGCCATGCATGCACGGCACGTTCGCGAAATAAGCTTCGCGGCTAGCGCGCCCGCCGCTAGCAGCCCTATACGCGCATCCGCATCCGCTACTCTGAACATCGACATAGTGCGCAACAAGGAGACACCAAAATCTACGAAATCGTCTTCCCCAGCAATACCAAATGGCCCGAGGCAAACTCATAGTCTTCGAAGGCCTCGACCGCGCAGGCAAGACTACGCAATGCCAAATGCTCGTTGACGCGCTGCGCACCGAGGGGCGTGATGTGAACTTTATGCGGTTTCCAGGTGTGTACACAGAGCCATTGAGATACATCCGGCCCTTGAGAAGGGGAATGTTTGCAAGGGGATAAGAAAAGCAAGACTGATTCGATTGCGAGGCCAGACAGAACAACCCCAATCGGAAAAATGATAAACAGCTATCTAAGCGGCGAGAGCGAGCAGGAAGACCACGTGATCCATCTGCTGTTCAGCGCGAATCGATGGGAGGCTGTGTAAGTACAGTTCAGTTCGCCCGGTGTGTTCTGCTTGATTCTCGGGCGTGACGCCCAGCGCAAGTGTAAGGGATCACAATTTCTGCGAGGATTGTTTCTGTCCTACTCACGAGGATCCTGTGGCTTTGCACGACTTGATCGAATCAAAGTAAGCCAAAGATGGTGCTAATCTGCGTGCCCCCCAGACCGAAGATCAAAGCGGCAATCGAAGCAGGCACAACAGTCGTAATCGACCGCTACTACTACTCCGGCATCGTGTATTCCGCTGCCAAGCAGAATCCCAGCATGAGCTTGGAGTGGTGCCGCCACCCGGATGTTGGTTTGCCCCGGCCGGATATGGTCTTGTTTCTTCACATCTCGGCGGAGGAGGCGGCGAAGCGGGGCGGCTTCGGGACGGAGAGGTATGAGAAGAAGGAGTTGCAGGATAGGGTGAGGGGGCTGTTTGAAGAGGTGCGGGCGCGGAGGGAGGGGGAGGACTTTGTGGTTGTGGATGCTGGGGGGAGTGTGGAGGAGGTGCAGGGGAGGATTAGGGGGAAGGTCAAGGGGTGTATGGAGAGGGTTGATGGGGAGGGGGCGGGGTTGGGGGTTGTGGGGGGATGGTAGGAGGGTTTGAGAGTGAGCGTGCTGCATCTGCATCTGCGTTGGAGCTGGATTGTGTTTATGGCTATCAAGAAGGGCTTTCGGGTATCTCTGCGTCAGACTCGTCCACGTCCTTCATCCAGGTCTCGTCGAGATCCTCGTCTTCTTCGCCCGTGTCCTGTTCGATGTCCTGAGTATCTGTCTTTTTTTTTCGCTTGGGCTTGAACATGGCTGCGACCTCTTCCTCGCCGTACGTTCGCAGACTCAGCTCTTTCATCAGTGTTGACCACTTCAGACTTGTACGACAGCCTGGGCAAGTGCCCTGCATTGGTATTAAGGCGCCCTCTGAGTTGTCGTCCTCGAATAAAAATCGCTTTGACAAGCAGGCCAAATGCGAGATTGTATTGCACGAATCGGCGGGACAGACAACGACCATGCTAGAAGAGCTGTCCGAATTCTTCTTACACACGCCACATGTATGATTCATGTCGTCTTTCAACGCTTCGATGGATTTCTCGACGTACGGTTTGCAGTCTTCGTATGCCACGGGAATGTTTCGTATGACATCAGGAATGAAATGCGATCCCACTTCTGCCCAGATCTCCGGCGCGAGCTTAGGCATCTCAGCGGGCGTGAGCTGGATGCTGACGCTTTCTCGCAGCGTCTGTGTCATTTTTGCAGTATGTCTCTCCCACTGCTTGAACACATCTGGCGCAAAGAAGCGCAAATGCAGTGGCCACCTGCGGAAACTGTCCACCCCGAGAAGGTGATGCAAGTTCTTCAATCTTGCTTCCAACGACATGGGCGGCTTCTTCCTCCGCCTCGTTGATACGGGCGCGGCTTTCTTGCCCTTCTGCATCTCCACGGCCCGGGCGTCTCTAACGTCCCGGTCGATGTGCCTGGTCATGTGCGTGTTCTGCCATGCCCACTCGAATTGCAGTGCAGCAAAGTGAGATGGGAATCCGGTGACAATGCAAGTCATCTCCCACGGTCGCTTGCCCTGCATCGCGGTCCGTTTCGCGCCGCCCTTGCTCGTGCCATTGTGTTGGCCCAGGCGGCGCGCAGGATTGGGTGTGCTGCCGATGTAGTAGGATTTGCGATTCTTGGAGCGCAGCAAGTAACAACAATAGAACGCTGGTATAGGCTTGCTCTCAATTCTGAGTATCTCGGCCATGAGTTGATCGTAAGTTGTGGTGCAGGTGTTGTGTTGATCAGTCGCCCAATGCGGTGATGCGGCTGCCGGGGTTGATACCTTGAGATCCCTGCTCACTGGTGGGCCTGAGGCTGCTGGATGCTCGAGAACGTCGCAAGGCACGCACCCTTGCGCTGACCTACCTCAGTTCGATGTTGGCGCTGCTCGTCGGGTGTCAAGTTGGCTGTAAAATGAAGATGACAGGTCCGCGGAGCTAGCTGTGTCCGTCTCAGACTCCACGGAGTCTTGCAGATAAATATTTGAGATTTTGTCGTGTGATATAACAGGGTGGCAAATGCTGGCTGGCTGATTATGTTGGTGGGCGTACAGCTGCGACCGTTCAGCTGTTGTGTTCTTGTAGGAAAGGGCCATGCAATATATTCTGTGCTTCCTGAGTTATGCAGATTCCAATGAAACGTTATTGCACACAGTCAGACGGGTCTCGAGCTACCGAGAGATGAGGTGAATGTGTAGCGCAGCCTTGCGCCAATCGGCAACAACAGCTTTGCAAACTGGCAACGACACTCCATCTCGAAGTTGGAAGAGTCTCAAATTGTGTATGCTCGACAAATGCATCGTAAAAGCTTTTTAGTATTCATCCCATGCAACACGATGACAAGTGCAAATTTGGCCCGCATGCGTTCGAAGTTTAATGTTGGACAATCCTTACAGGGCAATGCTCCGCATGTTCTTTGGTTCCAGTACGCTAGTGCATCGCACCTACGCTCTCGCCCGGCTTTCCCCAAGTCAGTTGCTACTCGCCATTTCCTCATCTCCTTCACTCTACCTATCGCCTCCTGCTGGCACCACTGCCTTGCCCTCGACACCCCGCCTGGCACACTCGATCTTGAACAGCGCCTACGCGCTCACTCCTGCGCTCGTCCTCGCCGAATATAGCCGTAATAATACGATAAAGGCAGTCGCCTGCCCTACACCGGTTCCATGCCTGCAGCAGATATCTTCCCACGATAGCGCTCCGGAACCGACCCACCAAATACCTCCTCTTCAACAATCGCTGCGCCTTACAATACACTTCGACGATCGTTACGTTCCAGAAATTGGTCAATTTTGCGAGAGCACTGGGTGCATTGATTGAGGGAAGGGGCCATGGTCGACTTTGTGCCGGCCGGTGGAACGCCAACAGGCGCAACGATAACGACGTTCAGGGTCGCCACAGACGGCGGCATGGCTGAAGGAGCGTCTTCGCGATCGCGCATGGGCGGTGCTGCGGCGTCTGCGACTGGCGCACAGCCGAACAGCGTAAACACGATTCCATTGAGCGCACGCAAGTCGGCACCGCTGGATCTGGCCACCGTCGAGCGTAGGGGACACAATGCGCCGAACAACCTGCCGCCTAAGCCTCAGCGCATGTTCGGCCTGCAAGAAGCTCCCACATATAGGCCCACTGCTGAGCAGTTCAAAGATCCAATAGCATACATGCAAAGCATACATGAAGAGGCGCAACAGTATGGCATTGTCAAGATTGTTCCGCCGGACTCATGGAACCCTTCATTCGCCGTCGACACTGAACGCTTCCACTTTCGCACTCGAAAACAGGAACTAAACTCTGTCGAGGGCGGCACACGTGCCAATCTGAACTACCTCGACCAGCTGGCCAAATTCCACAAGCAGCACGGCCACAGCCTCACTCGTTTCCCGAGTGTCGACAAGCGGCCGCTAGATTTGTACAAGCTGAAGAAAGCCGTCGAGACTCGAGGTGGCTTCGAGCGCGTCTGCAAACAAAAGAAGTGGGCTGAGATTGGCCGCGACCTCGGCTACAGCGGCAAGATAATGTCGTCGCTCTCCACGTCGCTCAAGAACTCCTACCAGAAGTGGCTGCATCCGTACGAAGAGTACTTGCGCGTCGTGAAGCCTGGTGTCCAACATATGCTTGAGGTCGAGCATGGCGGACCATTCACACCATCTCCAGCACATTCGCCGTTGAAGAAGTCGACGAACGGAACCCCTCCTACCAGCGCTGCGGATTCGCCTGCAATGCGCGCTTCTGCGGCTTTGAATGCGTCACTGCAAACCGATGCTGTGCCTACGCCTCCGGAGCTATCGCGACCAGCAGTCTCTTCGGGCTTCACGGCTGTCAACTCGGGAGGTTTCACCCCAGTCAACACGAGCTCGGCGCCTCCTCCTTCTGCGACTCCAGCTAGCACGTCTTTTTCTGCAGTAAACACACCGAATGCAGTGCCCAAGGACTTTATCGACTCGCGCACTTCAACGCCATTGCGCAATGGCGATAGTCCCATGCTGTCAGCTCACAATACCCCAGATCTGAGACCGACATCTCATGGCTTGACGCCATTGTCTAACGGGCATGCTCTCAACCAACTCAAGCGCACTTTATCTCAAGATGGCGAGAGCAGCATGAACGAGGATGCTGATGAAGCAAGTGGCCGTCGCAGTAAGCGGCTCAGAAAAGGTAAGGGCGCTCTTACACGCTGGCGTCTGCAGAGTCATCTCGCTTGGACCATCCTTGCGATGGCGCGCTCTGCAACGCGCTCTCATTGGCGGTACTCTTCACTAACGAGTAACTTACAGACGCGCCCACTGTAGCCGGCTCGCACATGACGCAGCCTCGTCAATCGACGCCGGGAAACATCAACCCACGCGTTCGTTCTGCTGATGACCGCCCAGGCGATGTATGTGATCCCGTCAGGTGACCATCTTAACTCAATGACTAAAGCTGACTATTACAGCGTTGTGAGACCTGCGGTACAGATAATGACCCGACCAATATCTTGCTATGCGACAGTTGTGACAACGGATATCATGGCTATTGCCTTGACCCGCCAATTCGAGCCATTCCTACGCACGATTGGCATTGTCCACGGTGTCTCGTAGGCACTGGCGAGTTTGGTTTCGAAGATGGTGGTGTCTACTCGCTGAAGCAATTCCAAGAGAAGGCACAAAGCTTCAAGCAAGCTCACTTCGCCGGCAAGACTGTATTTGATCCCATCACAAATGCACACAAGCAGCCGACGGAGGATGAAATCGAAAAAGAGTTTTGGCGCCTTGTCGAGAACCTCACCGAGACCGTTGAGGTGGAGTACGGGGCTGATGTCCACACCACAACACATGGTAGCGGCTTTCCAACCATCGAACGCAATCCGCGCGACCCATATTCGACGGATGCCTGGAACCTGAATATACTGCCTTACGCGCCAGATTCGCTGTTTAGGCACATCAAGTCTGACATTTCCGGCATGACAGTCCCGTGGCTCTACGTCGGCATGGTTTTCTCCACCTTTTGCTGGCATGCCGAGGATCACTACACATACTCGGCCAACTACCAGCATTTTGGTGCTACAAAGACCTGGTATGGCATCCCCGCGGAGGATGTGGGTAAATTCGAGCAGGCTATGCGCGAAGCCGTGCCGGAGTTGTTCGAAACACAGCCGGACCTTTTATTCCAGCTCGTGACGCTTCTGACTCCTGAGCAATTGAAGAAAGCCGGTGTCCGTGTTTACGCAATTGATCAGCGAGCAGGAGAATTTGTAATCACATTCCCGCAAGCCTACCATGCCGGTTTCAACCACGGCTTCAATTTCAATGAGGCTGTCAATTTTGCACCGAGCGATTGGGAGCCCTTTGGCGAGCACGGCGTCCTTCGTTTGCAGGAATACAGGCGGCAGCCATGTTTCTCGCACGACGAGCTGCTCTTGGCGGCAGCTGGTCGCAAAGATACGACAATCAAGACGGCGAAATGGTTGGGTCCAGCCCTCGATCGAATGCGCACTCGAGAAGAACGCTTACGAACGACTTTTCTCGACGCGCATAAGGCGTCGCGCCCGCATACCTGTAAGCTTGACGGCAGCGAAGGCCCTGGTGATCACAAATCGGTGCAGTGCCAGCTTGAGTTTCTTGTGGACGATACCGATGTTCATGAAGAGGAGCTTATTTGCGCTTTTTGCAAAACCTACAGTTATCTGTCCAGATTCTTCTGTCGTAACTCTAAGAAAGTTCTGTGTCTACAGCATGCTGGCGTTTTCGAATGCTGTCGCGGCAGCGTTGATGGACGCCTCCAGGGCGATAATTGCGAGCATGTTCTGATCTACCGCATGACAGACGAAGGCATCACTTCCGTCGTTCACAAGATTGCAGATAAGGCAGCACTGCCAGATGCTTGGGAGGCCAAGCTGGAGGCTCTGATGGCGGAAGGTCCTCAGCCGCAGCTCAAGGTGCTGCGCGCGTTGCTGCATGAAGGCGAAAAGATCGACTGGGCTCTCCCTGGACTACTAGACCTCAAGGAGTTTGTCGACAAGTGTACAGAGGTCGCTGAAGAAGCCATCGTCTACACTACCCGCAAACAGCAAGCTCGCCAGAAGAATGCGCGGACCGGAAGAGGGAGGAAGTCCAATGCAGGGGTCGCTACAGAGGCTGAAGACAAGGACCGTGAGTATCGGAGCATGGAGAACATCCAGAAGCTTCTCACAAAAGCGAAGAGTCTTGGCTTCGACTGTCCAGAGATCACTGCATTGCGCGAACGCGCACAAAGCATTGCTGAATTCCAGGACAAAGCCCGCATTGCCCTGCGCGATCGCCCCAATCAACAGAGCATCACGCGTCTCGATGAGCTGCTTGAGGAAGGAAAGTCGTTCAACGTTGACGTGCCTGAGCTGGAGTCTCTGGAAAAGGTTGTGCAGCAGCTGAAATGGTTGCGCGAAAGCGATGAGTTCAAGTACAAACCCGCGACAACCTTGCAAGAGGTCGCGGATCTTATCGCCCGTGGTGTCGAGCTTGGTATTCCTGAGCAACATGCCGAGATCCAGTTCCTACAAGGCAAGAAAGAGCAGGGAGAGTTTTGGGAGGGCAAGGCGAAGGAACTGATGGCTGTGGAAAACGTCCATTACCAACAACTGGACGCCTTGTCCAAGCAGGCCGCTAGCTTGCCAGTCACGCCGGAAACCCGAGCCGCAGTCGATGCTATCCTCAAGAAGCAGCGCGATGCCCAGGATCTTATCATGTCGCTGTTTGAGCGAAGCAAGAATCCTGACCTTCGTCAACGACCGACGTATCAGGAGGTGCGTGATGCAATGGATGCACTGAGCGCTCTCAACAGCAAGCCAGCGGGTACGATTGATCTTGAAAAAGAGCAGAAGCGCCACGAGGACTGGATGCGCCGAGGCAAGAAGCTTTTTGGCAAGGCCAACGCGCCTCTCCACATCCTTCATCAGCACATGAAGGCGGTAGACGAGCGCAATCGATATTGCTTCGACTTGTCTGACCAGCCGCGCATGCCCGTGGAACCTGCTTCACGCGAAGCCAGCCCTATGGACGGAGAGGAGGTAGATGGCTCGGGCTCGAGTCGCGATGTGTTCTGCATTTGTCGAAGACCTGAAGCTGGCATGATGATCGAGTGTGAGCTCTGCCACGAATGGTAAGTCGACGTCAGCACTTTGCGTAGTAAGAAGTACTAAGCTCTACCAGGTATCACGGCAAGTGTCTCAAGATCGCACGCGGCAAAGTCAAGGAAGACGACAAGTACACGTGCCCCATCTGTGATCATCGCGTCAAGATCCCACGCGATGCAACGCGTCCTAAGCTTGAGGACCTCATGGATTGGCAGAACGAGCTTCCAAACCTCCCATTCCAACCAGAAGAGGAGGAGACGCTGGATTCTATCATCGACCACGGCACCAAGTTCCGTGAATACGTCAAGCAGTACACCAACCCATTGATGTCAAGCCCAGATGAGCTCACGACTCAGCGCTTCTACCTGCGTAAGCTTGAGGGCGCTGACATCCTCTTGACGGAAGAGATCAACTTCTTCCGCCAAGAACTGCATAAGTGGGTGCCTGTTGCAGACAAGCCGCCGCCAATCTTGCAGGTCTCATTATCTACTCGCAAGCCTAGACCAACGAAACAACAGAAGCTTATGCAGCAGCTAGGCATCTCGAACCCAGATGATCTGCCGCCGCATTTGCGAACCAAGAACCACCAAGTGCAAGTCAAGGGCAAAGATGGCGATGCAACTAAGCCTCAAGGGTTCAACTCGAACGGAGATGCGTCGCATACGCCACCAGGTGAACCTCGCCGTGAGTCAGGCGAGAACGACTTGTTCAGTTCGAACACAACGTCTGCTTACAACAACTCGCCTACGTTCACGACCACGGCCCCTCTGCACTTTGGAGGTAGCTCTTCAGTTGCACCTCTCGACCCGGGTCTCTTCGAAAGCTCGACACAAGTACCCACCAGTCCCATGCAAGATCTCTTCAAGAGTTCAGGCAATGGACAGGAAATGTTCGGCGAGGCCATGGAGATGGGCGGTGGGCAGGCAGAGGAAGCTTTGGCTGTCACAGAAGGTAACAGCTATTTGGACTAGAAGTCCTTTCTCTGCGAATCTCCACAGTCAGAAGTCGAGGATTTGATGTGAGCGAGCTTTATCAACCTTTAGATGGACCGCGTCTATGACATATTATTATCCATAGGGGTGGTGTTGCTACTTTTACACATGTATTCGTTTTGTTTGTTTCGGAGAGAGCTTTCCGGGAATGCGGTTCAGCGATAGCTGGCGCGTAGTGCAAGTAGTCACACTGGTGCGTTCGGCATGTTTCTTGCATTCGACAGGTGTTATGGGGTACTGCAGGCGGCTCTGGGGGCCGGGATACCCACTGAAAAGGCGTAATATGTACTCTCTTGTAATCACTATTGAAGAAAAGACGGCAATGAAGGTTGTTCCCAGCATGCATAGTTCACAAGGTGGTGTCTTGAGGTCCGCAGCAGCACGGATGACCCAAGTGGGTCGGTGCTTGGCATGAACTTCGAAAAAGATGGAGAGATGCCGAGATGGCCTACGCCTTCGGACGACATCTCACAATGCTGCCAAGCAGAGGGCTACGGCCCGCTCAATTCGCTCCTTTGGCGTCGCGACAATCGAATCAGATCTACTCTGGCACTGCAAGAAAGGTGCGCACCCCAGCTATTGCAGAAAGTCGCTCTGCAGCCTACCTCCGCCTCCGCATGTCGCCGCGTGACGTGGGATATACGATTGCTCGCACCCACTTCTGCAGCTCAGACATGGCCGTTGTGCTGTCTACAAGCGTACTGACATGCATGCTGTAGTTCTCCTCTCTGAACCGCACCGCCGGTCTCGCACACTCGCCTCGCACCAGCTTGCTGTCTGCCCGGAGGACTACCGCAGGCGCAAACCCGCACATCGCCCTGGGCGCGTCGTCTGTCCGCTACGGATCGTGGTACGCGCCATGGAGCTGGGGACGCAGCAGCACGCCCGGCGCCCCTACAGAGACGGTGCCCATCGCTGAGTTCTCGAACACACCCACACCTCCCGCACCCGCACCCGTAGCCGAGTCCACACCTGCGCCAGCATTCGAGCCCGAGGTCACCACCGCCACGCCCGAGATCGCGCCCGCTGGTATCGACAAGGCTGCAGTCACAGAGAACACCGTTACTCCCGCTGAGAACGCATCATCGTCGCTCGATGCGCAGACAATGGACGAGCTGCTGGGCCAGACGCCCGTGAAGGATGTCGTGCCCAAGGCGGAGCTCGACCCCACACAGCTCATCGACCACCCTGGGCAGCTTGCAGAGCTTGGACTGGACTACGGCTACGGTATCACGACCATGTTTGAGAAGCTTCTCGAGACCATCTACCTCCAGAGCGGCTGGGGCTGGGCAGGAACAATTGTTGCTAGCACTGTCATCGTGCGCAGCGGCATGTTCGTCTTCCAGGCCCTCAGCTCTGACAAGATGGCTGCCATGGCTGCCCTGAAGCCAGTGACAGGCCCCCTGCAGGAGAAGCTCAACGCCGCTATCGCTGCAGGCGACAAGCAAAAGGCCGACCTGCTGAGGATGCAGCAGGCAGCCGTCATGAAGCCTCACATGGGAGGTATGGCATGGATGGGAGGCTTTACACTGATTCAGGCTGTCGTTGGTTTCAGCGCCTTCCGATGCCTTCGCGCTATGGGCGAATTGCCTGTCCCCGGCATGACGACTGATGGTTTCCTGTGGTTCACTGATCTGGCTGCCCGCGATCCTTACTTCATTCTCCCTGCTACTACTACTGCTATTATGTACAAGATCTTCAAGGTATGTATGCTGACGCCTGTACCATGCCAGAGCTAACGCTGTACACAGAGTGGTGGAGAGACCGGTGTGGCCGATGCCACCGCCGAGGCTGCTTCGCGTCGCAAGATCATGACTGGAATGGCCTTCTTCATTGGTATCATCACCGCATTCCAAGCCTCCGCACTGCAGCTTTACTTCTTGACATCTGGTGTCCTCGGAGCCGGTACTGGTTACCTCTTGAAGCAGAACGCATTCAGACGCATGATTGGTATCCGAGCACTTCCCTCTCCCGAGAGCAACGAGCTCTTCTCCAAGGTTGCCAAGGGTGAGCTCAAGCTCAAGGACATCAAGGGACCGGACGGCAAGATCCGCTACCAGCCCCCCACCCCTCCCAAGTCTGCTCTGGGCACTACACGCCGCAACGCGACTCTCGCGGGCGGCGCCATCAAGATCAAGGAGGGCACTTCGTTGCCTCTCCACCTGCGTCCTGCAGAGCCCAAGATCGACAAGGAGTTCCCCGACCGTGATGCGGATTTCGATGAGGGGCCCAAGGGCAGCATCAGCGAGCGCATGGACTACTACCGCCGCAACTACAAGATGGCATACGTGAAGCGCAGGGTCGGTGACGGTATGCGGGGCATGTTGCAGAAGGCTGGATACGATGTTGGCACCAACCAGAGTAGGGAGGAGGAGAAGAGGAAGAGGAAGGCAGAGCAGTATGAGGTTGAGAGGAGGCGGAGGTTCGAGAACAGGAGGTAAGCTAGCGAGTTGGAAAGAAACTGTACAATACCGCATGTTTTTGGGGGGTTATATTACGGACGTACACAAGCATGCGAAAGGCGGACATTGTACTTGTAGATTCTTGTACAGATACCTGGACGCAAAACGCCGTCTCATTTGTTGTGTTACCGTCTCTCTTTCCATCACACATTCTCTCTCACTGGTCATTTTGATTGTCTCCAGCTTCTGACACAACAGAACCACCGCCCTTCTGTTTCTCAGTTGTCGAAACAGATTCCACACCGTGCCATCCTGATCCCACCTCCCGCGTGACAGATCCTACTCCAGCGCAGTGTACATATCCAGCTCCTGCCCGTTCCTCCTCCGCCTCTCGACGGGGTCAGCCCGCATCTCGACGCCGGGGCCCACACGCCTTGAATCGCTCCTCCTCGAGGGGAAAATCTACAATTGGGCTCTTGTCAGCTGCAAATTCCACCCAGACGTTTCTCAACCCAATCTCGCTCCACCCAAGTCCCTCAACCAATCCCCCAACACAAGAACCCGCCATAGCTCACACATCCATCCATCCTCCTCCTCCCAATACGCAGACAGAAATCAAGAGAAACATAAACATGAACATACCTTAGTCCCACTCCACCCCAACCGAAACGCAGCCTCATTCGCAACCAACTCTCCAAATCCAAGCATCAGCCCGTTCACAAACGGCAGCAGCAGGTTGATGGCGGCGCCGCGCAGTAGGCCCCAGAGCGTGGGCGGCTTGTACAGGATCATGGGCGAGGAGGTGTTGTCGCTGTTGTTGGAGGATTGCGCCGGCGAGGCGGCGGCGGAGTAGTTCTCGCTGTCGGAGGAGGGGAAGGTGCCTGTTGAGGCGTCCAGACCAGTGTCTCCTGCGGAGGGGGAGAGGATGTCGAGGGGGTCGGACATTGTGGGTGTGTATGTGTGTAGGTGTGTGTCTGGTGAATGTGTAGGTGTGTGTGGCGCTGTGGAGGTGGATGGACGGCGGCGAGGGGGTTGGCGTGGGTAGTGGTCCTCCCTCTGTGACGGGGGAGTATGGATGGTGCGATGGTTCGCCGGTTCCCGCTGCCGAGGATGTGGGTGATGGCGTTGGTGGTACTGAGGCTCTGAGCTATCTCCGGTCTTGGCAATGGAAGCTTGGGCGGTTACATGGGTGGGTGGAGGTTGTGATGGTAGAGCGGTGCGATTGGGGATTGTGCTGGGGGAATTGGTTTCTAGGGAGTTTTCACCTGCTGAATTATTGCCCGTTGTGTATTTGTTTGTGAATAATCCTCTTCAAGTCGAGTAATTATTTATTTGTTTGCGCCTGCCGCGAGGTACAAGGCTCCATAACGTCAGCGCTGCCGCCTTCCCCCACTCATTAGCTTTTGGAGCTTTACATACACCGCGATCAACCGCATTCCCCTCTCCACACTCCCCCTTACCCAGGTCACCTCGCACATTGTTTTTGTAATGTCTTCAGGTGCTCCCGCCAACCGTGACGACCAGATTGCACAACTTGCAGGCCTGACTGGCGTAGCTCCCACAGAGGTAAGCCAATCGAAGCTCCTAGAAACACCGTCGGCAACCTTACTGACTGCACGCAGGCCGAACGATACCTTGACGCAGCCAACGGCGACCTCCAAGTTGCTGCCGAACTCTTCTACGAGCAATCCGCAGAGGCAGATCAACCTTCAGACACCGACATGGCCGGCGACGATCAACCAACAAACCCCAGCTCATCTGAGCAGCAGCCGATCCCTGGCGGCGGCCGCACCCTGGGAGGCGCATATGTTCCGCCTACCGAAGCATCGTCGTCCTCGTCTTCGCGACAGCAGTCCACACAGCGACAGGCGCCACAGCAGCGCGGCGTGGCGGGGCTGAGAACGCTCAAGGACCTCCAGTCTTCGGGTGGCGGCCACGCACACGCTCATGACGATGATGATTCGGATGAGGACTTCAAGGACGATGAGAACCAAGACTTCTTTGCCGGAGGAGAGAAGTCTGGTCTTGCGGTGCAGAACCCCAACCAGGCGAATCCTCGCGACCACATCAACAATATCCTGAAGAGGGCGAGACAGTCCGTACACCCGAAACAAGTCTGAGTGATAGTATACTGACATGACACAGGAATGCTCCTAGACCCGGCGGTGACGACGAGCGACCGACTACTCGCTTCACTGGCAGCGGCATGACACTTGGTGGCGACGACACACCCTCGCGACACATTCCCGACCCCAACGCCAGCCAGCCTGCACCTCAGCCACGAGCTCACCGCGAGCTTCACCTCTGGCGCGACGGCTTCTCTGTCGATGATGGCGCGCTGTTCCGCTATGACGATCCAGCAAACGCACGCACACTGGAGATGATCAACACTGGCCACGCCCCACTGCACATCTTGAACGTCGAGCATGGCCAGGAAGTCGATGTCGAGGTTCATGCACACAAGGACGAAGACTACAAGCAGCCAAAGAAGAAGTATGTTCCATTTGGTGGGTCTGGCCAGCGTCTTGGAAGCCCGACACCTGGCGCAAGCACTGCGCAGGCACCTCCAGCCGCTTCTTCGAGTACCACCCAAGCCGCAGCCTCGACCGGGTCTGCGCAACCAACCGTGGATGTGGACGTCTCTGCTCCTACCGTGACACTGCAGATCCGCCTGGGTGACGGCACACGCATGCAGTCTCGCTTCAACACTACCCACACTGTTGGTGACGTCTACAACTTTGTGGACCGTGCCAGTACCGACGGCCGTGCATATGCGCTCATGACCACATTCCCTTCGAAGGAGCTGACGGATAAGGCCCAGGTTCTGGGCGATATGGCTGAGTTCAAGCGCGGAGGCGTGGTTGTGCAGAAGTGGAAGTAGAAAAGCCAATAAGATGGGTCTCCGACGCTTTTGATACTCTCAAACTGTTCCTGGACGTTCCTGAGCTTTGATAACGATGAATGTGGGGAATCGAGAGCTTCTCAGCATTGGTACTTTTCAGGAACCTTGTGTGGGGGTTGTGGAGTGTGCAAGATAAAAAGAGGGTCATGATCGGGTGCACTACGTCAGCCTCGTCGTCGACCTTCATCAAATCACCGACGACCGGAAATATTTTTCACGTCAATAATCTTGCAATGGGCGAAAAATGGCGCGACAGGCTCACAGCAAGGATCGAATGTCACAAAGGCCCTTGATTCAGCGGCAGATAGAAGTTAGGGACCGGTTCTGCAGCCGCGGCCCGGCAATGCAATGCATAATGTCAGATACCGTCCTAAGTCGCACCTCAGCGGGTTAAACGTCCTTTTGTGTTACACCACAGGGCGCATGTTCCATACGTGTGCTTGTTGGACTGCAGCACCCATTGGTCGTTTGTTTCGAGATAGAGGGCTTCTCAATTTATTTGTGCCAGTGCGTGTGTGGTCCGGACTTGAATTGTCTTTTGGGCACTCTGTGTATAGTGTGTAGTGACGTGAATTGCTTGACCAGCCTTTATGCTGTGGACATTTGCATCAATAAGATGGACTGCACAGCAGATGAGGTGGTCGTCCTGCGGGATGTCGTGCCCGGCCATAATTACCCAACATTTCCAGGCAATTAATGGTTCCAACGAAGCTGCCGCAAGGAGATAGCATCGACGTGGGCTGTCTGGTTGTTTCTCCGTGTTGCATACATGTCATGTATTCACTTGCCATAGAAAGACACTCTGGCGATGATCCGATCTAAGCAGGGCGGAACAATGGCCTTGCATCTCAGAAGACGGAGGCGGTCGCCGTAATCACAGGCCCAAGAAGAAGCCAAGCGTGGGCAAATTGTCGCAGTCGCAACTGAGTCGGGACCCTTGCTGAACCATTGAACTGAACACACTCACCTTCCCTTGCCAGCTCGCGCGGGAGAGTGGTTTGGCAAAGAGAGAGGGCGCAGGACGCGCACCCGCCCTGGCTATCAGCGGAGCCTCAATCTACACAGTACAGAGATTGGTGATTTCGCCATCAGGTTTGCACGACGATCGTTCATCTCGCAGGGCAGCTAGGTCCATGAGCCCCTGCGGCTCCCCGTCTTGGACAAGGGTCCGGGTGGCAGCAACCGCTGATCGCCCTCAACTTGATGAGCCGTTTCGAAAAAGGCCCGAGCCACGACGTCGCACCATTGTCCGCCAATTCGAAACGGGGGTTGAGGCGCATCGACGGCTGCAAGGCCAGATCGGCAGGGAGAGTGTGCTTGCTTGTGCAAAGCTGCGACTGGCCACCAAAGCGAGACGGTCATGGGCAGAGCAGTGCAGTGCAGTGGGGTGTGCTACGCGTCATCGGCCGTGCTGGGCCAACCCTGCAGCACCCAGGACCCGGCGTGTAGTGTGTACTGTGTATGGACGGACCCATGTCATGTATGGGGGGCGTTTGTGGAAAAGAGATGATGGGAGGGCACCCCGGGATCAGGAGTTTCTGGACGCCTTCTGTGGTTTGAGATATTGGTGAGCCTTGTGCCGCTACGCACGCCGCACGCCGCGCGAGGCATTGTTTCTTGTCTCTTCACATCTCTTTCTTTGCCATTGCCATTGCCCGTTGCTGTCGTTGTCTTGTCGACCGGTCGCCTCCGTCTGCGACTGTCTTGCATTTGCATCTTCCTTCGCTCAGTCCGATTGATTCAATCGCGCGCTAGACCACGCCTGCCGCCGCGACTACGACTACGACTATCGAGTAGTCAGTCCTTCCCTCCTTTGCGGCGCAATTTGCTATCGCTCTCCCTCTCCACTGGCTCCCCGTCGCGGCTTCACAAGTGCTGTGTTGTCTGCATCATCGAGGCCAGCCCACACCACCGTCCTTACCACCTGTGCAGCTTTAGCTTTCACTCCCACAAAGCTACGTCTGCACTCATTCTCCCTGCAATGCAGCATCGGTAATCCTACGCGCCGTCATCCTACACATTACCACAATACGTTAGTTCGTAAGCCTAGGACCCCTAAACGAATACGAGTTCGACTACACATCTGCCAACATGTTTGTACGATCACCTCGCAGATTTGCGATTCTTTCCTTTGTAGCTTTTTGTTTCATATTAGCGGTGCTGCAGCAGAGCCCATGGGCGAAAGAGCGCGTGTACGAGCAGGTCTCCCTGCTGAATGAGGCATATCGGAATCACCAGGAGCCGATCCAGAACAACAGCCAGGAGCAGTCGCAAGCACATCTTGAGGATGCGTGGCAGCATGCTGTCCCCGTCGCGACACCGATTCCGAGCGAGACGGTGAAGAGCCCGTCGAGCGAGCCGGTTTCAAAGACAAAACCGCTGCCCCCGTGGGTCACGGCGCCCAACCGCATTGGCAACTTCGTGCCTCCGTTTCCCAAGCCGACGGATATGAAGGCGTATATGAAGAAGATGCTGAACTGGGGGAGACCGAGCTGGGATGGTCACTGGCCGCCGTTCTCAGACTACATCAACAAAGATTACGACCCCAACCGCTGGGAGCAATTCGACATGGATTACAGCATCTACAACGCTGGACACGACGATTTGAATAGCACATTGGTAAACAGCCCGATTGTGTACAAGCCATTCCCCAAGTACAACAGCCGCGACTGGCAGGAGAAGTGGCACGGCGAGTATGTGCCATGCATTGGACCTCGCGGTGTCCCACTGAATGAGAGCTCGGACGATGAGATTCAGGCGTACCGCGGGCTACCTTCTGGCTTTCCGAAGGCCTACGCAGGAGGCTACGATGTGATTGGCTTGGACGAGGACGTGTGTTTCGACCGATACTCGCGCTACGGTCCTTACGGGTACGGCGACGACGAGTTTCCTGAAGAAGTGAAAGATTGGCGAGCGCCTGAGACGGTTCCAGAGTGGGATGAGGTCAAATGGGGCGAATTGCAGGACCTTTGCTTGGAGATCAACAAGAATCGCTACCGACCAGAAGCGCGATCTCCTATCGTCAAAATCCCAAGCACCACGTTACCCGCTCCTGCAGTTGCGTCCTCGGCTTTTGCGATCCCTACCGATACGAGTCACAGCAACCTCGAGAACCGGAACAGGAACGAGAAGAAGTACCACCATCGTACAGCTATTCTCATCCGTGCCTGGACTGGCTACACCTACGAGGAAAATGATATCACCGCCATTCGAGCTATGGTCTCTGAGCTGTCCCTCCAGTCTGGAGGCGAGTACGCAGTATTCCTCTATGTGCATGTTAAGGATCGCAGCCTTAAGATTTTCGAGGACCAGGAGTTGTATGATAAGGTCCTCAGGGAGAACGTTCCTGTGGAACTTCGCGATATTGCTGTGCTCTGGTCCGAGGCTATCTTCCCAAGCTGGTATCCTAAAGTCATGGACTGGCAGGTTTATTGGCAGCAGTTTATGTGTCTGCAATGGTTCAGTCTTACGCACCCCGAATTCGATTACATCTGGAACTGGGAGACAGATGCACGTTACACAGGACACCATTACCATTTCTTCGAGAAGATCAGCGAGTTCGCAGACAAGCAGCCCAGAAAACTACTCTGGGAGCGCAACAAGCGCTACTACCTACCAGATGTCCACGGAGACTACCAGTCATTTGTCGAGCAAACCCACAAAGACGTGCTCAACGCTTCAGCAAACTCGCTCATCCCATCGCCAGTCTGGGGACCCCGACCCTGGGCACGCGCGGACCCGCCGCAGAAGCCGCTCGGCCCTACACCGCCCACCAGCTTCGAAGAAGACAACTTCACATGGGGCGTCAACGAGCCGGCCGACTTCATCACGCTGCTCCCCATGTGGGACCCGCGCAACACAACATGGTCGTACAAGGATAAGATCTGGAACTACCTCCCCAACATCCGGCCCATTTTCACCCCGCAGGACGGGCAGGCCGACTGGTTCACGCACCCGGATTTCGAGCAGATTGACCGCCGCGTCTTCATCAACACGGTGGTCCGCTTCTCCAAACGCATGCTCCAGGCCATGCACGAAGAGAACCTCGTCGGCCGCAGTATGCAAGCGGAAATGTGGCCCTCCACTGTGGCGCTCCAGCACGGCCTTAAAGCCGTCTACGCCCCGCACCCCATCTTCAACGACAGACACTGGCCCGCTGCATACTCGGAGGCGATTTTCGACACCAGGAACTCGGTCGATGAGAATGGTGGCCCCGTTGAGGAGAGACAGGGCGCCTGGTGCGAAGAAGCTGATTCTCCGTATAACCACGATAGAGAATACAATTTCCAGGGGTGGAGTTGGTATTACGCCTCCCGCTTCCCGAGGAATCTGTACAGGAGGTGGTTGAATTGGCCTATTGCTAAGCAGCAATGGGGAGAAGAGGAGGTTACGGATGGGGGGCCTGGGAGTGATGGCAAGATGGAGGAGAAGCGCATGTGTTTACCGGGCATATTGCTGCATCCGGTTAAGAAGATGAAGAAGGATTTGGTTAAGCCTTGATTCTTGTTGCGGAGCGCGGTATAGGGGGGTTCTTCTCAAGGTTTTTTTAAGAGAGGTATAGAGAGATTTGCGGTTTGGTGGCTGTAAAAGCAAGCATAGGTATATCTGGCATATTCATTCCACTTCTCCTTCTTCTTCTTCTTCTTCTTCTTCTTCTTCTTCTTCTTCTTCTTCTTCTTCTTCTTCTTCTTCTTCTTCTTCTTCTTCTTCTTCTTCTTCTTCTGGGATTTCTAAAAATTGATACCGGCCCCACTGTGGGGGCAAGGTGTGTGGAGGGAGGTGTATACACATGCGATGGGGATTACTCTACGTGTGGGCGGCTGCCGTTTCGGGGCGCCCGTTTCGGCGCATCATGGATGGATGGATGGATGGATGGATGGGTGGATGGATGGATGGATGGGTGGATGGATGGATGGAGGGGCGCAGCGGAGTGGAGACAGCGCCAGGTGCTGTATGTAGCATTATTCAGCCTATCGTTCTTCCCTCTTGGGGTTTTCCGAGACTCCTGCAGCGAGTTCGGCGTGTTATGTAGACAGGCAGGTATAAGCACATTGCACGTTTTGTTATTTCAATGGAACTCTGAATCCCTATTTTGCGGGAGGGGGAGTTTTTGTAATTGCATTTTTGATTGAGTGGGTGAAGTCACGTTTGCCGTGAACATGTTTGCTAGCTGGGTAAATATCAAAAGAGGCATTGCTTGCTGCCTTGATTGGATCGCTCGAAAGACGAGATCTGTGAAAGCGACTACTCCCTACGTGGAGCCCGGAAAACACGTGTGTTTTGATGCTTGTCCATCCACTGGCCGACCTATTCATGCCCTCCGAACTACCATTCTTTTACTTCCTTGAAATCACCATGATGCCCGCTTCTTTCTTCATCTTGGTCTTTGCCTTAGTGTTAGCCTTGGGCGCTGGGTTCTTCGGCGCGGTGGTTCCCACCTTTGGCTTCTTGCGGGGCTGAAGGCTGTTCACTTTGGTCTTCTTGTCTGGCTCGGCTTTTCTCTTCGCCGCTCCAGCAGCCTTGGCCTTGGTGTCGTCCTTCTGACCCCTCGCAGTCCCCTTATCGCTCCTCTCCTTCCGCTTCTTCTGCTCAGGCGGCAGTAGGCCGTGTTCCTTGACGAAGTGGATAACGTCCAGCGCGACTTCGCAGAACTCCTGGACCCCGCGGATCAGCTTGAACGTGCCCTTGTTGGCTAGCATGCCAGCGCGCCAGCGGTCAATGATCGTGAAGAAGATGTCGTCGACGTCTGCGTCGGTGGCTGAGCGGATGCGCTCTGGCTCTTCGTCGCCCTGTGGTGCAGGAGGCCGCAGCGCCGTGTTCCCGCCCAGAAAGCCATATCCGCGGCCCAGCTCGTCGCCAATCTCCCACTGCACGAAGGCTTCGAGCACCATGACGGCGATGGTGTGGAAATTGAGGACGGCGTGAGCGGGTTCCGGATCGGGTTTGGTCAAGTTTTGTTGTGCGGGCAAGAAGACCTCGAGGAAGAGTTGCATCTCTTGCCGGCAGTGGTCTTCGGTCAGAACTACATGCTCCCGAACGAGGTTAGGTATGGAGATTCGCGCTGTGGGCAGGTCATCAGGTGCTTGAGGCTCTTGGAATGAGGCTTCGAAAGAGGGGAGTTTCCAAGAGATGGGCTCCGCGTCCGAGTCGCCACTGTTGGATGAAGGATCGATCGGATCTGGATTCCCGCCTGTCATACTGACTTCCGGAACCGATATTGGCGGCCGAGAGCGGACGACAGATCCACTGGAGTCGAAGGCACTTTGAGGAAGAGTTGGCCTGGTCGGCTCTGCACGAGGGCGTGAAGCTCGCGTATCTACCGGCTCGCTATCCTCAGACATCTCAATGTCTTCTGCTTCCACTTTCACTTGATCGTGGTATAGATTGGAAGTGCCCACAGGTATTTGCGGATTGACAGCTGAGCCATTCGGAGTTGGCATGTTTGGCAGCGGATATCTGGGGGGAAAATCAAGTGGTGAGATGTGGGCCTGTGGGTTCATCTGAGAAGCAGCCCAAGAGTGACCTTGGTATGGCGCGTTTCCGCTGTATGCAAAATTGGTGTGGGGCTGTGACACGTTCGGATGCTGAATATAGCTACCTCGGCGCATGTGTGAAGGGACGGTGAAGGGAGCAGATACATCATTGGTCAGTTGACGCGTCAGGTGATCAGACTGCAATGATGTTGGAATCGGTCCATGGAGTATCCGCAGGTTGTTGTGAACCATATCTTCTGTCAAAGAGAAAGCATTCGACAATTGGGGACGCTGTTGCCACTGCCGTGCTAGAGGATTGGTGTCAATCGCCATCGAGTCCAGGCCGTTGAGTGAAAGCGCTGCCTCAGCCGAGCTGTATTGCTGCAACCCTTCAATGGGACCCGCGGGCTGTTGGAGGTTTCCAGCAGACTGCTGTCCCGGGTTGTGGACACTCTCGAATGAAGATCCGATTGCAGAATCGCTAGCAATACCTTGTAATCCGTCTAATGTGGAAACGCCGTCTTGTGGAATTACTTTGATGGGTCGCTGAGTTGCTGGACTTACGGTTTCGGAAGGGGCTATGAACATAGTCGAGTCAATCTCAGAGGCATCATTCCAAGATGAAGGTGTCTGGTGGGGCTCAGCGACTGGGGCTGGAAAGGCACCGTGATCTGGCATAATATTGTAATCGACGAAAGGAGCCCACTCCAGTGTATTGTTGTTGGTTTCACTTCCGATCTGGGGCTCTGATTTGATCGAAGTATCCTCATTAGGAAATTGGCCTACGGGGCCGATCGTATTATCAATGACTGAGTCGGTCTCTGCCTCTATTTCGCCATCTTCGCCGTGGAAATCTCCATTAGTGAAAGCTGAGAACATGGCGTTATCCTCAAGCTCCGGCTCTTGCTTCATCTGAATTTCGCTTGTATCGGCAGCTGGGTAAGGGATGATGGGCACTTGGACACCATCGGGAGCTTGGAAGTGCTTTGGAGACGCCTGCGAAGGCTCGACAGCGGTAGCGTGAGCGGAAGACTGCTGAAACATGCTCTCACACTGCTTTCTGTCAGTATTTTGACTAACATTGAACAGTCTGAGCCGGGCTATGAGGCTTGGAGGCTGGGGCTGTCTGACCTCAACTTGTTGCTGTGCAGACTGGTAATCTAATGGTCTGTAGTCTTGAAGGCTGGTATTGGCTCCGGCGGCAAAAGACTGCATTGTATTTAGTGGTACAGGTGCCGAGGTATCGTAGGGGTGCTGCTGAAGTATCGGGCCGTGCAATTGTTGGCCACAAGGGTTGCCGTCACTCACCCCGTCGAGACTAGCTATTGGATCCGATGCTGAGAGCTGTAGTACCTGCTCACGGCCCAACGTATGGCGTAGATGGCTCGAAAATGATGCCATGGCCAATGCTTGCTATATGTATATAGATGGATAAGTTGATTATTGTTGAGAAATAGAGATTAGGTGGTAGTAGGGGAAGAGGTCTTGTTACAGTTCAGTAGTGGGTACTGGCTTCAGCCAGAGCAGCAAACGAGTCCTGTAATTGGATCGCTTTTACTTCCAGGCTGCCGCTCTCTTACCGCTGTGAGCGTCGCTGCGCCAGTTGTGAGGTCAGGTGACCTGGGCTGGGTGACCATGGAAAATGCGGGGATCGCCGCCGTCACCACGAAGTTCATACGGACCATGTGTAAGCGGTCAAGCATCGGGTAGCGTGCTGTTCGTCTCATTGCACACGTATTGTATGGAAACGGGGCGTCAGGCAACGCCTGTCTGGGGTTCTGAACGTGTGGGGAATAACTGGCAGTGCAGTTTCCGGTAACTCAAGGCTGGTCATGGTTGCGCGCGTATCATGCATCGACGTGATGTAGTTCCAGGACATCCGGTTGAAGAGGTCCGCCTCTAGATGCTGAGCAATGAGCCGCCGAGAACACGTATGGAGCTGACGCAGGAATTGGGGGACAACAAGCCATGGACGTGCAGACCAGACCCTGAGGTTTGATGAATGAAAAGAATCGTACCCTCAAGCCAGGCTTGTATAGCAGGCACGGTCCACACTAGCGCTCTCTCTCACCCATCACCAGCAGTCACAAATGACGTGACCCGTAGACGCACACCAAGGACAGGGTGGAATGGCCCGCTTTGCATTTGTAAAATATCTCTTTTCACTTTTTCTTCAAGCCTGTGCCTCCAGCGTCTATATTTGACCTAGGAAGAGCCACGAATATCACTCAGCAACCTCTTCACAAATCCGTCAAACAGCGGCGCCAGCGAACAGTCCCTGTACTTGTCTACAAACAAGCCCTCTTTCGAGCCGCCTGTTGCGCCCGTGCTGCTGACGTCCGTCCCTTCGATGATGGTACCCTTGGGATACACCGGCCTGGCACCCTCTTCTATCAGCATGACAAATGCTGGATCAATTGGTACACTGCCCAAGAACGGCACCTCAAAGTCTCTTGCCATTATCTCTCCTCCACCCTTACTGAAGACATTCGTGCACTCGCTGCAGTTCGGACAGACGAAGCCCGCCATGTTTTCCACCACACCGAGAACCCTTATTCCCGTCTTCTTGCAAAAGTTCAACTCCTTCTTGACGTCGGATATCGAGATGGCTTGAGGTGTGGTGACAACGACGGCGCCAGCGAGCTGGTTGGGCGGCGCGGTGGGCGAGGCGACTTGCTTAAGCAGGGTCTCCAGCAGGGAAATGTGCTCATCGGAGGTGCCGGGCGGGGTGTCGATAAGGAGAAAGTCCAGCTCTGGCCAGAGCACGTCAGTCAGGAACTGCCTGACCATGGCGGTCTTCTTGGGCCCGCGCCAGATAACAGCGTCGCTTCTGTTGGCCAGAATGAAGCCCAGCGACATGCATGATAGCGCGCCGATGTCTTGTCCTGCTACTGCAGTGTCTGCCCCCGCATTGTCCGTCTTGGGCGCAAGCGTTTGCGCATCGTGAACCGGAACGGGAATCCAGCCGCCAGGCGCCTGGCGCACTTTTTTCTCCTCGATGCCAAAGAATCGTGGTATCGAAGGGCCTGTAAGATCAATATCAAGCACGCCAACCGAGTGGCCCTGCAGCGACAGAGTCAGGGCGAGTTGGGTAGTAATGCTCGATTTGCCGACCCCGCCTTTGCCCGAGAGCACGAGGACGATGTTGCGCACGTTTTCGAGAGGCATGGTGAGGTGTGTCAGTCAGGCGCACCGCTTAGTATAGACAGAAAGGTTGTGGAGGTAGACTGGGAAGAGTCGCGCATCGTGTGAGGTGTGACGTGAAATGCGGCGCTTTGAAATCAATGAGTAGAGAAGTGGCGGCGGGATCGGAGCGCTAGCGCTGTAAGGTTAATTCGACCCATACTTTGTAGGCAACCGATAACACAATCATCACATAAAGCCATTTCGAATCCAAGACAGAGCAGGTCACGACTTCAGTGGTGGAGAATATGCATTGCTTATACATGATTAGATCCTCCATACAGCCCGAACTCCATAGTGCGATTGACAACAAACTAAAACATGTGAGATGTAACAATAATATCAACTTTCAGTTCTGTCCATGCATGCAACTTACTTCCTCCATGAAGGTTTACTTGCACTGATCGCGCTCCAAAACCTCGCTGCAGGACTGGTCGTCGCAAGGAGTGTTGCAAGGAGTGCTGACAGCAAGGTAGACGTAAGGCTGACCAGCAACCTTGAATTGCTTCGAGAAGTCCTTGGCGTTGAAGCCGTCGGCCCTGAAACCAGCACGGCAAGCACAGTAGTACTTGCTTCCACCAGTTGTTGCACAACCGGTGGTGATGTCGCAGAAGTTCTCGGCGGGGTTGAACGGGTTGCAAGTGCTGGGGCAGATGGTGTCGAGAGTGTCACCAGTGTAGTCGCCGGCTGGGCTACCAGGGTCGGCACCGCCAGTCTGCTCGGGGTAGGCCTCGGATTGGTACTGGGTCACGAGTGTGGTGGGCTCGTAAACCCAAGTGGGCTCAGAAGGAACGGAAGTGTAGTCACCCTCGTAGGTCGAGGTGGAATCATCAGGGACCGAGGTCGCTCCAGTGGGCCAGTATGCTGCGCTGCTGTTGCCAGCAGCGTAGTAAACGCTGGAGGTGTAGCCAGGGTAAGGAGCCTCTGTGGTCTCGTCAGGGTAGTAACCGTCAGTGGAAGTCTCAGGCTCCGGGTAGTAGGCGTCAGTGGAAGTCTCAGGCTCAGGGTAGTAGGCATCAGTGGTAGGCTCTGGGTAGTAGCCCTCAGTAGTAGGCTCGGGCTCATAGTAAGAACCGTTAGCAGTGGGCTCGGGGTAGTAGCCGGTTCCGGCGGGCTTGTAGGCCGGCTTCGTGGGCTTGTAGGCTGGCTTCGTGGGCTTGTAACCTGGCTTGTACGTGGGCTTCTCGGGCTTCGTGGCGTAGCCGTTGCCGGTGGGCTTGGTTCCGTAGCTGTCGTCCGTGGTCTTAGGCTTGTAGCAGGTCTTGGGGCACTTGGGCTTGGAGCCGTAGGTGGGCTTCGGAGGAGCGCCGCTGAGATCGTACAACCAGTCGGGAATAGAACCATCCTCGCCATCGTAACCAGAGTCATCATCTGAGTATGCTGGGGGCGAGGGGTAGGCAGAGGGCCAGGTGAACTGGCGGCGCACGGCACGCAGGATTGAGCGAACCTTCTTCAACTGAGGATAGCTGTTGTCCTCGGGCTCAGGGTAGTACTGCGGCTGCGCACCGTAGGCAGGAGTTGGAGTTGGGTAAGGAGCGTACTCGGGCGTCGTCTCGTACTCCTGGTACGGCTTGGCCTCGGGCGTGTAATCAACATAATAAGGAGTAGTCGTGGTGGTGTCGTAAGGACTGTAATCATACTCTGGAGTCGGCGTGGGGTATGAGTCGTACTCTGGGATGCACCACGAAGGGCATTCCTCCTCGCCGTCGTCGTAACCAGGCTTGTTCTCGCCATCATAGTCGCCATTGTCATCGCCCTCCCAGCCTGGGGGTTGAGCGTAAGGGTCATAGTAAGGACTGTTGGGGTCGTAGATGCTGTAGGGATCGTACGGGCCATAGTACGGGTTGGATCCAATCGGTGCAGCGATACCGGAAGGTCCGATGACAGGAGTAGAGCTGCTCAAATCAGCCACGGATGTGGGCGATTCCGAAGAGACGGGAATAGAATCAGTAGGAGTGATAACCGGTGTCGAAGAGAGTTCGGAAGATGTTGAAACATCAATTGGAGCTCCAATCGCAGAGTCCGAAGAGACGGGCACCTCCGAGGAAGAGACGGGCGTCTCAGAAGGAGTGACAATGGGTGCCTCGGTCGAGGACACCTCAGAAGAGGTGGCTGACGACAAATCAGAAGAGGTCGAAGCGTCGATCGGAGCTGCAATCGCAGAGTCCGAAGAGACGGGCACCTCCGAGGAAGAGACGGGCGTCTCAGAAGGAGTGACAATGGGTGCCTCGGTCGAGGACACATCATAAGAGGAGGAGGATGAGATGTCAGAAGAGGTTGACGCATCAATTGGAGCTACAATTGCAGAGTCCGAAGAGACGGGTGTCGCCGACGAAACTTCAGAAGAGGTGGCTGACGACAAGTCAGAAGAGGTCGAAGCGTCGATCGGAGCTGCAATTGCAGAGTCCGAAGAGGCGGGTGTCGCCGACGAAACTTCAGAAGAGGTGGCCGACGACGAGACCTCAGAAGAGGTGGCCGACGACGAGACCTCAGAAGAGATCGCTGACGACGACGACAAGATATCAGAAGAGACAGCATTGATTCCTACAACCTCAGCAGGAGCAGGATCTTGTGCTGTGTCAGCTACAGCGAAAGGGACGCTCCCGAATTCAGGTACTACCACTACGTTAGCGTCGTTGAATCTCCAGCCATCTGGCCCAAAGCTGATACCCGTCCCAGGCGTGGTATTAGCGCCAAACGGTGCTGCAGGCGTCGGTTGATCAAGGATGACATCTGCAGTGCCCGTCGGGAGCACGAAGCCCGCACCAAGTGATGGAGCCAGACCAGCTCCAGGGTCCAACAGCTCTGCCTCAGAGGGTGCATTAATACCTGGAGTAAGAACTGCTGCCGGGGCTACTAGCGCTGCCGCCGGCGTGTCCAACGCCTGCGCGTTCAGGGTGCGCAGGAGCATGGCTCCTACCACAATGGACTTCATCTTGGCGAGCCTTCAAGCGTTTGAAAAGAGAGACAGTGGAAATGAGCGTGGGGTCCAAAAGAGTGACTGAAGGAAGCCTTGGCTAGACATTGTGTCAGCTCCGTCGCGCTTGAAGATATAGATTTGAGAATGAATTCTTGAAAGTGGAATCAAAACAAGCCCCTATCCTCCCAGTAGTATCTGCTCATGGCAGCAAAGACGTCCAGGCTCTTTTCGTGATTGAGTCCGGCTAGTTGAGTAGGTGATCGCTAGGAATGTAGTACAAGGACCCATCACTACGTTCTAAACACCCGTTTCAACACCGGAATGTGCGCATAGTAAAGCGTATTGGTAGGATAATTTGGACGCATGCTGACCCCAAAGAAAACGAAGATGAGGTTGTAGGTGCCTTGCTGCGATGTCCACGTAGTCCATTGTGCATTCCGCGAATCAGCCGTTATATGCGGCTCCTTGGACTGCAGTGCTTGATTGCATCTCACCACTCCCACTATACTCTGTTCCCGCGTGACATGATCGGACCGAATATGCTTGCTGCAAATTACACTTCCAGCATAGTTGATTGCTTAAAATGTCGAGGTGGAGGTAGACACACAAGCGCGTCGATGTTGCTTTTGCACCCTTTGTAAGATAAGATTGACGTCATCGATCCACTGTATAGGTGCAGTCATTTCCTTCCAGCCTCGCGATGCGCACTCCCATCAGACCATCTGTCTGGTATTTGCAAAAGCTTCACTCTAATAGCCAATTGCCAGGTGCCCTTCAAAATTTGGCACCGAGGAGAGCTGTTGCGCTACTAGCGTAGCAAGGGATCAAAGGCAGGATCTGGGTGATGTATGGCATAGCAATGCTCCAACCTCAGTCATGCGAAAATCAGCAGTTTGTAATGTACTCTAGACATGCTCTGATTGGACGCGGGCGGGTTTGTCCATTTCCAAATCCTCTGCCAGCCTCGCCTTTATCATCGACGTTACAAGTCCGTGGGCATCATCAGTAAGCTCCGTCCTCGATCCTTCAGCTAGCGGGCAGCGCGAATATTTCGGGGACACCTCCCAAGCAATCACAGTCTCTTCACAGCGCACCTGGTTTGAATGGAGCATGGATGGAAATGTACTCATGTACCGTTCCTGGGTCGGCTATTTGATGCGCCGCGGGAGAACAGGGCTTACAGACAGTCCCAGCCAGGGAGTGCACTCCAGTAACTGGGTAACATATCATCTCAACCGAGCTTGGGTCCCCTCGTACTACTAAGAATGACCACTAAAAAGCTACCCACGTTACTTCTCAAGTCTCACAGCTCTGTCAGGGTTCCTCCACCACTCGCATTGCTCCCTTCTGATGGAGTCGCCCTCAACCCGGGTATTACCAAATGCCTCAAATCGTAATTGAAGCCCCGGCTCGCCCGCGCTATATTGGTCGACGTATTTCGGCCATTTCGGTAGACCGGTCCTGTTGCCCGCGTTGGGGTTACCATAGACGACAAAGTCAGAAAAATACGTATGTAGCTGCTTGCCAACCTCGGGATACTGGACACCTCCGGTCCCTCTACCTTCGGCCCAAGTGTATTTAGTGTCGGCGGTATGAGGAATACCTCTCCAGTCAGCGAATGTGTTATTGACGGTCCAGTGCATTTTGTACACAGGTACACCAGCGGATGACATACGGGCTGCAGTCTCCTGTCCAGCACAAGCGTACATATAGTCTGTAAGCGCAGCAGAAATGCGATCATACTGGGTAGAGTTAGGGCTATGAGCATAGGGGGACCAGTTGCCGTTGGTGTCATTGGTTGGGTCCGGGTACAGGGCCTCCAGGTCTAGGACGTCTTGTGCTGAGAGACCAGGTATCAGGTTTTTGAAGAAGTCTAGGAACTCCTCGTTCGTCTCGATGTCACCTGGACTGTAGTACTTGGCCTCATCGCGCACGTTTGTCGTGATGACCGGGACATGATAGAACTGGCTGTCGATACCTGCCGTAGAGCCTGCTATTTCGAGGAGAGGTCCACCACGAGCAGGCTGAAAGGGCCACGTGATGTTGTATTCAGACTCTCGAAACAGCAAATTACTTGCCTCTCGAATCGAGGAGATGTCGACTCCGCGCAAACAGTCGATCACCTCATTATCGGTACCGTTCGCAACTCCACCGCATCCTGAAAGCTCGAGATACTGTGCGAATTGTCTCTGATACAAGGGATACGATGCGTTAGGAAACGCGCGAGCAGTGACACTTCCAGACTGTAACACTGCCTGGGCGAACAATGGAGAGGCACCCTCAGTCTTGTTATAATTGTGGAAGAGATGGATGCCAACAGAGTGTGCTCCCGCTGAACGACCGCCAATTGTGACACGCTCAGGGTCACCGCCGAAGGCTGAGATATGCTTATTCACAAACTCTAAGGCAACTTGCTGGTCTAAGAGTCCGAGGTTTAGAAGACCAAGACGATCGAAGACGGCAGATGGCAAGAAGCCCAGAGAATTGATCTTGTTCACATAAGCTGAGCATTCAATCATTCGTGCCCTGGACAACGTACCCTGTAGTTGAAGTTCACAACAATCAATGGTTCCTCCGAATTGGCCACAAAAGCAGGACCATCGAAGCTCCTCGCCGATCCGGACACGAATCCACCTCCGTGGATCCAAATGAACACCGGTAACTTGGCGTCGGAAGATACGTTTTGAGAACGGAATATGTTCAGATTCAGACATGCCTCGTCTTGCGGGTAGGGCACCATCGAAGGATCCTGAATACAAGACATGCCGTACTGAGTGGCATTCTTGATTCCAGAGAAAGGCTCTGATAACCCAACCCGAGCAAAGCGCAGGTCACCCACTGGCTGGGTCGCATAATCAATGTTGAGCCAGGCATCGACTGTTGCTGGCAGAGGGCGCTGGGTCAGATACTGACTGACAGTAGTTCCAGCAAAACTGCCATGACCTGGCACTGTAACAATGGATGCACTTCCTGCGCTGGTGAGAACCGCAAGTACAGGGATGTAGCGCTGAGCAATGTCGGTAAGCCCCATCGTATCGAAACAGAAAACCAAAACTTGCCACAGGCACGCAAGGCCCTGATCAACGAGCATATCTTCTATCAGTTAAATGCAAGAATTGACGAGTCTTGGTACGGTCAGTATCGGAGGTTTGCTGCAGATCCGAGTCAGGTACGGCCGGTTATCGCTATCCGAGCTCGTCATTGCGGAGCACAACGTTGCTATGCCGGGGTATTGATCCGTCGGAAGGAGAGTCGGAAGCGATACGAAGGCCAGTGCGGAGGTACGCATGTAAATCTACTGACTATTTGGTGTCAAAAGTGGCAGTCGTTCGGAGTAGCCGCTGGGCATCTGCGCAGGAAAAAGACACCCCGGACGGAAGATGTCAAGCACCCTAAAACAGCTGGAACGGTGATGGAATCGTTGTGTGGAAGGCCGTGCCCTAACAGAGCCCAATTTAGACAGAGGCTTGCCAGCAGGGAGGTCAAGTCTGTAGGCACGACAATTATACAACGTTTTGTCAGCTCCACGACACTGGATAATTTTGAGGGTTCAACGATCAAAAAGCAAATACATGAAAGGACCAATAAAATCTGTATTCATCTTAGCAACTTTTAGGTTCAGTCAGATTGCTCTGTTCAGACCTAAAATCTTCAGATTAGAATGCCTTCCTACGTTTTGTGAAGTGTCTCGCAAGAGCTGGACCGGCGCTGTACCTGGTGGAGCACGCGGGGCGGGGTGCGCGCTCGCGCCTTCTTTTGGCACCGGCCACAGCCGTGCCGCCGCTTGTCACCCAAAAATTATTCACTGTCCCAGACCATCTCCCCCAACCAGGTCTTTAGTCATTCTGAACATGGACGACGAGCGTCATGTATTGCGACAGTTCTACGGACCGTATAGGCTCATCTGCTCTTTCGATGTTGTGGCATTGCCTCCGTTCCAGCCTAGGGCTCCATGTAACGTGTCATAAAACTCATTCGACAGGTTGTTATGTATCGCAATCTTTCAAATTGATTTGAGGAGCACAAGCTGTCTGTGAAGCCTTCCTTTTCAATACTTGCGAGTCCGATTTGCGTTTGATCCCACCAGATTCTGTGTTGAAGCCACAGCTTATCTTTCACGACCTTTCGAGAAGTCTCACGGTCTCGTGTACATTGTCCTGGCGCGTTGCCGCAATGCTGATGGCACAATGTCGCTCGATGAAGTCAGGATACGGATTGATTGGCGACTAAATAAGCCGTTTCCTGGCGAGATTCCAGCCACAGTGTCTAGTTCAATCAACATCTGAGAATTGGCGCAGAATGACCAATGGGTTAGCCCAAGCCAGTATCACCTCAGCCAAGCACTAGCAAAAGAGGCGCCCCCTAAAGATTAGTCTTGACACGCAGTCGCATATTACTTAGTGAGTACTATATTGCTTCTATACCTCTGTACCATAAGGAACAATCGTCTCGCGGCCTCTTTCTTGTCGTCGTTTCACAACCCGCATCCACAACAGAGTATCTGCACATTGAAGGCCGTATTTGATAAATATGGAGTCCTTCGATCTGGTTGTGGTCGGTGCAGGTAAGGTGTCCAAAGCTTTTCTGTATTAAAGTGAATGACACGGTCCGCAAAGGAATTCATGGCTTGTCCGCCCTCAAAACATACCTAGAGGTACATCCAGATGCTTCAACATTGGTGATCGACAAGGGAAGCTCTTTAGGAGGTGTTTGGGCGGCGGATAGGCTTTATCCAGGCTTGCACACGAACAATCATTTTCGAACGTAAGTCATTCTGCAAAATCTCAGGAAGCCAGCTGATCTTTTGCAGTTTCGAGGTTAGTGAACGGTCGTACGCGTCTCATATTAGTACTTCGCTCACTTGAAGTTTAGTATAGCGATCACCCCATGAAAACCGATGGCTTCGATCTTGACAACGACCATATTCCTGGGGAGCACGTCTATCAATATCTCTGCGACTATGCTCAGCGATTTGATCTCGTGAAACACATACGCTTGAATACCAGCGTGGAACTAGTCGTTGATAGAGGTAGCTTAGGTTGGACGTTGAGTATTACTGACAGAAGGTCCGACCAAGTGTCTGCGACAGTGATAAGGACTTCAAAGCTGATTGTGGCCACTGGCTTGACCTCAGAGCCATTCATGCCACGGATGGATGGGAAAGACGAGTTTGCGGCTCCAATTTACCACACTAGTGAATTTTCCAGGGCCGAAAATGGATTGGGCCCGTTCAAGAAAGTGGTTCTCCTTAGTGGTGCAAAGTTCTCTTGGGATATTGCGTGCGCATACGCTTCGGCGGGTATACAGGTCGACTGGATCATACGAGAGTCTGGACACGGACCGTGTTGGATGACTCCACCAAGGCTTACTCCTTTCAAGATCATTCCAGAACTATTGCTTCAGACAAGACTGATCACCTGGTTGAGTCCTTGCATATGGGAAGACGGATTCTCATACGTGCGAAGCTTCTTTTCCAAGCATTGGCTGGGTCGCATGATCGTGGACAAATTCTTTGCAAAGATGCAGCACAGCATTGAAGAGAGTAACCGATATTACGAACATCCAGAAACAGCAAAACTACATCCATGGGATGACGTATTCTTCATTGGGACAAACCGAGGGCTTCTCAACTACGATGTAGACTTCTTCGAGTTTGTGCGGAATGGCACGATCCGGGTCCATATTGCAGATGTCACACGGCTCAGCCATCACACAGTACACCTGTCAGATGGCACGTCACTAGCTGCAGACGTCCTTATCTGCGGCACAGGCTGGAAGGATACCCCGCCAATTGAGTTCAAAACAGAGCGAGAACTGGGTCTTCCAGGTCACCTACCATTGAGTGCCCGGCCATACATCACGGAGGCCAACCATGAGATCCTTGAGGCATGCCCCAAGCTGCAAAAACAGCCTCCTCATCGGAATACGAAAGCTATGACTGACAACGCAGTCGAGACAACGCCAGAGCCTTATCGCTTGTACCGCTTCATGGTGCCGCCTGCATTCGTTGAAAGCCGATCACTTGCATTCGCGGGGGCTTATCGAAGCCCTGCAACAACTTTCATTGCGCAGACCCAAGCTCTTTGGATCACCGCCTTCTTCGACAACAATATTCCTGGACTTAGATCCCGATCTAAGGTCAACTGTGACCGTATAATGTACGAAACAGTTCTACATACACAGTTTGGGAAATGGCGTTATAGCAGGGGTTTCGGTGCTCGATTCCCTGAGCTTTGGTTCGATTGTCTGCCGTATGTCGATTTGCTGCTCAAAGATATCGGTTTAACAAATCGGAGGAAGAAGAGCTGGTGGGCTGAGCGGTTCACTCCTTATATGCCGGTGGATTATGTCGGTATCGTTGATGAGTACATGGCGATGGACTCGCGGCCCTCTGCCCCTACCTCCGACTGTGATCCACGAAAGCATGATTGAACATGAGAAGCCATCGCAACTATCGCTCCGATGTATAGCTACGCTCCCGCAGCTGCATTTATCGCTTTTAGCCTGAAGGTTTTCAGACAAGACGTCGTTGCTGTGCTGTCTAATTTGCAAGCGGCGATTCTACAGGATACCGATTTTGCAATCCAAGACATGTAAGCCGTATCTCATATTGCCATTACCTCATGTCACATCCACCTGACTTACTGTAGAAACATCTAGGTCCTTTGGCTAGTCTCCTCGATAAGTCATCTTGTTGGCTCCAACGAAACAAAGTCTGCGTCATGGATCACACCGAACACCCATGTCCGCGACCCGACACATGTCGTGAAGTATCAACTTCGCAATGGTGCACTGTATGTTCAAAGTCATCAATTCTCGATGTCGACAGTGGTAGAGAGTCAGGTCGTGATCTCACTCCAACCCCGCATCTGGATATTAAGTGGGGAGATGCGATAAGCTTGGCATGTGAGAAAGACATAAGAAGTCAGAGAAAGTATTCGAGAAAAACAGATGGCCAAATTTAACGTCGAGAAAGCTTGTCGAGTTACGCGCTCGACCCGATTCGCATACCCCGCATTTGCTTTCACGCCCATTGCCTTGGCGCTATACAATAGTTTGCTATTGGCAACATCCAAGACGAGGTTCCGATTATTTTGGGCCCCAAAAGAGAATCCAATGCAGTTTCATAAGTCCATAGCTGTGTCTTCATACCAGACGCGACTCAAGTGGACGACATTGTCCCGGGTCGGAGACAATCCTGCCGGTCCGTCGCATAGCAGTCCCGGGAGTCTATTACGGTCAATGAATTGAACATCTATTTCACGTCTTGAATGTTTATCACTCTTTTCGAGGGCCGGGATGGTGATGAGTCCGCCGCGAGAGTGTCTCGCAAAGAAGGTATAAAGGGGGCGTCCAGTACCTGGATCACAACAACCACCATAAACAGAACCCTTCGATTTTACAGCCATGACATCTCCACTAGCAATGAAGACCGTTCTGGCGTTCTTCGCCTCGGGTGCATCTGCCTGGGTCATTGGAACCCAGCAGACAGAGACTCATCCCAAGCTCACCTGGCAGCGGTGCACTGGAAAGGGCGGCACCAGTTGTTCTAACGTCAATGGTGAAATCGTTATCGACGCCAACTGGCGCTGGTAAGATTTTCAAGAAGATAGTCTAGACTGTTGCTGATTGATATCAGGCTCCATGACAAGTCTGCCAACAGCTACACCAACTGCTATACTGGGAACGACTGGAACAAGTCACTTTGCCCGACCAACGACAAGTGCACTTCAAATTGTGCGATTGAGGGCTCAGATTATAGTGGTAAGTCTGTGAAAATGCAAGTACGCGATGAAGTCATTGTCCTGACATGGCTAAGGCACTTACGGTATCACTACGTCTGGCAGCCAGCTCAATCTCAAGTTTATCACAACGGGGCAATATTCCACTAACATTGGATCTCGTACGTACCTTATGCAGGACACGAACAACTACCAAATGTTCAACCTCATTGGTAACGAATTCACCTTTGATGTGGACCTGTCACAGCTGCCTTGCGGTCTGAACGGAGCACTGTATTTTGTCAGTATGCCACAAAAGGGTCAGGGCACGCCTGGTGCAAAGTATGGAACTGGTAAGATGAGATGCCGTCTTTGAAGCTTGTGTTGACAAGATCTACAGGCTATTGTGATGCTCAATGCGCTCGTGATTTGAAGTATGTCAACGGCAAGGCCAACGCGGAAGGATGGACACCGTCCGACAATGACAAGAATGCTGGTGTCGGAAAGTATGGTGCGTGTTGGTAAGTCATATCCCACACAATATTTGCTCGGGGAGCTGACAGTTTACAGCGCGGAGATGGACGTCTGGGAGGCGAACTCTGCCTCGACTGCTCTCACCCCACACTCCTGTCAGCCTGAAGGCTACAGTGTCTGTGAAGAGACTGGTTGCGGAGGTACCTACTCTCTAGATCGTTATGCAGGCAGCTGTGATGCCAATGGCTGCGACTTTAACCCCTACCGTGTAGGCGTCAAGGACTTCTACGGTAAGGGCAAGACTGTCGATACTTCCAAGAAGATGACTGTTGTCACTCAATTCCTCGGCTCTGGCAGCACGCTTTCCGAGCTGAAGCGCTTCTACATCCAGGGTGGGAAGGTCATTCCTCAACCACAGCCCACAGTCCCTGGCATGACCGGCAACAGCATCACTCAAAAGTGGTGTGACACCCAGCAGCAGGTGTTCAAGGAAGACGTGTACCCATTCAACAAATGGGGCGGAATGGCATCTATGGGCAAAGTAGGTACTCTTGCCGTTCACATGTCTTCATTGTTAACGAGATGACAGGCCATGGCAGGTGGTATGACTCTTGTCATGTCACTCTGGGATGATCATTATGCCAACATGCTATGGCTCGATTCTACTTATCCCACAGACAAGGATCCGAGTGAGCCCGGAGCCGCTCGTGGCGATTGTCCCATCACCTCCGGTGATCCCTCCGATGTCGAATCTCAATACCCGAACGCTCAGGTCGCTTTCTCTAACATCAAGTTCGGTCCTATCGGCTCGACCTTTGCTCAGCCAGCTGGCACTTAAGTCTGATAAGGGGAGAATGACATATAGTTCTCAGAGGTGGAAGCGATGGTGCACACTCGTTAGCCTTCCGATGGCTTGCATTTGCTGTTCAGTTGGCTAGGTGTCAACGTTCTGTCTTTACCCAGTGATGCCACTTTTAGTTAAGACAATGACGGAACACACTGCATCTTATTAGTTCCGAGGAGGCATAAGACACTTCTGAAGGATTCAATCTCAAAGAGAAGAGACAAGTGCTTGACCAAGCTAGTTGAATTTGTAGCCAAATTATGAGCTGCCATTGTTCTTAGCCTATATCAATCAGCCTTGAAGCATCTTGATTAAAACACTGCCCATCATCTATCCTGCACTCTGCCGAATATCTCGTCGCAGCTGGCAAGACACAGCACATTCGAGAGATTCAAATCATAGAAGCACGTGCAACATTGCCCAGAATACCAAGCTTATGGCCCGCTCCTTTTCACGTGCTTGAATATTACAGCGCACTGATTGTGGCAAATGAGGCCGCTGGGCTCGTCTCACGTTGTGCAAGGCAGCGATATGATTGGTTCGGTCATCACGGAGAACATCTGTTTCTAGCGGGTAACTTTCGGTCTGAACCACTGATAGTGGTAGGTAGGATACAAGGATCTCCTGCAACAGCATTGTTTTGTCGAAACAAAATGCTTGCCTTGTTCACGAGTCTGCTACCTTGTGCATATCAACGGGCTATGCCGTATTCGCTCCGCGGGACCGTGCAGCATGAGCAACTTCGTGAAGGCAAAGAAGTAGCGCCTATATTAATTTCCAGCTGCTGTTATCCACTCCTAAAACATCCAGCATTCAACTAGAATGAAGGCTTTCGCGACGAGTCTCACATGGGCAACAGCCTTTTGGCCGATTGCGATCGCTCAGAATGCCACTATTCTACTCACGCCGGCAGCTACTGGCTTCGATTCTGACAACGCTGCATTCATATATGGGAGCGCGCCGATCCTTCTAGCAAACGATGGAAGTGCAGCAGACGGTGGTTTTCGTACTTTCGCTTCCTCAAATTCCACAAACACAACCTTGTTCGCTGAGCGCTCGCACGAAAGGTCCGGGCGCACCAAAATTGCCATCCCAGTCTACGATGTTGGTGGTCAAGATGTCATCTTCAACATCCCTTCGCCGAACTCAATTATAAGACTGTACGATGTTTCAAGCGGAAGCGAGGTCCCTGGATCGCGAAAGTACCACCTTGGCGATTGGAGCGTAGCACGCAACTGGCGCAGCCAGACAAGCGGAGAGAATTATGTGTTCCTGTTTGGAAAGAAGAAGGTTGTTCAATTCCTCATCAGGGGCGATGCTAGTGATGCGCAGGTTTTAGAAGTATGTCCTTTTTAATAACCGACAAGCACGTGCTAATACTATGCAGGTTCAGACTTTCTCCATCCCGATCGAAGGTGAGACAGCAACTGTTCTTCCCAATGGGCAATTTTACTTTTCTGGTGGCAAAGGCAAGGTTCTGTACGCATTCCAAGCCACGGAGAGCACTACAGCTCCCACCATTCGCACCGTGAAGAAAGATGTGAAGATCGAAGGCCTCGGCACGTATCACGCCAATTCGACCGATTATCTACTGGTTGCGCATGATGAAACTATCGACTTCTACAGTGCGGACTTCAACCTCCAAGGTTCCGTTACTCTGAAGGGCGTTGAAGACCTATCAATTGGTGGAGACGTGGCGACCTTGCAGTCTGCTTCTGCCAAATATCCATCTGGGGCCCTAGCATTTGCCTTTGAGGCAGGAGATGAGTCCGGTGTTGCGATCGGTCCTCTGGATGATGTTCTACATGCTCTAGGTATCCAGATCAGCACCTCTTACAACCCACACAGCAAGCCTTGCGGTTATTGCACAAGTCCCATCTCCAAAAGTTGTTCAAATAATGGCTTCTTGGGGACAGACAACAATTGCAGCTGCTTTGTTGGCTATGCTGGCCTCGACTGCTCCTCAATCACATGCCTGAACGACTGCTCCGGTCATGGTAGCTGCAGTGGGCCGAATACTTGCAAATGTGAGGCCGATTGGGCAGGTCCCGATTGCTCCTTTGTGGCAGTCAAGGCAAAGTACGAGACTGAGGCAAACGGCGGTGATGGCGACGACCCGGCTATCTGGATTCATCCAAACCAGTCAGATCAAAGCAGAATCATCACGACGACTAAGTCGCAGGGTGGTGAGGGGTTTGGAGTTTTTGACCTTCAGGGAAAGCTGTTGCAACACTCAACCGCTTCCGAACCCAATAATGTCGACATCATCTATGGTCTACCCGTTGGGAACCGTAGTGTGGACCTTGCATATGCTGCGTGCCGAGGTGATAATACTCTCTGGTAAGCTCTTGAATGTGACAATGAACTTAGACGTTGCTGATCCGCTACAGCTTGGTCGAGATCACCAGCGATGGTTCTCTCAAGAACATCACTGGAGGCACACAGCTTCTACCCAAGGACTATGAGCCGTATGGGTCTTGCACGTACCTTTCCCCTAAGACCAAGAAACAGTATCTGTTTGTGAACGACAAGAGGGCTGAGTACCTTCAATACGAGCTATCTGCTTCTCAAAACGGCACACTACAGACTTCACTGGTTCGCAGATTCACTGGAGGGTCAGGTGGCCAGGTTGAAGGCTGTGTCACTGACGAAGCCGCTGGAAATCTATTCCTTGGCGAAGAGCCGTCGGGCATTTGGCGGTACGACGCAGAGCCTGATGGCTCGAACGAAGGATTTCAGTTCGCGAAGGTCGGAGAAGACGGACTGCAAGCCGATGTCGAGGGGTTGACGATTGTGACTGCAAAGAATGGCACTGAAGGGTACGTCATGGTGAGCAGTCAAGGCATCAGCGCGTACCTTGTGTATGAGCGGGCACCGCCTCATAAGTATGTTACCACCTTCTCAATCGTGGACAACGAGGCAAAGGGGATTGATCATGTCACCAACACGGATGGACTCGCCGCGGTTCCTAACCGGCTTAACGCTGATTTTCCTCTCGGCCTGATCGTCACGCATGATGATGCAAATGAGCTCGCCGAGGGTGGTACAAGTGCTGAGGCAAGCTTCAAGTTGATCAGCCTTGTTGATGTACTTGGTGAGGAGATGACAAAAGCGCTCGGTTACTAGAGCCCTAGTGTTAATGAAACGGATGATCAAAAGCACGACGGCTCAATCTATGCATGGCTTTCGTAGAACTTGTGCATCATGTGACCTACAGCATGTATCAGATGCAGACCATCATCAGAGTTTCGAATCATAGGGAGCAATAGGTCATTCAACGATATTCACGATGCACAGAAACTGCACTTATAGGTCAATTTCAATAGTATTCTTGCTGTAATATCCCGCTCTCTATCAATCTTCTAACAAATGGAGCGCATCGAGCAGGTCCTTTCGGTTACTCTCGACATCATCGAAGAGCTCCCTTATCGACTCTTTGGTCCAATACGATGGCCAATCAGGCTCTTTCATCGCTTCAGACACGAGATCGTCATCCGACGCCAGATCCCAACAATGATGTTCCTTTAATACGCGAAGCTCTCGAAGCAAGCTCTTGACAACTTTCAGATGTTCTTCTCTGACTTGTCTATCCGTCGTTCCAGAAGATCGTTCGAAGGATAGGGTCGAATCTATTTGGTCCAAAATCTGAATTGCTCTTTCATTGAAGTCGATGAGGACACACACGAATGCGCCATACTGTGGAGGTGGGACGCCATTAGCGGCTGGAGCCGCAGAAGAGGTCATTGAATGAAACCTGTTAGTTTTTGTGTATAAAGTGCAATACCATGGAAGTTTGCCTTGAAAACTACCACTAGCAGAAGGGGTATGATCTGCTTGGCCTGATGTAACTCCCAGCGGCTTCTATGGAGTTCGATAAATTGATTAAATTAGTGATTTTGACAACAAAGCAAGGATAATATGGAAGAATCATCGAAAGCGCCAAAGGGAAGTTACCTTGAAGAAGATAGTTGGTTTGCTACTAACGCAATTCTGGTAAAAGGAATAACATATCAAGTGCACTAAATCATGGTTCGACATCAGACAAACATGAGCCCCTGCACGTAAGCGCTTGAGACCCTTGAAGATGAATTTCACCAATTGTGGTCCGTAGATTGACTGGAACACAATTGCAATGAGACGGCCTGCTCACTCGGCTGCATGTATCGTTTGCCGAGACAGACATGTAACAATGCTTGCTAGCAAACCGTGAGATAATCACGCAGGTATCCCAGTCCCATGAAAGCAAAAGCTTAGCGAACTGACCATTAATTTGGCTTTCTAGCCAGCTAGACAATTAAACGCTTGCGTTCACGGCCTCTGATTCGGGAAGTGAGCTTGAATCTGCCCATCACTGTCTATTTCTCGTTGGAATTTGGCCGGAACACCGTTTCCAGGGATCTTAAAGGCAGTCACTGTTGTGATAAGGTAGTTTAGAGCGGCTGTTTTGCATGATTAGCTAAGTGTTGAGGCCATTCGCGCTCTACGTACAATTAGAATACAGGAAATGCAGTGTAGATATTACAATGTGTCAGTATTCAATTCAGTAAAAGCCTCGCGGTGCTAGACAGCCTTGGAACGATGTCTTAAATATAGGGCGCATGAAGATTTCATATAACAATGTTCGCTTTGTTGCCTTGACCTTGGTGGTACAGCTGCTGCGGCTGAGGCTGAACACCAGTTCAGTGTGGACGTAAGCATGGCGAATTCGACCAACAGGGCCGTTTGCTGCGTGCGGAAGCAGCCTGAGAATAAGGGTGTCGAAGTCATGATTTTTGATTCGCCAATGAAGATACTAAGGCTCTATGGGTTTTTGATTGGACACCGACAGCATGAAGTTCGGTCAGCAAGGTGCGTGAACTCCGAGTCTCGGCGAGACCAAATTTCTACGCATTCGGCCGCAACGAATCTGAGCCTTGAACGAATGGAGATCTCATGTCCTGACAAGCAGACAGAAGAGCAAGAAGCAGTAATTGTCAGAATAGATAGTCAAGTAACCTACTGCCTGCCATCAAAGCAGCAGCAACAAGCCCGGCTGGCACAATCGGTAGCGCGTGAGACTCTTAATCTCAAGGTTGTGGGTTCGGTTAGTACTCCCGAAGGACCTCGGATCGAAACCGCCGACTAACAAATTCGCAGAGCCCCACGTCGGGCTTCATCAGCACCAACGAATTCTTTTTTGCTGCCCGCGCAGTACTTAGCTAATCAACTTGACGACATCCTCAGCATCACGATCCCAAACGGGGCCTGGTACACGAAGGAGTTCAAGGACATCTGCATCTGTGTGTACACGAACGGGTATGTGCGCGAGACCCGTGGGAGAAGGGGAGGAAGCCCATGATCGTGAAGGTGAAGTCGGGCGGGCACGCGGTCGAGATGGTGTACAAGGTCTTGAAGTCATTTAACACGGACTTCGCGACCATCCAAAACGGCTTCAACTACGACCTGAGGTACATGGCAGCCTCGTGCGCGAACATCGAGGTGATCACGGACACGTTCGACGAGAGGCGCTTGGGCAACGTTAGGATCGGGATCTTCTGGGGGCTCCCGTACTGCATAATGTGCGTAGACACAACGCAGTACGCCTACAAGATAGAGAACAAGGTCTGGAATTTGGTCTTGTTGGCGCACATGTCCAACTGCTACAACTTGCCTGCAAAGTTGGACACGGACACAATGCAGCTTAACTCCTTAAAGGAGAACAACATAACAAAAATGATCACCAAAGCTGTGTAAGCGCGTGTGTGTGTGCGTGTGCGTGTTAGCGGGTCTGTCTAGGAGTCCAATCTGGGACTGAATTGCGAACAATGCTGGCAGGATAGTTTACTACTTGGAGCAGTACGAGGCTATGAGCATGGAAAAGTGGGTGGACCTAAGCGCGAAGTCGGAGTCGGATGCGGACTACTTTGAGGGCGGCTGTGTGCCAGAGCGACGTCCCGGCTGCTACAAGGGCGTTATCGTGATCAACAGCAACTCCCTGTACGGCTCAATTATGGTAGAGATGGGCATCTTTGTGAACAGGTGCATTCCCGCGGCCACGCTTAAGGAGTTGTTGCAGAAAGCGAACGTGGACATGCCCACGGGGATAAGCGAGCCCGAGGTCAAGGACTCGATCGAGCTGCCGGAGTTGGTCGTGATGAGGGGCAAGACCAAGTACCTGGGGCTGATGTCGGGTGGCCCAGGTTGCTGAGCGGGATCTTACAGGCACTCATCTCCATGATGAAGCAGTACCGGAGGGACGGGAACGAGGTCACGGCCGGATGCTGCAAGGTAATCACGACCAACGTGTTCAGCGTGTTCTGAAGCAAGCACGGGGACATCTCCTCGAAGCGTGCGCGGAGATCATCACGTTCGCGGCCAGGTTCTACCTCAGGATGATGATCTCTGTCGCGCGCAGCTGCGGGTTCAACGTCATCTGAGGGGACACGGGCTCGATCTTCGTCGAGGTCAAGGGTGAGGACGAGGACACGTGAATGCAGGGAGGCGAGATCGTAAAGGAGAAGATCGTTGAGGGGACTGTGTTCGAGAACGTGGGTGCGGACATCAAGGGGAACTACATGTCGATCGTGATCACTAGCAAGAAGAAGTACGAGGCCGTGATGTGGTCCGGGAAGGTGGAGACGAAGGGGTTGGCGCCCGTGAAGAAGGACACGCTTCCGATCGTGAAGTACGTCATGTCTAGGAGCTTGTCCGTCTTCAACAGCCCCCTCACGAAGGAGGAGATGAACGAGGAGCTGGTCGATCTCTTGTCCAGCGTTTTGGGCTTGATCAAGGACGGGAAGCTGTCCGCGAAGTCGCAGCTGATCAAGAAGAAGATCACCGGCCAGCCCCACTACGTCTACATCGACACGAACGGGAACGAGCAGGCGGTTTTAGTCGACATCGGGGTTAAGGTCATCAACGTGAGCAAGAATTGGGTCGTGGGCAGGATCAAGATGGCGACCAACCGCGTGCTGATATGCCTGGACATGAACACGTTCGAGGAGCTGAGGTTCGCCCACCAGACGAGGATGAACATGTCCAAGAGGAGGATCATGACCTAGATCTCGCCGCTTCCGCGTTCATGCGCGTGTCCGTGGTCTTGCTCTCCCTCACCTTCACCATCAAGAGCAGGTCCTTAAGCATGCGCTTGTCGCTGGACGAGTGCAGGTCCAAAACCAACTCCTTGCCCGTCATCAGGCTCTCGTACATGTCCTTGCTCGAGTTCGCGTCCTTGTGTCTCCTCGAATGCTTGTACTTGTGCCTTGACGTCTCCTTGCTCGAGCGCACGCTCAGGGCGTCGGGGATCATCTGCTCCACGTTCGAGATGTCGCCCACGTACGAGGAGTCGTCGGTGAACGATTCGATGCGCTTGGGCTTGCTCATGTCCATATCTCCGTTCATGACCATGCTCATGCCCGACTAGATGGCCAAGTCCGTGTTCGAGCACAGGTCGGTGTCGATGACCTTACACTTATGGCAGAACGTGTGGTGCTCCGTGTATCCGCCCTCGTGCAACCGCGCGTGGACGGGCATGTCGGTGTCCAAGCCCACGTATCCATGCACCGTCTCGTAGCCGCACCCGCAGCAGAGCCAGCCCATATCCGCGGCCATGCACTGAAAGAAGCACTTCTTCGAGCCCCTGCGCATGCTCACGTACGGGTCCTTACAGCATGAACATGAAGCTACCCGTGTCCACGAGAGGGTTCCCGGAGGAGGTCAAGTTCTTATAGCGGCTCAAGCAGTCGTTCAGGGACTACAAGTCGAGCGGCGGCAGGATCCTGGTCAACGACGAGTCCTCGGAGACGAGCATGGATGACAACGGCGGCGTGAACATGCACACGATGTCGCTCATGATCAGGTCGGTCATGTGCTACGTCAGGAGGGCGCTCTTGGCCGTGTACACGAACCAGGCGGTGCTCGAGGCCGCGAACCACTCCTCGGACAGCAACTTCTGGAGGAGTCTGTTCAAGCCCATGGAGCCGGTCGACAGGCACTACACGTTCGACGATTTGATCATGGACAATAGCGTGCTCTCGATCGGGGACATGGCCGGGGAGGACGAGAGGGCCGACGTTGAGCAGAGGAAAACGAAGGAGGAGATGGGCGGGCTCATCAACGTGTGCTACACCCCGCAGTCGAAGGCGTCCGGGCGCGTGCGCATGTTGGTAGGCAGGGTCATGATCAGGATCAAGACGTCGAAGATGTGCGAGAGGGCGTACTACTTATTGTCCACGCTCTCGTTCTTGATGGAGATAGGCTTCAGGGACTGGGTTGTAAAGTGCGGCGGGTACTGCTGGCAGATCACGCTTGAGGACGTGGAGCGGATCGTAGGCAAGTGGAAGAACATGTGCGAGCCCAACATGCTGACCTTGCACGTGTTTGAGAGCATGAATGTGCTCAACATCTCGATCGCCAGCGGGGTCCTGACCAGGCCCGTAAGGTTGAATGAGGACGAGAGCGTCTTCAAGTTCGAGGGCCCGTTCGTCGACTCGATGTCGGTCTACCACAGCGACACGCTTAGGTTCGTGAACATCACCTTCCCTTAGAGACACTTCGAGCCCGAGCAGTACGCTTCGACCATGGCCAGGATCATCCCCTTCTTCCAGTACACGACCGAGCCCAGGCTGGACCTCGCGCTCCAGACGCGTATACAGGCGCTCTGTCGCAGGCCCATCAACGGCGACGCCACGTCCGTGTCCATGGGCGAGCGCGAGCCCATTATCATGACGTCGTTCAGGAGCACGATCAGGAACATGAGCTCGAACAAGGGCTTCATCACGCACCCGGGGAAGTACGTGGTCGCGGCCTTCATCAACCGCACGAGCAACACCGAGGACACGGTCTCGATCTCGAAGGAGCTTGCGGACTCAGGCATGTTCTCGTGGAACCGCTACATCAACTTGCCGTCGCCGTCAGGTTGCGGCCATATCGAGCCCGGAATGGTGCTCATGAAGCAGGGCTGATGGACGCCTGCGGTCCCAGATGGACATGAGCAAGGTCGGGGACCCGTACGCCGTCACCTATATGGAGTCGCGCGCTCGTGGTCGGGGACAAGCTTGCAACCAGCGATGGGCTCAAGTTCACGATCGGAAAGAAGATCCCGCAAAAGGACATGCCGATGCTCGTGAACACGGAGACCAGCAAAAGCTTCAAGCCGAACCTGCTCGTCAACACGAAGAACGTCACGCGCGGGCTCGCGGCATTGTTCAGGTCCATGATCGTCTGCATGTCCAGGTACGACAGCATGACCTTGTTCAGAAAGTTGCAGAAGCCTCAGGGCACAGGCGTGCTCACGCTTTTGGACGAGAGCAAGGTCAGCCACGTGCTCCCGAAGGCGTTCGTGACGGTTGACGGCGAGAAGCTCTCGTTCAAGGACACGGGCGGGAGGGAGATCATGTACAGCTACGGGATTACGGAGGTGTTGTAGCTCAGGCACACGCCCTTGCTTGAGCAGCACTACCCGTCCGCGACCCCGAGGAGCATCAAGGTCCCGCGCGGGAGGTACAGGATGGGCACGCCCAGGCTCGAGGAGACAAGAGTTGTTGATGATGATGATGATGCAGGAGCAGCTGCACTCGTGCCCTAACGAGACCGTGCTTAGTACTGACGGCTGCATTATGGTCGACTGCTCGGTCTGTGAGACGCTCCCGATCTACTGCGCCTGCCTGAAGCTGAAGCTGCCGACGCGTCCGTGCCAGAGCAGGTACTTGCTAGCGGAGCTGAACATGTTTGAGATGACTGGCATGCTTAATGGCCTAGGGAAGCCCGTGATGACGCTCGAGTCCAAGACCTGTATATGATGATGGCGCTGCTTATAATCGCGTGCGTGCTCATGTCGACGCTGAACAACACGTTTGGGAGCGCGTCCTTGATTGACCTTAGCCCCTTAATTGAGCGCATAGGCGGAAACGGCTCCGCGCACGTTAACTTACTAAAGGTCAAGACTACCTGCGCGGATGTCCTTGGGCTGCTGTTCTTGCGCATAGTAATGGTTACAGGCTTGGTCTCAAGTGCGCCCTCATTTATGTCGTTGTGTATGTACCCGCAGCTGAACACATTCACGTTCGACATCATGAGCGTGTCGATGAGCCTGATGTGGTACGAGATGCTGAACGAGAATACAGCCGAGATCCCCATCGTGGACATGATTTGCGCCGCGTCCGTCCTCATGATGAAGTCCTCGGACATGCCCTTGTAGTAGAGCATGACCCCGGCCCGGATCGAGATCGACGACACCTAGATGGGCAAGGACCTGTTCATGTCGTACAGCACGATCCTGTACTCGGGCATGGACTTGCTCAACCTCTCACGCTGATCTCAGGGTCGATCGTGATGCAAGAGAAATTTGAGGGGTACGTCTGGCGCCACTCCTGGAGCCTGGCCGAGCCGAAGATCACGATCACCTTCCTGGTCACGCTTGCGAGCGACTGCGTCATCTCGCACACGCACTTCCTCAATATGAAGGACATGTTCGCGATGGCGAACAAGACTGTATCCTATTCGGGTCCCGCTCACGACCATCATCGCGCGCCTGACGATGTCCACGGCGTTGGGAGAGTGCTTGGACAGACGTTCCTTCGGGTTGCTGAGCATGATCGAGTTCGTGACCTTGTCCCTGCTCACGCTCAGCTCATAGATCATGCCCTCGATCATGTTCTTGCAGCCGTTCACGATCTTGATCATTTGCCCCTCGTCGACCACATACATGTGCCCGTTCTTGTAACTGAGGTCGACTGTGGGCTCCTTCAGCCTCAAGGTCATGAGCCCGGCCACGCACACGATGCCGTCGTTCTTCATAGACGTGCTCATGATCTGACCCTTGCTGGGGAACGTGGGTCAGTTCGTCCTCACGATCATGGGCGGCCTCTGCATCAGCGTCGTGGGCTTGTTCGTGTACTTCCTCGAGGGCGACACCATGGTCCTGTTCGTGCACAACATGTCGATGTAGACCAAGTCCCCGTTCAGCATCAACTCCGCGACGATGAGTAGGTGATGACGTACCCGAACTTATAGCAGAACACGTACACCTTCATGCCGCACTCCATTTCGTAATCGTAATTGTAATTTTGATTGTAGTGTCATTGCAGAGTGTTGTAATCCATATCGTGTCGTGGCGGTGTTGGTCGTAGAGTGTTACAGTCCATTTCGTGATTGTGTTGTTGCAGAGTTTTACGCTCTTATTTGTTATTGTAGTAGTGTCAATTGTAGAGATTACAGTCTATATTGTGCGTCAGTTGCAGAATGTTGCACTCCATACCTGTTTCGAGGTGTCGTAGCAGAGCGTTGCACTCCATTTCGTAATCAAGATGGTGATCAAGGTGTCGATCAGAGTGTCTCACTCCATTTCGTGTTGTTGATATTGATCAGAGCTTGCACTCCATTTCGTATGCGAGTTGTTGATCAGAGCTTGCACTCCATTTCGTATGCGTGGTGTCGATCAGAGCTTGCACTCCATTTCGTATGCGTGGTGTCGA